>OW386285.2:185775943-186185081 GCA_936432065.2 Rutpela maculata
AATAAAATCCTTCTAGTAAAATAGTTACTCAAAACAAATTATCTCACGTTAAAGTCAAAAACTTTCCTATATTAAAAAAAAAAATAAAGTATTTTAAATTTACATGATATATTATCTCAAATGATTTATAACATCACCCTGTAGATTAATATCTTTATTTTTCGTTCACTTCTACTGAAAAAAAAGTGTTTCTTTTCCTTTAATTGAGTTGTAACAATAATGGAAATAGAAAATAAAATACCTTAACTCTTAATCTTATCGATTAAACAAAAGGTGACTTAAAGAAAATGTATAAATTAAATTCGAAGAAATTCTAACAAGCACATTTATACTTCCCACAGAAGCACGTCTTGTATGTTTATCAATTAAACATTTTATCAAGAATTGCAGGACATCTAATACTCTAGTTTTGTATTGTATTCGCTATAATGTTTCATTACACGCGTTTTACATGTAAACAACATTCAAGATAAGATTAAAAAAACGCATCAGAAACTTTTCATGATTAAACTGTAACCTAAAGCTGGAATGCATGATTTAAATTAGTAAATCCTTCACAAAAATTAAAAAAAAATAACAAATATACAGTACGTTGTTTAGAAGAAGAAAAACCAACAATTTTCAGAATGTTCAAATTCCATCATAAATCGTACACGAATTTAACACCTTTTATGAAAAAATGTATTAATTAATAGACTAGTCAAACAAGCAACTTTTATATCGAGAACACAAAGATATTATGACTTTCTTTCATCAAAATAATTTATAAGACCTCCGTCACAAAATTTTAAGGACATATGTTAACCTGAATTTTACAACGATAAAATCAATATTATATCGAACAAAACAGTCAGACACAGGAGATATTTCATCATCCCTCTATCTCTTGATATTGAATCTGTAATTGAACATCTATTTTTGGTATTATTTAAAAATCAAGATATTTTAGATCTTTCTAAGATATGCTTTGAGGAAAATAATCTAGACCTCCCTATACTTGAAATTTTATCATTCATTTTTGCAGAAAAAAAGACTTAAAGGTAATAATTTGTCAAAACATTGTTCAAACTCTTGACGAAGACCAAATCCCAGTAATCCTAGAACAATATCATAGTGAAAAAATAATCTACACCGCGGAATAAACGAAACGATTCGGAGAATTAAAGAAAAATACACTTGGCAAGGTCTAACTAAAGATGTAGAAAATTTTATAAAAATTGCGAAACTTGTCAAAAGACTAAAGTATGCCAGAAAAATCTAATAACCCTCTAGTAATCACGGAAACCCCAAGAACACCTTTCGAAAGAATTAACATCGATTTATTTGAATTCCCCACTCGAATTTACGCTTTAACCATTCGCGAAGAATTAACAAAATTCACGCAAGCCTATGCAGTCCCGGATAAATCCGCAAAATCCGTCGTAAACACTTTGTTGTTATCTTTCAACATTATGGTACCCCATTAAGAATCCATTGCGATTACGGTGGCGAATTTGACAACCGTTTGATCAAAGATCTCTGTACCCTCTTCGACATAAAACTGACGTATTCAGGCATAGGACATTCCCAATCCAACGGATCCCTAGGAAGATTTCATGCTACTTTAGCTGAAATGATAAGAATTCATAAAACTGAAAACCCGAACGAACATCCTTTCACAATTTCACCATATGCAAAAATATGCTATAACAACTCTGTAAATAAAACACACGGTTTCACCCCATATGAACTTATCTTTGGTCGTACATCTAATAGACCACCTCAAACTCTTCACAACCAAAAAGAGCTAATTACAAAATATGTCAAAGATTTAAACAATAGAACATCTCACTATTTTGAAATTGCCCGCAATCGAACACAAGCACAAAAAGATAAAGCGAAAGTTCGCTTTGACAGAAATGTTCTCCAAAAAACGACGTGAGTACAAACTAGGTGACTTATTTTATGTAAAAGAATCACAAATTAAAAACAAACTACAAAACAAATTTAACGGCCCCTTTAAAATAAAAGAAATTTTTCAAAATTCTGCTACCTTCATTAAACCTCGAAACAAAACAGGAAACTAAAGTTAATTTGCCGCTGACCAGAAATCAATTCTGTTTAGAAGCGAAGTCAAAACAGAGTTTACCCAACAAACACAAAAGATCGGCCCATCTGCGGGCCATCACTGGGCCAGAAGTGAAAGTTCTGGCCCTGTGATAGCCCACTGGAGGGCCGACCTTTTGTGTTTGTAGAGTAACCTTTTAACAGAAATATCTAGTTCTGTAAAAATTAAATTTGACGAAGTCTTCTCAGACACAAAGAGATATAAACATAAACGCGGAATACTTAACGGTATCAGAACAATATTCAAATCAATAACTGGAAACCTAGATGCTGAAGATGGCCAGTACTATACTAATTGTATAAATAAACTAAATAACGAAGAACATCAATTGGAAAACTTAATCAAATATCAAATTTCAGTTACAACCTCTGTTATTAAAAACTTCAACTCGACTATACAAAAATTACAAATTGACGAGGAAACGTTTAACAAAGATCTCGAAGAAATCGAACACACAATTCAAACTATGACTCAAGCTATTGAGGCTGTTCACATAAAACTAAAATTTTTATACATTTCCGAACAACTAATGGCAAGCTATTTGTATATCGAAGATAATTTGAAGGACATTTTAAATTAAATAACATTTGCCAGATTAGGAATTATTCATTCATGAATCATAACACCTGATCACTTAGTGACGGCATTACAAGAGATTTCACAGAGTTTGCAAAGGAACAATTTGCCTCTTCCAATTAAATCATCAGCAGTTGCTCAATATCTGGATATTATTGAACTAAAAGCTTTTCAACTAGATTCTAACTTAATACTTATTTGTTTTAACAATACCTCTCATTGAACCCCAAAATTATAACACCTATCGCCTATACCCTATCCCGATACTTGATAACAGAACTGGTCTACATCATATTTTATCTATCTCACAAAAGTTTATCGCGAGCGACGATGATTCTTTAATATACATACCTATACAAAATTTGAAAGAATGCAAACCTCTTTATTTTGGAACCAAACTATGTTCGAACGTGTTTGCATATCCTATCGACCAAAATGCCATATGTGAAGCCAGAATACTAAAACCATTGCCGAAACTTCCAGAGAACTGTCAAACTTCCTTCATTATTAGTCAGGGATACAACGTCCAAGAACTTGAAGACAACACATGGCTAGTAATTAATTCCGAACCACTTCACATCACCATCAACTGTCCAAAGAGAGAATCCACGACAGAGTTAATCAACAAAAATTTCATCATCAAACTACAACCAGGATTTTACGCCTATGCAGGCATTACTAGAATACAAGCCAGTGCCAAAGACTTTTCCGAAATTAAGGACAATTCACATCCTATCCAAATTCTTTTTGAATGCTGTAATCACATGCCCGACAAAATCAAAATTCCAAAATTAAAACCACTCAAATTAAACAGTCTCGGCGTAGAAGATCTAGATATTGCAAAAACCAAATTGGACCAATATTCCAAAGACCTGGAAGACCTCATAAACGAGCCTTTTGTGACCAAACACGTATCTTGGTTCACATATTTCATAATCACTGTCATCATCTTATTAGTTGTACTTTACATAACTTGTAAATGCAGAAGAAGAAGATGTGGAGCATTGTGAATCCAACCCTCAACGGACAACCCTCCTTCACCTCCTTCAGAGCGAAGCAGAGTATTCACCAAATTTCCTAGACTTATCCCTCCAAGAAAGCGACCCGGTATTAAACCTCAAGAAGAAGAGGACATCGAGTTAACATAAACTTTCATATGTGGAGTTTTACCCTTGCCTATTAATTTAGACCATTGTATTTTATTCTTATTACGTTTATGTAATCTTATGTAACGTATTACTCACTTATTATTATTATCGTTTACCAATTTTAACTTTTATATTATTTTTGTTATTTTGCTTTGTATTCATTCAACATTGTTTCAATTTATTTTGCATTATATTCATTTAACGTTTCTAACAATTTTCAAAAGTTGCTGCATAACATCAACTTTTTTATTAAGGGGGAAGTTGTTATATAAAATTATACGTTTATTACCAAGACTTAGTCACAACAAACCTTCACAGGTATATCATATTACATGATAACGACTTCTCTTATTAATCGCTTATCTTAGAGATATTATGTTTCACCTTTGTTTCTCACATTTTATGCTGACTGTCGAATTGCATTTCCTTTGTTCTATATTTTGCTTACTCAGGTTCTGTATGTTATAAATACGACTAGACATGCTTTGTAAAGTCAGTTATTGAACTCAGAATGAAACACTTCTAATTTATTATTCTAATTTCTTCTCCAAGAGCCAACGTTGGCTCCATTAAATAAATAAATCCTTTTTAAAAAGTCACTCATGTGAATCGTGATCTAACATATTCCCTTGCCTTGAATTGGAAGTCGAATGCTGCTCCGTGAGTTTCTCTACATCAAAAAATCTTCTCTACCAGGGGTATCACTAGGTGTTCCGTCCGTAGAGGGTTTTCTCGATGCCAAAGACACCAACTTTCAGGGGCCAGGAATGTGTTTCGTAGAATCTTCGTAAAATTGTTTCTTCTTAAAATTATGCTTCTTGTAATTGTTGCTTCTTAAAATGTTTCTTTGTGCGTAGTTTCTTTTCTGTTTAAGGATTAGAATCCACCACTCCTGTGCAGAAGTTGTCCTTGTTCTAACAGAGTTTCCCCACTAGTTAGGCACCTTTTTTGAGATGTTGTCCTTGTTCTCTTGGGTAGTTTTTCTGCTAGTTAGGCTCCGTTACATGGGTGTTTTCCAGATTCTACCGCGACTACACCAAAATTTGTTATATCACAAGTTACACTTTAGACTTTTTAAAAACTTTATTAAAAATTACAAAAAGGATAGTACGTACTATCCTGAATTAATGTTGATCTAATGAGTGAGTTCTGTTAACTCACTTGAAAATGCAATTTACATATATTTATAACTTACGAGTTGCTGACTTGAAGAGTTCCAGAACAAAGGAAGTAACATGATGCAATCCTATTGTGGGAATTTGACATGAAATATGAATATGCTGCATAGCTGAAGAAGAGTAGTTGCTATATGTAATATGAGATGCCTGTGAAGGCTAACTGTAAATATTCTGTGAGAAAGTTCTAAGTTTTCTGGCTAACATGCCATCATTTTATATAACATATATATATATATTTATATATATATATATATATAATATTCTGTGAGAAAGTTCTAAGTATATATATATATATATATATATATATATATATATATATATATATATATATATATATATATATATATATATACTTAGAACTTTCTCACAGAATATTTACAGTTAGCCTTCACAGGCATCTCATATTACATATAGCAACTACTCTTCTTCAGCTATGCAGCATATTCATATTTCATGTCAAATTCCCACAATAAGATTGCATCATGTTACTTCCTTTGTTCTGGAACTCTTCAAGTCAGTAACTCATAAGTTATAAATATATGTAAATTGCATTTTCAAGTGAGTTAACAGAACTCACTCATTAGATCAACATTAATTCAGGATAGTACGTACTATCCTTTTTGTAATTTTTAATAAAGTTTTAAAAAGTCTAAAGTGTAACTTGTGATATAACAAATTTTGGCGTAGTCGCGGTAGAATCTGGAAAACACCCCTGTAACGGAGCCTAACTAGCAGAAAAACTACCCAAGAGAACAAGGACAACATCTCGAAAAAGGTGCCTAACTAGTGGGGAAACTCTGTTAGAACAAGGACAACTTCTGCACAGGAGTGGTGGATTCTAATCCTTAAACAGAAAAGAAACTACGCACAAAGAAACATTTTAAGAAGGAACAATTACAAGAAGCATAATTTTAAGAAGAAACAATTTTACGAAGATTCTACGAAACACATTCCTGGCCCCTGAAAGTTGGTGTCTTTGGCATCGAGAAAACCCTCTACGGACGGAACACCTAGTGATACCCCTGGTAGAGAAGATTTTTTGATGTAGAGAAACTCACGGAGCAGCATTCGACTTCCAATTCAAGGCATGGGAATATGTTAGATCACGATTCACATGAGTGACTTTTTAAAAAGGATTTATTTATTTAATGGAGCCAACGTTGGCTCTTGGAGAAGAAATTAGAATAATAAATTAGAAGTGTTTCATTCTAACTGAGTTTAATAACTGACTTTACAAAGCATGTCTAGTCGTATTTATAACATACAGAACCTGAGTAAGCAAAATATAGAACAAAGGAAATGCAATTCGACAGTCAGCATAAAATGTGAGAAACAAAGGTGAAACATAATATCTCTAAGATAAGCGATTAATAAGAGAAGTCGTTATCATGTAATATGATATACCTGTGAAGGTTTGTTGTGACTAAGTCTCGGTAATAAACGCATAATTTTATATAACAACTTCCCCCTTAATAAAAAAGTTGATGTTATGCAGCAACTTTTGCAAATTGTTAGAAACGTTAAATGAATATAATGCAAAATAAATTGAAACAATGTTGAATGAATACAAAGCAAAGTAATAAAAATAATATAAAAGTTAAAATTGGTAAACGATAATAATAATAAATGAGTAATACGTTACATAAGATTACATACGCGTAATAAGAATAAAATGCAATGGTCTAAATTAATAGACAAGGGTAAAACTCCACATAGAAAGTCTATGTTAACTCGATGTCCTCTTCTTCTTGAGGTTTAATACCGGGTCGCTTTCTTGGAGGGATGAGTCTAGGAAATTTGGTGAATACTCTGCTTCGCTCTGAAGGAGGTGAAGGAGGGTTGTCCGTTGAGGGTTGGATTCACAATGCTACACATCTTCTTCTTCTGCATTTACAAGTTATGTAAAGTACAACTAATAAGATGATGACAGTGATTATGAAATATGTGAACCAAGATACGTGTTTGGTCACAAGAGGCTCGTTTATGAGGTCATCCAGGTCTTTGGAATATTGGTCCAATTTGGTTTTTGCAATATCTAGATCTTCTACGTCGAGACTGTTTAATTTGAGTGGTTTAATTTTGGAATTTTGATTTTGTCGGGCACGTGATTACAGCATTCAAAAGGAATTTGGATAGGATGTGAATTGTCCTTAATTTCGGAAAAGTCTTTGGCACTGGCTTGTATTCTAGTAATGCCTGCATAGGCGTAACATCCTGGTTGTAGTTTGATGATGAAATTTTTGTTGATTAACTCTGTCGTGGATTCTCTCTTTGGACAGTTGATGGTGATGTGAAGTGGTTCGGAATTAATTACTAGCCATGTGTTGTCTTCAAGTTCTTGGACGTTGTATCCCTGACTAATAATGAAGGAAGTTTGACAGTTCTCTGGAAGTTTCGGCAATGGTTTTAGTATTCTGGCTTCACATATGGCATTTTGGTCGATAGGATATGCAAACAGGTTCGAACATAGTTTGGTTCCAAAATAAAGAGGTTTGCATTCTTTCAAATTTTGTATAGGTATGTATATTAAAGAGTCATCATCGCTCGCGATAAACTTTTGTGAGATAGATAAAATATGATGTAGACCAGTTCTGTTATCAAGTATCGGGATAGGGTATAGGCGATAGGTGTTATAATTTTGGGGTTCAACAAGTGGTATTGTTAAAACAAATACTAAGTTAGAATCCATTTGAAACGCTTGCAATTCAATAATATCCAAATGCTTAACAACTGCCGATAATTTAATAGGGAGAGGCAAATTGTTCCTTCGTAAGCTCTGTGAAACTTCTTGTAGTGCTGTCACTAAGTGATTAGGGGTTATGATTGACGTGTGAATGTTTCCTAATCTGGCAAATGTTATTGAATTCAGAATTTCGTTCAAATTATCTTCGATATACAAATAGCTTGCCATTAATTGTTCGGAAATGTATAAAAATTTTAGTTTTATGTGAGCAGCCTCAATAGCTTGAGTCATTGTTTGAATTGTGTGTTCGATTTCTTCGAGATCTTTGTTAAAGGTTTCCTCGTCAATTTGTAATTTTTGTATAGTCGAATTGAAGTTTTTAATAACAGAAGTTGTAACTGAAATTTGATTTTTGATTAAGTTTTCCAATTGATGTTCGTCGTTATTTAGTTTATTTATACAATTAGTATAGTACTGGCCATCTTCAGCATCTAGGTTTCCAGTTATGGATTTGAATATTGTACCGAAAGTATTCCTCGTTTATATTTTTTTGTATCTGAAAAGATTTCGTCAAATTTCATTTTTATAGAGTTGAATATTTGTGTTAAAAGGTTAAAGTCTGTTTTAATTTTACTCGTAAAAATAATTGACTTATGATCACCATTATTGAGAGTGTACAAGATTTTGTCTAAGATATTTTGATTTTTGTCAAAAGCTAGTTTGAGGGATGATATATTTTTATGCACTAGCAGAGTCCATTTGTCATTTGTCACCACGATGTCCGTGTCTTGGTGGTAGTATACACCAACAGTATTATTGATTGGTGTAATTTTGTATTGACAGAGTGCTGATCCGAACAGCAGGAGAAACCTGAAAATAAATTTAATTTTCAGTATATGGTTTCATTCTATCAAAATTGACTTTTAGTTTCTTGTTTTGTTTCGAGATTTAATAAGGTAGCAGAATTTTGGAAAATTTCTTTTATTTTAAAAGGTCCGTTAAATTTGTTTTGCAATTTGTTTTTGATTTGCGATTCTTTTACGTAAACTAAGTCACCTATTTTATATTCAGGTCGTTTTTGGGGAACACTTCTATCAAAACGAACTTTCGCTTTCTCCTTTTGAGCTTGCGTTCGACTACGGTAGTGGGATATTCTGTTGTTTAAATCTCTAACGTATTTGGTTATTAACTCTTTTTGGTTATATAAAGTTTCAGGTGGTCTGTTAGACGTATGCCCAAATACAAGTTCGTATGGGGTGAAACCGTGTGTTTCATTTACTGAATTGTTATAGCATATTACTGCATATGGTAAAATTGTGAACTAATGTTCGTTCGGGTTTTCAGTTTTATGAATTCTTATCATCTCAGCTAAAATAGCGTGAAATCTTTCTAAGGATCCGTTGGATTGGGGATGTCCTACGCTTAAATACGTCAGTTTTATGTCGTAGAGGGTACAAAGATCTTTAAGAAAACGGTTGTCAAATTCGCCACCGTAATCGTAGTGAATTCTTAGCGGGGTACCGTAATGTTGAAAATATAACAACAAGGTATTTACGATGGATTTTGCGGATTTGTCCGGGACTGCATAGGCTTGTGTGAATTTAGTTAACTCATCGCGAATAGTTAACGCGTAATTTCGAGTTGGGAATTCAAACAAATCGATATTAATTCTTCCGTATGCTGTTCTTGGGGTTTCTGTGACTACTAGAGGGTTATTAAGGTTTTTCCGGCATACTTTAGTCTTTTGGCAAGTTCTGCAATTTTTTATAAAATTTTCAACGTCTTTAGTTAGACCTTGCCAAGTGTATTTTTCTCTAATTTGAATCGTTTCATTTATTCCGCGGTGTAGATTATTTTTACCAAAATGATTTTGCTCCAATATAATTGGAATTTCATCTTCGTCGGCAGTTCTGACGATATCTTGACAAATTACTACTTTTAAGTCTTTTTCCGCAAAAATGAATGATAGGATTTCAAGTATGGGGAAGTCTAAATTATATTCGACAAAGTATGTCTTAGAGAGATCTAGGACATCTTGATTTTTAAATAATACCAAAAACAGATGTTCAATTACAGATTCGATATCAAAAGGTAGAGGGATGATAGAATATCTCCTATGTCTGACTGTTTTGCTCGATACAATATTGATTTTATCGTTATGAAATTCGGGGATTTCTTCGAATATGTCCTCGATAATTTTGTGATGTAGGTCTTGTAAGATATTTTGTTGGAAGAAGGTTATAATATCTTTATGTTCTCGGTATAAGAGTTGTGTGTTTGAGGCTTTGATTTTTGAATAGTCTATTAAATATGTTGTTTTATATAGGTTGGTGAAAGTTTCAAATTCTCGAGAAATTTGTTCGTTAGTGATTTCGTTGTTTTCGTCGTCGTCTGACTCTTCGTCATTCGCGGCTAGAACCTTTGAATAGAATTTGGAACATTCGGAAAGATTATTAATTTGGATTCTGGAAAGTGCGTCCGCGTTCTTATTGATTTTGCCAGGTTTATAAATTATTTCGTAGTCGTACTCTTCTAATTTGAGTCGCCAACGGGCAAGTCTACTTCCTGGGTCTTTTATAGAGAATAGCCAGGTGAGTGGTCTGTGGTTGGTTACAAGCTTGAACTTTCTACCGTGCAGATATGGTCTAAAGTTCTTTACACTCCATACTATGGATAAAAGCTCGCGTTCAATCGTTGAATATTTAGTTTTTGTACTGCACAAGGTTCTAGAAGCATAGGCAATGGGTAAATCTTTGCCAATAGGCCCCTGGCTCAGCACCGAGCCGACGGCAAATGCGCTCGCATCATTGGTTAGGACGAAAGGTTCATCAAAGTTAGGGTAGATTAATATCGGAGTTGTCGTTAATGTTTGTTTCAAATTTTGAAAAGAATTTATACAATCATTGTCGAAGAGAAATGGTATGTCTTTTTGTAGTAGTTTTGTTAAGAGCTTGGTAATCTTGGAGAAATTGGGGATAAAGCGTCTGTAATATCCAGCTAAGCCTAAAAATGATTTAATTTCTTTTTGATTTTTTGGTTGATGGAAATTTAGAATAGCATCAGCTTTCGAAGGATTCGGTTTTACGCCTTTTGTAATGAGATGTCCTAAATAAGCGACTTTCTTGCGGAGAAACTCGCATTTGTCGGGTTGAATTTTTAGATTGGCTTTCTGTAATCGTTTGAAAACTTCTGTTAATTGAGAAATATGCTCGTGAATAGTAGGGGAGTAAACAATAATATCGTCCATATAGACGAGACATCGTTCATTTTGGATACCTAATAAAATGTTATCCATCACTCTTTGAAATGTTGATGGAGCATTCTTAAGTCCAAAAGGCATTCTTACGAATTCAAAATGACCATTTTCAACTGTGAAAGCAGTTTTTTGAATATCTTTCGCATCAATCTCGATTTGGTGAAATCCGGAGTCCAAAGTTGTAAAATATTGACATTTGCCTAATTGATCGAGGAGGTCGGAAATATTGGGTAGCGGGTATTTATCGTCAATAGTCAGTTCGTTTAGTTTTTTGTAGTCCACTAAAACTCGCCATTTTTTGTTTACCGGGGGCGTCGAGTTTTTTAGGTACAACCCAAACCGGAGAGGACCAGGGAGAAATCGAAGGTCTAATGATGCCTTGATCAAGCATATTAGAGACTTGTGTTTTGACTTCCTCTTTATGGATATGAGGGTAGCGATATGATTTTGTGAAAACCGGTTTTGAATCGTTCGTGTCAATGGAATGCTTAATTTCGTTAGTAAAGTTTAAATTGTCTCCTTCCAAGTAAAATATGTCTTGGAAATCTAAACAAAGCTGCGTTACTATTTCGGCCTCTTCTTCGTTTAGATGATCCAAACGCAATTCGTTTCTGGTCTCGAAGGATCTGTCTGTCTGTAGGTATTGGTCAGAATTTTGAGTATTTAAATTAAAAATTGATTTGAATTTTTGTACTGGTTCCAGGTTAAGATTTGAAAAGTTTATGGTTTTTGGAATAGCGTTTGCGTTTATTATTGAAGTTAAAAATTCTCCATTGTGATCGATTTTGACAATGGCATTTGGTAAGCGTACTTTCTCGTTTTCCTGGGCTAACAGTATAGCCTCTGTATTTCGCAGGTTACATTTTAGTTTACAGATTTTTTCCATGCGAGGTTCGATAGAAATTAAATTTTTGATGTTGCCTAAATTTGGATTTTGGTTTTTGATGTTAGAGTTACTAGTTGGTTGTACAGGTAAATTTACTGTAGTTTCTTCCGTGACTTTAAATAGTGGTACGGTTTTAAAATCTGTGACTAGTTGTTTATTTTTAAAGTCTACCTGGCATTCATAATGTTCTAGAAAGTCTGCGCCTAATAATCCATCAAAATCTATATCTAGATATAGATATAAACTTTGTGTGACTCATCTGAAAAGGGGATGAGAACAGATTCGTTGATATAAATTTTTTGATCGGTAATACCCTGTATAATTACATTTTCAGGAGATCTACGTCTGTAATTTTCAGCTGTTTTAGGTTTAAAAATTGATATACCTGCGCCTGTATCAATTAGAATTTTAAATTTACCAGTTGCATCCTTTATATAGTATAATTGCAGTTTTCGTATGATTCATTTTGAATTTGGTAATCGTCGGGAGAGTAGTATTGGTTAAATTGATCGGCATAATTATCGTAAGGTTCGTAATTTAAATGATGAGCTTTTTGCTGATTAAAGCGGTTAAAATTCGGGTTAGGCTGAATAGCGGATGGTCGTTGTTGCGTAAAGTTAGGGTTCGGCCTGATGACTGAGGGCCTGTTTTGTTGCCATTGATTAGGTTGGCTGTTTTGAGGGAATGTCCTCTGGCTAAATTGATTATTTTGTGACAAGTTTTGGAAACTTGAATTTCCTGGGTAATTTGGTCGTTGGAAATTTTGTGAAGTTGACGGCATTGTTTGTGTTTGTTGCCTTGTACGGCATTCATTTATGACATGTCCGTTTCGTTTACAAAACGAACAGAATTTCTGCTGAAAATTTGAAATTGGTCGTTTTTGTTGCATAATAGAATTTTTGACCGGACTATTTTTTCGGAAATTTCTGTTGCTCGAAATAAGAGAGTTGTAGCTCTCTACGAATTCTACTAACAGCTTTTAGTATACTAGGAGGATTGCTAGCACGTATGATGCGGCCTAAATTCGGTTCTAAGCCTGTTAATAAATTATTTAAGGTCATCGTTTCGATGAGATCTGATTGTGCGGTTCTTTGCGTCGTCGTGAGTGTTTGTTTTTGCACTGCGGCGTGCATCTTCGCATTGTACTTTTGTAAACGCGAAACAAATGTTAGAGCGGATTCACCGGGTAATTGGTGAATTCGTTGTAGGTCCTGAATTAGGGCCGTTAGATCTCTGGAATTCCCAAAATGGGTTTCCAATAGTGCTTTGATTTCTGGCCACGTGCCAGGGTTACGAGAATTTATTAATTCGGCGGCTTTGCCTTTCAATTTATTTTTTATGTGGACGGTCAAAAGAATTTTTTGATCTCCAATTGCCATGCTTTGGGCACAATGACAGGAGTTTAAGAATGTTTGTAAATTAATGGCATTGCCATCGAATTCAGGTATTAGAGAAAATATTTCAGCGAGCTTGTAAGGCTCAATTTGCTCTGGTTGTTGTTGTTGTAGTTGTTGTTGTTGTTTGGCTGGTGCCGGTGCTGTTGGTTGAGCTGTCTCTGGTTGAGCTCTATCTGGCATTTTGCTTTTTATTTAGGGATTATTTGAACTAAAAGAATTGTCTGCGTATCAGCAGTATGATACGAGAATTAAATTAAAATTAGCTTGTTACGTTGCGTGCGTAAATGGATTGTATATTAGCTGTATAATACACAATCTTTCGTAAATACGAAAATAAATAAACTTAAAATTAAATGAACTTGTTTCGTTGCGTTTGTAAAGGAATGGATTTTACTTTGACAATAGAACTGGCTTTGTGCGCCGAGTATATTAGCAGTATAATACACTTTTGATAAAATAAGTTGCGAAAAATAATAAAATAGTAAAATGGTACGAGATGATTCTTAAAATGACTTACGTTAATTTCATCTCCATGGGTAGGTTCTTCGTCCGTCAAGGGATTGGGATCCGCCACCACCAGTGAGGAAGGTCTCCTTGTTCAAGTAGATGTACACGCACTAGTTAGGCACCTTCTGCAGATGTTCTCCTTATTCTCTTACGCTTCACTACCAGTTAGGCTTCTTGTTCTGATGATGTTTACGGATTCTACCGACTGCGCCAATGTTAGATCACGATTCACATGAGTGACTTTTTAAAAACGATTTATTTATTTAATGGAGCCAACGTTGGCTCTTGGAGAAGGAATTAGAATAATAAATTAGAAGTGTTTCATTCTAACTGAGTTTAATAACTGACTTTACAAAGCATGTCTAGTCGTATTTATAACATACAGAACCTGAGTAAGCAAAATATAGAACAAAGGAAATGCAATTCGACAGTCAGCATAAAATGTGAGAAACAAAGGTGAAACATAATATCTCTAAGATAAGCGGTTAATAAGAGAAGTCGTTATCATGTAATATGATATACCTGTGAAGGTTTGTTGTGACTAAGTCTTG
The DNA here is from genome assembly GCA_936432065.2 of Rutpela maculata. Taxonomy (NCBI): domain Eukaryota; kingdom Metazoa; phylum Arthropoda; class Insecta; order Coleoptera; family Cerambycidae; genus Rutpela; species Rutpela maculata. The sequence continues at coordinate 185,790,233 of OW386285.2, forward strand.
GTAATAAGCGTATAATTTTATATAACATTCATGTAAGTCAAAGAGTCATCTCGCTATTCTTTCTAGTATATTTTTTTTTTAAATAATTTTAATTTCATGTTTTACAATAAACGTAAAACGCAAGTAGAACAGTAGAAAACAGTTCTAATATTCATAATAGTTAATTTAAATCACCTCAAGTACATAGTGTAACACAATACACCTTCCTCTTATCACTATTATTTTTATTGCAATTTAATACTATCTTATTTTAACCTTTTATCTCTATGGTCAACGTACCATAATTGTGAAATCTACATAACTATAATATTTCATAAACAATTTGGCTTTAAGTTGTAAGACACCAGTGTCGTATCGTTTTATTTTAATAATTAATTTTTAAAACCTGTTTAACCATTCATTTAATTGTTTGAAAATTTAAATAAAAATACAACAATGCCAGACAGACAAGATGACCAAACTGAACAAAATGATACCCTTAGCATAGAACCTTACAAGTTAAGTGAAATCTTTTCGATAGTACCCGAATTTGACGGGAACCCAATATTTTTGCAAACTTTCATTACGGCTTGCATCCACGCCCAGGGCATGGCCGTGGATGACCAAAGAATTTTACTAACTTTGCATATAAAAAATAAGCTTAAAGGAGAGGCCGCAGAATTAATTAATTCACGGAACCCAGCAACTTGTGACGAAATTAAAAAATTGCTCGAGTCTCATTTTGGTGATTCGCGTGATTTAACTGCATTAATTCAGGACTTACAAAGAGTTCACCAACTACAGAGTGAAACTGCTCTCACGTTTATATCTCGCTTACAAATGCATAACGCCAAAATGCACGCCGCTGTGCAGAAACAAAGTTTAACCAAAGAGGAAAAAAGGCTCAATCGGATTTAATCGAGACCATGACGCTCAATACTCTATTAACAGGCTTAGAATCTAAGCTAGGGCAAATAATTCGGGCTGGAAATCCCAGCACTATGCTTGACGCAATAAATAGAATCAAACGAGAATTGCAATTGTCATATTTCGAATCTCAAAAATTCCCAAATAAGACAATTAATAAAAATACCATTCAAAACCAACAAAGACGTCCAAATTTGCAACAATTTTGTTCATATTGTAAGAAAAATGGTCATAATTTGAACGAATGCCGTACAAGGCAACAATTCTCACAAAACCCGAATTTTAGACAAAATTATTATAGCAACCCGACACAATTTTCGAAGCCTAATTTCCAAAATTTTTCAAATAAATATTCTCAAGGAAATTACATACAACAAAATGTTCAACAAGCGAGTACCTCGCAACAAATTATGCCATCTGTAATAAGGCCTAATCCAAATTTTAGACCCCCTAACCCCGAACTTCAATCGTCAAAATACACAGAAAACGCATCATGTTAATTTCGATAATTACTACTACACACGAGGTCATGAGAATACTAATTTTTATTGTGAACGAGATAACCAACAATTTAACGATTTTCAAAATTTGCAAACAAGATGTGATGATCAATATTTACCGCAGGAATATTTTCCTCAAGTTTCACATAATAACTTTGTTGATAACTTACCGAATCAATGCGAGAATCAGGATTATACTAATCCTCAGGATATTTATCTAGGTCCGGAGTATCCCACGGATACTCCAACGACAGACCCCCAAGTCGACGAAATATCGAATCAAATCCAGACGTTGAATCTAAACAGCAACTTCAACCCGTTCCTGAACTTTCCGGAACAAGGTTTCATGTAAACTCTTACCAATTTTTAACTGTAAATTCTAGAAATCTCTATTACATTATGGACGCTACCAATATTTTCAAAATTTTGCTCGACACCGGCGCAGACATTTCAATCTTTAAACCGAAAACTGTTGAAAAATATATGCCCAGACTTTCTGAGAATATTGTTATACAGGGTATAACACAACAAAAGGTCACAATAAATGAATCTGTTCTTGTACCATTTTCACCTAATGACCCACATAAAGTGTACGTTTATAGCCTCGATATTGAATTTGATGGATTATTAGGAGCTGATTTTTTTAAACATTACAATTGTATTATTGATATGAAAAATAATCAACTATTAACTAACTTTAAAACTGTCCCACTTTATGAAGTAAACCGAGACCTGCCTGAACCACCAATAAAAAAATCTAAACCTCAAAATTCTGTCCCGGAAGACCTTCACGAAACCAAAAATCAGAATTTGATATCAATCGAACCACGTACTGAAAAAATCATTAAATTAAAATGTAATTTAGCCAACACGAACGCTATACTACAAGCCCAAGAACACGAAAAGGTACGTTTGCCTAACGCCCCCGTAAAAATAAATGCACAGGGTGAATTTTTCTCATCAGTCCCTAATGCAAACGCTATTCCAAAAACAATCAATGTTTCCAATTTGAAACTGAAACCAGTACAAAAATTCAAGGCAATTTTAATGCAAATTATCAGGAGCCGGATTCCCAACATAAGAGCAGACATTTCGAAATTAAAAATCAAAATTTAGACAACGAAAAGAATTTAATTTCTTTCTGAACCACATATTGAAAAAATAATTAAACTAAAATGTAATTTGACTAACACTAATGCTAGACCAGAAATATAGGAAATAGCAAAAATCTCAGAATTAGCTTCCACTACCGTTAACCTACAAAGAATTAATATTTCAGATACAAAATCATATTTTATAGATAAACCTAAGCCGACAGTTTTAAATTTTAACATTTCAAGAAACGATTCGAAATTACCACTGAAAATAAAAACACCTAATATCATTTCAAAAACTGCATTTCAAATCTACAACAAAATATCTCACAAACCGAAAATTCTAAAACTAAGAATAAATAATAATCTAAAAATCATTCAAACACTTTTTCGTGACCAAAATAAAAAGAAAGTATATATACCACACATAATTATGAACATAAGACAACAAAATTTATTTCTAGCATTCATCAAAGCAATACCAAAATTTGTAGAATTTTCAAATCTAAAATTCGAGCCAATTCAAAAATTCAAATCTATATTTAAGATTTATTAGCGATATCAGGTTTTACCTCAACCGGATTTCGACCCTACGAAAAAATATGTTAACAAACAATATACAATTTTTTTGCAAACGTAAACAATTTTCAAAATTATTTAATACATAATTTTTCCTATACCCAAATAGAATTTTTCTCTCAGTAAAACAGTTATTCAAAACAGATTATCTTTCACTAAAGTCATTTATTATCCTTTTTCCAAAACATTCCTAACGTCAAGTATACCTATAATTAAAATAAAATATTTTTAAATTACATGATATATAATCTTACATTATTTATGACGAAAATACTTTTATTTTCGTTTACTTTCACTGAAAAAAATCTTCCTTTTCCTCTAATTGAACCGCTCTATTAATAGTAATAGAAAATAAAATACCTTAACTCTCAATCTTATCAATTAAGCAAAAGGTGACTTAAGGAAAATATATGAATGAATTTCGAATACATTCTCGGTAAACGCATTTATGCTTTTCACGGAAGCATGTTTATCAATTAAAAATTTATCAAGAGCTGCACGATACCCAACACTCTAGTCTTGTATTGTATATTCGCTATAATGTTTCACTATACGCGTGTTACATGTAAACAAAATAATATTCAAGATAAGACTAAAATGCATAAGAACTTTTCACAATTAAACCATGACTTAAAACTAGAATGCATTATTTAAATTAGTAAATCCTTCATAAAATCGAGAAATAAAAATATAATAGATAAAGAGAAAAAAATCAACCACTTCTCAGAATGTTCAAAATTTAACTCAAAAATTTTAGCCTCAAACACAGACACTTCAGATAACGAAAACTCAGACGATGAAATCCCCGACAACGACGATGAAACTGCCGAACAAATTGTCCAAGAGTTCGACACATTTGCCAGGCTATACAAGACAAAGTCTTTAATAGATTACTCTAAAATTCAAACCTTCAACAGACAATTATTAGACAAAGAAAACAAGAACATTATAACTTTCTTCCAGCAATATAATCTAAGAGACCTTCATTACAAAATCATCGAGAACTTTTTCGAAGAAACTCCAGAGTTTCATAACGACAAAATCAATATTGTTTCTAGTAAATCAGTCAGACATAGGAAATATTACATTATCCCTCTACCATTTGATCCTGAATCTGTAGTAGAACATCTATTTTTAACATTATTTAAGAATCAAAACGAACTAGAACTTTCCAAAACTTATCATGTTGAAAACTTTATCAAATCCTGTGAAATTTGTCGAAAGAAAAAGGTTTATCAGAAAAATATGAGTAGCCCATTAGTAATCACAGAAACGCCAAGAACACCGTTAGAGAGAATCAATATAGACATATTTCAAACTCCCACAAAAAACTATGCTTTAACTATTCGCGATGAATTAACTAAATTCACACAAGCATACCCGATCCAGGACAAATCTGCAAAATCAGTCGTGAACACCATTATTGTATTTTTAACACTACGGTACCTTCTAAGAATCCATTGTGATTATGGCGGTGAATTTAATAATAGGTTACTAAAAGATATTTGTACCCTTTATGATATAAAACTGACCTATTCAAGTGCAGGTCATCCCCAATCTAACGGATCAATAGAACGATTTCATGCTACCTTAGCAGAAATGATCAGAATCCATAAATCTGAAAACTCCGAGGAATACTCTCTCACTATCTTACCCTACGCAGTAATTTGCTACAATAATTCAATCAACAAAACACATGGGTTCAGTCCATACGAATTAATATTTGGACACACTTCGTGCAGGCCCTCTGAAACCTTGTATAATCAAAAAGAACTCATAACTAAATATGTCAGAGACCTAAATAATAGAATATCACACTATTACAAAATAGCACGTAGTCGTACACAGAATCAAAAGGAAAAAGCTAAAATTCGTTTTGACAAACATGTCCCCGAAAACCGACCGAAATATAAGATTGGCGATAAAGTCTATGTTAAAGAATCCCAAATCAAAGATAATCAATCAAAGATAAATTACAAAACAAAAACGGTCCATTCGAAATTAAAGAAATTCTTCAAAATTCAGCAATTTTGAATAACCCTGAAACAAAACAAACTTCTAAAGTAAACTTTGATAGGATGAAACCATATTTTGAAAATTGAACTTTACTTTCAGGTTTCTTCTGCTGTTCGGATCAGCAATATCTCATTACACGATAAGAACAATAAACAACACCGTAGGAGTTTATTATCATCGGGACACAGACATAGTAATTTCCCACAAGAAATGGAGACTACTCGTACACAAAAATATATCTACCTTTAAAATGGCTCTAGACAAAAACGACGAAATCTTACACACAATTTTTAACAAACTCGATTTGGCATACCAAAACATGATAGCCTTCACAAGCGAAGTTAAAACACACCTTAGCCTTTTAGAACAGATATCAAAAACCATACATAGTAAACTCAGAATTAGTATTTGTATTAGACATACCTTTAGTAGACCCTGCAACATATTCTGCTTTTAAATTATATCCCATTCCTATTTTGAATAATAGAACTGGCTTATATCACATTTTGTCAACTTCTCAAAAATACATTGCGAGAGGTGATGATTCTTTGATGTACATACCTATCCCGAACCTCAAAGAATGCAAACAACTTAACTTCAATACCAAATTATGTCCAAATTTATTTGCATACCCAATTGGCAACCACGCCATATGCGAGGCCCGTCTCTTCAAAAACTTCAAAATGCTGCCAGAAAACTGCGAGACATCGTTTATCATCAGTCAAGGCTATAATGTCCAAAAGTTAGAAGAAAACGTATGGTTAGTGATTAACTCGGAACCTCTACATGTGACTATCAATTGTCCAGAGAAAACTTCCAAAACCGATGTCATCCTCAAAAACTCAGTTATAAAGCTGCAGCCAAATTGCTACGCCTTTGTAGGCATCACAAAAATTCAAGCCAGTACGAACGAGGTAACAGATGAAAAAGACGACAGTCATCCAGTCCCAATCCCATACGAATGTTGCAATCAAATCTCAGATAAAGTTCGAGTGCCCAATCTGAAACCTCTAAAAATTAAGTAACTTAAATACTGAGGATCTCGAAATTGCCAAACACAAACTGGACCAACATTCAAAGGACCTAGATGACCTAATCAACGAAACACATCTCCTGGTTCACCTACTTCACAATCGTTTTAATCTTCGGACTATTATTTCTCTATTTATTCTGCAAATGCAGAGCACGAAGACGAAGATTAGCCATTGGTGTCTCCACATTGCATCCACCTCCACCGAGGCCTAGTAAACCTCCCAGGACATTTAGCAGCCTATTCCCTTCACGAAGACGACCTCCACTAAGGAGAGAAGAGGAAGAAGACGAAGACATAGAACTGAACTAAACCCAGACTGTTTTGTGTTTTTATTAACTTTTGTGCTAAGACTCTTCAGTGAATTTTATTACTCACTATATTTTATAATCCTGTTAATTTCAACTTATTAACATTTTATTGATTTCTATTTTTTTTGAGTTTTACTCTTGCATTTTTACGCTTAGTATTTTATATTTTATATATAGGGTTTTTCTAAATTTTTTACATTCTTATAATTTTACAATTTTTCATTTCTTTTTATTATTTTTAAAAGTTGCTGTATGAGCATCAACTTTTTTTTATAAGGGGGAAGTTGTTATATAAAATGACGGCATGTTAGCCAGAAAACTTAGAACTTTCTCACAGAATATTTGCAGTTAGCATTCACAGGCATCTCATATTACATATAGCAACTACTCTTCTTCAGCTATGCAGCATATCCATATTTCATGTCAAATTCCCACAATAGGATTGCATCATGTTGCTTCCTTTGTTCTAGTTCAAGTTCAAGTCAGCAACTCGTAAGTTATAAATACATATAAATTGCATTTTCAAGTCAGTTATTAGAACTCACTCATTAGATCAACATTAATTCAGGATACGTACTATCCTTTTTGTAATTTTTAATAAAGTTTTTAAAAAGTCTAAAGTGTAACTTGTGATATAACATATATTGTTAATAACAAATTGTTTATTAAATAAACAAATAAATTCACAACAAAAAAGATTATTTTTTCCACCTTTTGGATAATTGCAAATAATAAATTTAGGAATAAAATTTTTTCTTAATAACATGTTTAAATAATGAAAAAAGACAAAAGTGATTATAAACAATTAAAAACAATTTTTAAGAATTAAATATTTTTCAAAAATACGTAATTTATCTATTTGTTTATAAAATTTGTTTAAACAAATAGCAATAAAAATTTTAAGTTTATGTAATCTTATAGTATTTTTGAACATAAAAACAGAAAGAGTAATTAAAATTAATAAAAAAAATTTTTTTCCTTTAAGTGTTTAAATAATAACATAATTTTTATGAATTTTAAAATTAATATCTAATAACAAAAAATATTTTTACTTGTTCCGGACGGTTTCAGAGCATCGTAACGCCTTAGTGTTTGCTGCGCGGAGCTCTATTTTCAACATTAAATTAAAATTATTAATAATCTCGTTAATAATAGATGTAGAGTTTCGGGAGTCGGGACTTTTTTATTAGGAATTTCTTCCTCTTTAAGAATCTTTCTTTCTTTAAAATTTTTAATAGTTTTCGAGTAATTTGCAAAACGGAACTCGTTATTTTTTCAATTTTCATTAGTTTATAACTTTTGCAATTGTTTATGTGCGGGTTTGAAACTTTTGCACATTTTTCTAGACGTCATTCCGAATCCAATGCAATCAAGGTAGGTGCATGACGTCAGATGCACCATGCAGGGAGACCGACTACAAATATAAATTCAAATAACCATCATAAAAATATATGTGTTCATTAATAAAAAAACCGCTGCCTAAAAAATCACTACTTCCACATCTAGATTTTCCTGCCCAAGCCTTTTACAGCAAAAAAATGTCGATACTATATTTGCAATCCACTGTGTAAAAATAATTGTTCATAGAACTTTGATAATATAATATTTGAAATGGTCTATCCCAAAAATCCATAAAACGATGTGCAACATGGCAGTGGAGGTAGTAGAGGGGGAAGCTGTTGGGAAAAAAATTAGAGGTTCTTGTACACATAAATCACAATTTTATTTTTTTATTCCCTTTAATAATGTGGTAGAGGTGGTGGCGAGTGCCAAAAAAGTATTCAGGCCTTTTGTTCCTTTATACACACTAAATCACAATTTTATCTTTTTATTCCCTTTCATAATCACTTTCAATAATTTGAGCAAAAAAATTTTTTTACGATTACTATACTTCAACTCCACTACGTGGATGTGTAAGTAATAAGTACCTCAGTTATGACGTTGTTCTCTTTTGCACGTCCAAATAGAATAAAACGATTCAAGTTAGCCCATCAAAATTGTGTTTTTTTAGAGACCATGTAGGCTTAACAGGGAACCAAGACAGATCACGTCATGCAGTTAGGTGCACCATACAGTAAAGGGAACCTGACTTAAAAAACCGCTGCCTAAAGAATCACTATTTCAACATCCAAGTCTCTTACAAAGAAAAAAAGGTTGATACTGTATTTGCAGTCCATTATGAGGAAATAACTGATCATAGAACTTTAATATAATATTTGCAATCGTCTACCACAAAAGCCCATAAAACAATATGCCATATCGACAGTGGGGATGGTAGTGGGGGGTATAGCTGATGCAAAAAAAAAATAGGCCTTTGGTACTTATACACACACAAAATCACAATTTTATTTTTTTTTTCGTCCTTTAATAACGGGGTAGGTATGGTAATGGGAGTGATAGTGGAAGTGGCTGATGTCAAAAAAATTTTGAGTAGGTACTTGGCTTCTCGTACATACACTAAATCCCAAAAAAATCCCCCCATCCCAAATTTCAACGGAATAAGATCAAAACATAATCTATTTCCAGATCTCGTTATAATACACAAGTGTCCCAAACTTTGAGTTAACATCATAAACGGTTCCAGAGTAATCGTGCGCCAAAAAAAAAAAATTACAGACAGATTTTTTTTGCTCAAACTTAAAATATCTACCTTTCGTGGCATTCTAAGCCTGTTTAAAAAAACATTTTTTTTACCTTTATTATACGTTCACTCCACTCTGTGGATGTGGAAGTAGTACCAGCTTATAGTGATTATGGACAATGCCTATCTATCCTTATAATATGTAAAACATCATTCTGCGTAATAATAATTATTATTTAATGACCGATATTTCTCCATGAAAATTTTAGTACCAAAATTATAATAATTAAGGATAGTATTATTGAACACTGAATGCAAAAAAACATAATCCTAATTTAGGGACATTTATTTGAATTTCTGCATTACACTTCAAAACACATTTTAAGATGTTTAAGATGCTAACAACTATTCTTCTTTCATAAAACTGTACCATGTATTTTATAATTCTTAGTAGGCATATGAATTTTTGAATTTAGAAAAATTGTTCGAATATGATACAATACTTGTGAGGTTAAAAAATTGATTCAAATAAAGAGCTTTCATTCATCGATTGTGACTTCATGAAGAAAGTATTCAAGAGGAAATAAGAATCGAACGTTATCGAGCCATTGCAACGATGCCAAATATCGGGCTATATAACGTGCGATAGATATCAACTGTATAAGAGTCTTGGATATACAGGAATAGCGCCACGTGACTCAGTAGTGCTGAACTAAAAGTGTATCTCGGAACATGAAAATATGACATTTTGAAGCCCACCCCTAAATTTTGTAGGAAGGAAGCTAACGTGATTTGTGGCCATTTAGTGATGATATACACAGGGGTATGTTGATGAGCCCGACCCCGGGCTGCACAACGTCAAATCTGCACTACAACCGCTCAGTGTTATATATATATATATATATATATATATATATATATATATATATATATATATATATATATATATATATATATATATATATATATATATATATATATATATATATATATATATATATATATATAAATATATATATTATGTTATTCACATACATACAGTTATGCACAAGTTCTAGGCAGATGGTTTGTACCATTGATATTGCAGGCGAGAGATAAAACGCTCATATTTGAAGGTTCGTTACAGCACAGAACAATAGTTTCACCCCCGAAAAGTTTAGAATTCCAGTTTGTTATTCAATACTTTTTATGTGGTACCATTTTTTATTAAGGCTCCCTAATCATGTGTTTGTGCGAGGGGAAGTCCTGAAATGTTGATACTTGTTAATAACATTTTAAAACTGTTTGTTAAATTGTAAAATACTATTAAATTAAATATCAATGTAGGTTCTGAATGGTTTTATCAAGTTGTATTTAGTATTTCAAAATTCAAAATTTATAATATTTCAATGAAAAAAATCGAGTGGTGGAAAAATGAAAGGAGAAATAGATGTCAGATAGAATTTTTGATAGATTGTCAGAAAAATAATACTGAGAAGAATAATACCAAAATATAAAAAGAAAAGTGAATTTAATTATATATATATATATATATATATATATATATATATATATATATATATATATATATATATATATATATATATATATATATATATATATATATATATATGTATATATATATATATATATATTTATTGGAGCTGAAATAGAATCAAACTTTAAGAAGAAAAGGTTCTATGCAAATTTTCACATAAATTGATAGTTTTTAAGTTATAACGACTTCAAAATTGCGATTTTAGCTTAAAAAAAAAGGTATTTCCAAACGGCTTTCGTCAAGTATCTCGAAAAGTATTACTTTATCTAAAAAATGTTACAGACCAATTACAGAAAGTACAAACAGGGAAATAATTATATTTTTTGTTTATTGATATAGGATTAATAATTTCGGAGATATTTAAGTTTATATTTGGTATCCAAGTGTTTCGAAATTACCTTTAAAGTTTAAAATGCATTTTTTTCTAAAGCAAGTGCTTCAAATGAGCAAAAAAATTTGAACATCTAGGTAATGCTACATCCTAAGAAAAACTGTATTTGAGATAATTTCTTTAAATTACTGGCTAATTAGAGTAACAAAATGGCGACCTTTTTATATAAAAAATATAAATACGCTCATTTTTACATCATAACTTCTTTACTTCTTATGCTACAGGAACGAGTAAAAAATAATTTGAAAGCGCAATTAATTGTCTTTAATTTCATTTCTTAGTATGCGTGACGTAGGTGTCTCAATTTCTGAGATATTTAACATTTAAACTGCATTTTACGACTTATAAACGTTCGGACGCCATTTGTAAACTTTCATATCTCCGAAACTATTAAATCTATGTAAATAAATAAACAAGCTAAACTCATTATCAGTTTATGAGCTTTATTTTTGGTATCTACCAATTTTTCAATAAAACTAATATTTATTGAGATACCTATTTGGAAAAGGAAAACAAAATATCTTTTTATCGAAAATACCTTTATAGTTTAAATTGTATTTTTTTCTAAAGCAAGTACTGTATACAAACCAAAAAATTTGACATCTACGTCATGCTATATATTAATGAGAAACAGTGTTTGAAATTCCTTTTTTTAATTACTGGCTAATTACAGTATCAAAATGGCGACGTTGTTTAAAAAAAATGTGTAGACGCACATTGCTTCGGTCATAACTTCTTTGTTTTTTATGCTATGGAAAAAAATAAAAAAACAGTTGAAAGCTTAATTAATAACCTATTATTCTACTTACTAGCATCCTTGATGTATGTGTCACAGTTTCTGAGATATTTAACTCTCCTCTAAATAATTATGTTATGAACACTTGGACGCCAAATGTAAACTTAAATATCTCCGAAATTATTAATCCTACATCAATAAACAAAAAATATAATTAATTCCCAGTTTGTACTTTATGTAATTGGTCTGTAACATTTTTTCGATAAAGTAATACTTTTCGAGATACCTGACGAAAGCCGTTTGGAAACCTTTTTTTTAAGCTAAAATCGCAATTTTGAAGTTGTTATAACTTAAAAACTATAAATGTGTGTAAAAAATTGCATAGAACCTTTTCTTCTTAAAATTTGATTCTACTTCAGCTCCAATAAATATATATATATTTTTTAAGTGCCACCCCCTGAGAGGGGGTGGCATCTGCCCCCTATAAATTAGCAAGCCCCCGCACAATATATAAACTTTTCTGTGAAGCTTATACTTCCAAAATGAACGAAATCCATTCAATATGGCATTATTCTGAAGTTTTGCATATTTTTATCTCTAGGTACTGTACTATAATAATAATAATTATTTTTATTAGTGCAAGCATATAACATATAATCAATAAAAGAAAATATTAAATTTTTGCTTGCCATACTTAACAGGGAACTTTGTGCTTTATAGTACGTCGGGTACATGGCTATATAAGCCAAAAATCTGCACTTTTTGATTAGGATGTGCCACTTTCTGTGGTCATAGTTGATGCCAAAAGGTAACTTTCCAGATAGGGAGCCACTTTAAAATCCGTGCAACACCAAAATGGCGACCATTAAAGATGGCTGCCATTAGCCACAATGAATGTTTTTTTTATCTCAGCTCCTAATGGTTTGATTTCTATTTTCTTTTTTTTTTTGTTTGAAACCTCTTCTAGAGAAGACCCTATACGTTTATCTGTACACTTCTGCGCAATTTAAAAAAATACATATTTTCTAATTTTTAAAGATATTTCTTTGCATAGTGGGACAAACTGAATCTGAAATCTTATTTCATATAATGCAACTTTCAATTGAATAACTTGGGACAGCTGGCACGTAGTAAAAGTCATTGCAATAGCTTTTTCAAAGTTAAGCCTTAAGTATTATAGTGACAGTGAAATAAAATTAAATAAAAACTTAGAAATACTTCAAAGAGAACTTCATGCTTTGTTGTTATTTGATGGTAATCATTTTTTGCTCATATGTGACCCATACACTCGGAAACACAAAGGTCACTTGCTGTCTCAAAATAAGTACATTTTCAAAAGAAAAATTGCATCAAGGGATTCTTTTACTATTATACCTGATGTTACTGTACTATTAAAACAATTCGTTTTATATATCTATGTTAGGTAAATAAACGTAATTTAATTTCTACCTCTTTGCATCTTTTTATTTTACTGTTAATAAGGCAATACTTTAAAAGTGGAAAACAAAAAATGAGGACAAATTCAAAATATTTAAATACTTATAGGCCTACCATGGAGTAATTACATTATCAGTTATTAATAATTAATGTCTATTTGCATAAAAAAATAACCTAATATTTTATTAGGTTCTTCTAATATATCTTCAAATTCGTAACAATGAATAATAAAAAACGTAACTGTTATATTATTTTAGCGTTCAAAGAATGAATATATTTCCTTTAATAGCTGTCCCTCCATTAGCGTCTCTACTGTAAACAGTAATGGTAGTGGCGCAGTAGAACAAGTACTCCTATTATATTGTGCTTCGTGACGATGAATGCATCAAAGAAATATATATTATAAAAATATAACCTACTGAGGCCCGCTTACATTGGCAACATCGCTGGGACGGAGAACGAACGCTAGCTATATTCTTATATACAGCGGGCTTTGAAAGGATCAGTAAATATATCCGGGCTCTGAAATATGCCATGTTTATATAATTGAAAGAAAAATAATAATTAGCTACCCCTAGCGGCTTCCTATTAGAAAAGATTCATAACAATCGCCCTATTTAATAAATTCGTTAATTTATACACTCGGGAAATGCCGGGCTTATGAACGACCTGTCGATATATCGGGCTACACAATATACCGTCTATATATATATATATATATATATATAAAACAATCTAAATTTAGTAGGGCTTGTCCGAAGCCCTACTAAATTTAGATTGTACTTTAACTAGTCGGACGTGACTATCCTCCATTATATATATATATATATATATATATATATATATATATATATATATATATATATATATATATATATATATATATATATATATATATATATATATATATATATATATATATATATATATATATATATATATATATATATACAAGATTTTCTATGAGTATTCTGTAAGCACGTATATATTCTATGTTTATTGAGAATATTTATAATCTTTTTTGGTGCGCTTAGAGAATATTCTTAGAATAAATGATGCTGTCTGGGAAAGCATTAATATATCAATATCAGTATATCAGTTTATCAGTATATCCTTATATTAGTATATCAGTATATCGGTAAAGCAGTATATAGTATACGAGTGGTTCCCAACAAGATTTTTTCAATGACCCCCTCATCGGTCGCTATACTGACAAGGACCGCCTAAAAGCTTAAATTCTTAAAATGAAGATTATGTAGAATCTACCACTGCAAGTCAAGTAAAATACAAAACAATTGAATATCTCTGTGACATTTCGCGGACACCTGTTGGTAATCCCTGGACGTTATGATTAAAGACCGTCATTTGCAAGTGGTTGGTAAAAAGTACAATGAAGCGTTTTGGATGCCGTCAAATTTCCGAAGAGTATTTTATAATGATCAGGGCGTGTTTTGGACGATTTTTTTAAGTGCCACAATATGAAATTACAGAATATTTCGCATAGTGGTTATTTGTTGAAAGCCAGTCATTGAATTCTGGCATTCAAATAATTACCAAATAAAATATGATTTGCTTTTTACCTGAGTAAGGTGTTCTATTCTTTCGGTAGTTACTTTTATTCTTTCTTCTGTTGATTGTTGCAATTTATTTTCTTGCTCTGCAAAGTAACCTTCAACACAGTCTTCTTCGAAATCATATAACCTTTCCATATCATCTCTGTCTAAGAAAAGTTTTAAACCATTATCATAACTTTCTTCTATACCCTCCAGCTTACGTCGGAAGTATTTAAATAATAAGAATATATGAGAAAAAATTATAAATGGTGGTGGTAATATTGGTTTTTGTTCATATTCCATTACAACGGTGAATCTTTGAAACATCCAAACTTGATGAGCAATAGCATTGACCTCATTGAATATATTATTAAATACTGCTATTAATAAGTTTATAAGTAAGATGTTTGCGACTAATAGATAAATTGACATAATCACAGGAGAAATCCATCTCCCAGTTGTACAGTTCTCTTGATCCTTCTGGCCACAAGGTGGATCTATTTTATCGGCATATACTTCACCATATAACATGAAATATGGCTCCAAAAAAACCTGAAATTTTTTAGAAAATTTTAACATTTTTCATAGTGTAATTTTTAATTTATACATTTATTCAGATCTTCTGTCAGATTCATATTAACTCATATACTCATAAACTTATAAGTCTGCTATTTTAAATTAATTTAGAAAATGTATACTATACGTCGAAAATTATGATCACAACCACATGCACAACAGTGTTCTACGTACGTATAATACAGTTTTTAATTCATGAAAGAATACACATTTAAATAAGTTTAGAAATTTATAGTGAAAAACAGAATTTTCAAAATAACCCTTTAAGTGACAAAACTCATTCATCTGTCAAATCGCAACCTCCGAAAAACCGAAAAACTATTAATAGATGGTGCCAATGAATATCGAATTCTTTCAAAAATTGAGTTAGCAAAACAATATAATAGTCCAATTAATAAGCCGGGAAAAAGTGTAAAATGTGGAAAAGTGGTGGAACAGCACCGATTTGAAAAATTCCTTTTTTCACGTGTTCCCTAGACCACCAAGAACATTTATCAGCATTGACCCGAAGATGAGAAAGTTAGGGGCGTTTGAAGTGCGCCAAAAGTAGCTGTCTTAAAAAAATTTATAAAATTAATATTTCTCCTCGGAAATGGGCTCTACGAGGTTTTTTGGGTCGCTGATCACGAATACGAGGTCCAAATTGAGGAATTCCATATTCCAGTATGAAATTCTTGCAATTTTTTTAAATAAAAATTCCACTTTTTCGGGCGGAAATTTAAATATAAATATTATGCTGCGGAAGTGTGCTCTGGGAGGTTTTTTGGGTAGCTGATCACGAATCCGAGATCCAAATTGAGAAATTCCATAATCCAGAATGGAATCGTGCCATTTTTTGATGAAAATTCTACTTTTTTGGGTGGAAATTTAAATATGAATGTTGTGCTGCGGAAGTGTGCCATAGGGAGTTTTTTGGGTAGCTGATCACGATCCTAGGTTCAAATTGAGAAATTTCATATTCCAGTATGGAATTCGTGCCATTTTTTGATGAAAAATCCACTTTTTCGGGCGGAAATTTAAATATGAATATTGTGCTGTGGAAGTGTGCTCTAGGAGTTTTTTTGGGTCACTGATCACGATTCCGAGGTCCAAATTGAGAAATTCCATATTCCAGTATGGAATACGTGTCATGGAAAATTCCATTTTTTCAGAAAAAAATTAAATATCAACGTCTTTCCTCGAAAATGTGCTCTGCTATATCGTTTGGTGCACTGAATACGAATTCGCGGTCTAATTCAAGTAACTCCAAATATCTCAACAGAAGTATTGTTGATTAGATTTGTCTATGTTTTTCTATATGTATATGTGTTTGTCCTATATCTGTGCACATATTTATGTTTTTATATGTGTGTGTATGTATATAATATATAATTAAATTTAAAGTTCTGAAACCTATTCTTCCCGTCGAATAACAGGGTGAAAAAAGTTTTTAGTCATGCCTGAAACGGCCAAAAACCACCTCTACTTGCTTATTTCTGATAATACGACAACTTGGCATCGACTATTTTTCCAGGGATTCTTTGTTTTTTCATAGGGACATAACAGATGGTGAAAGGTGATATCAGGTAGTAGACCGCAACGGCCTTCAAGGGTTGAATCTACCCTGTCAAGGGGTATAAAATTGTTTCCTATTTTTTTGTTGTTAAAGACGTTTACCCCCGTTTTCGAGGATGCTGATCAAGGACAATGGTAAGAGTGAATTGTGACATCTTGAGAGGGTTAGAACCCCCCCCCAGGGGGTGGAAAATTTGTTTTTTTAATTTTCTAATTTGTATATTGAGTGGGAGTGGTTTCAAAGTCACCATTTGTTCATTTTACATCCTCATTAAAAATGAATCTATCTTCGCAAGGATTTGAAATTCATGTTCCTTAAAACAGAATATAAGGAAGATAATATTACTGATAAAAATTTCTGTTTTTAATAAATTATATATACAGGACACGACTTTGAGTACAATATAATATTTTTTACAAAACATTAATATAACCTAGGGCACGTACAAAGAGAGTTGCATGTCATATTCCTCAAAATGAACGTCACATTCAATGCTATTGCCTCCTTCTTCATCGCACGAATCATCCGTTTCCGATTCATGATCGGAAATATACACTTCGGGTATAAAATTTAGAAAGTTTACAGCATTATCATAACTATTATCAGATATAAAATACTTTTTTGAAAAAATGCACAAAATATGAAATCAATGAAGTAGAATATGGTAAATATAGCCACGTTGCCTCCCGTCGTGGATGGTGTACTATGAAATGCAATTTTGGATCGGCTTCTCAACAGATTCTCATCATAACAAAACCACAACATTGAATCCAGCTGATTGGAGTTGGAAATTGATCGACGGCGTCTTGCATCCCGTAAGGATGACCGAACCGCCTGCACCAGAAAAGATTATGGACGCTATAATATGTGGCTGCCAAACTGGATGCGGAGCAACTTGTGGTTGTCGCAAGAATGTCGTACATTGCCACCAAACTTTTAAATTTTGTCACGGAAACAAGTGCAATAATTGAGAGGCACCTGAAGCTGCAGACGTAACGAAAAATAAATCGATTTGTCCGGTTGAAATATCCGATGAACAGGAAGATGAAAGTGACACTGAAGAAGAATCAACAAATCCTGAATTATCAGTTCTCGAATATGATTCAGATTATGATTGATTTAGATGGTGTAAATTATATAAAAAAATAATAATAAATTAAAAACTATTTTATCACACAGAATACCACCTTTTGTACCAACACAATATAAAATTGCCGTGTATATTAATTTGAAATGCTCGTAATATTCATACATAATTTTTTTCTTCAAAGTGAAATTCAACACGAAAAATGGCACGTATTCCACACTGGAATATGGAATTTCTCAATTTGGACCTAGGAATCGTGATTAGCGATTAAAAAAATCCCCTAGAGCACACGTTCGCAACACACTATTCATATTTAAATTTCCGCCCGAAGAAGTGGAATTTTCATTTAAAAAAATGGCACGAATTCCATACTGGGATATGGAATTTCTCAATATGGACCTAGAAATTGTGATCAGCGATTAAAAAAATCCCCTAGAGCACACGTCCGCAACACACTATTCATATTTAAATTTCCGCCCGAAGAAGTGGAATTTTCATTAAAAAAATGGCACGAATTCCATACTGGAATATGGAATTTCTCAATTTGGACCTCGGAATCGTAATCAGCGAGCCAAAAAACCTTCTAGAGCCCATTTCTGAGGCGAAATATTGATTTATAATTTTTTTTAAGACAGTTACTTTTTGGGGCACTTCCCCTAACTTTCTCATCCTCGGAGTTAATGCAGAGGTCAATGCTGATGAATGTTCTTGGTGGTCTAGGAAACATGTGAAAAAAGGAATTTTTCAAATCGGTGCTGTTCCACCACTTTTCCACATTTTCCGGCTTATTAATTGGACTAAAAGACGTTATAATTTAACATCAGATGAAAAACATTCAATTACATCTCCACGAAATGACGAAAGCAATGCCACTGTAATTTTAGACACACCTATGTATAACAAATACATAAACCTCAAATTTCTCTAAGACCGATTGTGAGTTCAATTAATTCTCCATGTAGTAATCTCTCCTAATTTTTATTAAAAATCTGAAATTTTTATCAGGTTCCTCTGAGTCTCATATTAAAAATAGCAAACATTTTTTGGAAAAACTATATGGAAACCATTTTAATAAGAATTATTTAATGGTGAGTTTTGATGTTGTAAGTCTTTTTATAAATGTTTCGGTAGATAAAGCATTAAATAATTAAAAACAAATTTCAACATGATGAGGATTTGGGTAATAAAACTAAATTAAGCATAGAAACTATAATGGAATTACTTTGCATCAAAACGACATACTTACTTTCTTTAAATAATGACTTCTATGAAAAAAACTTTGGTATGGCCATGGGTTCTTCTTTATCTCCAATATTAAGTGATATTTTTATAGAGAATTTTGAGGAAAATAATATTAATAACGTAATTTATAAACCTTCAATTAATTTTACAATAGAAGTAGAGAATAATAATGAATTACCTTTCTTAGATATTTTATTAAAAAGTGTTTATCGAAAACGAACACACAAATAAATATTTGAATTTCAATTCAAATCAATATATTAGAGTTACGAATGGCATTGTAAAATGTTTGTATGATAGAGCTAATGTAATTTATTCAAATGACGAAAGTTTAAATAACCAGAAACAATTTATAAAAACTGTTCTATTGAATAATCAATACCCCGAGAGTTTTGTTGATAGCCAGCTGGCAAACATTAAAAGTAGAGTAACCACTCAACATTTACAGCTTGAACTTAGATCTTTAGCAGTAATTCCATATAGATATGGTTTATCAGACAAATTACGAAAAATTGGAAACGGATTTTCTGTTCGAATGGTTTTTCAAACGGAAGCCACATTAAGATCTGTTCTATCAAAAGCTAAGCCGGTAAATATTGTTCAAAATTCAAAAAATTGTATTTACAATATTCCGTGTGAGTGCGGTAAACATTATGTAGGTCAGTTATCTAGACCTTTCAACGTAAGGCATGGTGAACACAGAGATTATGCTAGAAAGGGAGAATTACAGAAGTCAAAAATTTGTGAACACGCGTGGGATAACAATCATAGGATCCAGTAGGAAAAAGTGGAAAAAGAAAGCTACTCAATTAAAAAAAAACTTAAGGAATCCGCTAGTATTTTGTTAAATGAGTATAAATGTGTTTCTAATTATTCTACGGAATCAGCTGGTTGCTGATCCTCAGAGATGAAGTAAATAAAAATAAAATAAATATAATCTAATATCTTACGTGACTATGGACAACAAACATAAACAACAAACTGTCATGTTTGACATGATTAAAAGTGAAAGTTTTGGTAACGGAAAAAGAAATATTTTCCGAAACCATTAACTGTCTTCGATTTATTTTTTGTCATTTTCATTTAACATTTTTGTTTCAGTTTATATATTTTTAGGTGTGAGATATTTTGTAATTATTTCATCAAAATTATTAAACATTTTTATAGTAGCAAAATACCCAACAAACATTCAAACCTAAGAAAAAAAAAAAAAAAAAAAATATATATATATATATATATATATATATATATATATATATATATATATATATATATATATATATATATATATATATATATATATATATATATATATATATATGTTAGATCACGGTTCACATGGATGACTTTTTAAAAACTTTTATTTACTTAAGTGGAGCCAACGTTGGCTCTTGGAGAAGGAATATAATAAATTAGAAGTGTTGCATTCTAACTGAGTTTAATAACTGACTTTACAAAGCATGTCTAGTCGTATTTATAACATACAGAACCTGAGTAAGCAAAATATTGAACAAAGGAAATGCAATTCGACAGTCAGCATAAAATGTGAGAAACAAAGGTGAAATATAATATCTCTAAGATAAGCGATTAATAAGAGAAGTCGTTATCATGTAATATGATATACATGTGGAGGTTTGTTATGACTAAGTCTTTATAATAAGCGTATAATTTTATATAACAACTTCCCCCTTAATAAAAAAGTTGACGTTATGCAGCAACTTTTGAAAATTGTTAGAAACGCTAAATGAATATAATGCAAAATAAATTGAAACAATGTTGAATAAATACAAAGCAAAATAATAAAATACATAAAGTTAAAATTGGTAAATGATAATAATATTAAGTGAGTAATACATTACATAAATGTAATAAGAATAAAATACAATGGTCTAAATTAATAGACAAGGGTAAAACTCCACATATGAAAGTCTATGTTAACTCGATGTCCTCTTCTTCTTGAGGTGAAGGAGGGTTGTCCGTTGAGGGTTGGATTCGCAATGCTCCACATCTTCTTCTTCTGCATTTACAAGTTATGTAAAGTACAACTAACAGGATGATGAGAGTGATTATGAAATACGTGAACCAAGATACGTGTTTGGTCACAAAAGGCTCGTTTATGAGGTCATCCAGGTCTTTGGAATATTGGTCCAATTTGGTTTTTGCAATATCTAGATCTTCTACGTCGAGATTGTTTAATTTGAGTGGTTTTAATTTTGGAATTTCGATTTTGTCGGGCATGTGATTACAGCATTCAAAAAGAATTTGGATAGGATGTGAATTGTCCTTAATTTCGGAGAAGTCTTTGGCACTGGCTTGTATTCGAGTAATGCCTGCATAGGCGTAACATCCTGGTTGTAGTTTGATAATGGAATTTTTGTTGATTAACTCTGTCGTGGATTCTTTCTTTGGACAGTTGATGGTGATGTGAAGTGGTTCGGAATTAATTACTAGCCATGTGTTGTCTTCAAGTTCTTGGACGTTGTATCCCTGACTAATAATGAAGGAAGTTTGACAGTTCTCTGGAAGTTTCGGCAACGGTTTTAGTATTCTGGCTTCACATATGGCATTTTGGTCGATAGGATAGGCAAACAGGTTCGAACATAGTTTGGTTCCAAAATAAAGAGGTTTGCATTCTTTCAAATTTTGTATAGGTATGTACATTAAAGAATCATCGTCTCTCGCGATATATTTTTGTGAAATAGATAAAATGTGATGCAGACCAGTTCTGTTATCAAGTATCGGGATAGGATATAGGCGATAGGTGTTATAATTTTGGGGTTCAACAAGTGGTATTGTTAAAACAAATACTAAGTTAGAATCCATTTGAAACGCTTGTAATTCAATAATATCCAAATACTTAGCAACTGCCGATAGTTTAATGGGGAGAGGCAAATTGTTCCTTCGTAAGCTCTGTGAACTTCTTGTAGTGCTGTCACTAAGTGATTAGGGGTTATGATTGACGTGTGAATGATTCCTAGTCTGACAAATGTTATTGAATTTAGAATGTCGTTTAAATTATCTTCGATATACAAATAGCTTGCCATTAATTGTTCGGAAATGTATAAAAATTTTAGTTTTATGTGAGCAGCCTCAATAGCTTGAGTCATTGTTTGAATTGTGTGTTCGATTTCTTCGAGATCTTTGTTAAAGGTTTCCTCGTCAATTTGTAATTTTTGTATAGTCGAGTTGAAGTTTTTAATAACAGAAGTTGTAACTGAAATTTGGTTTTTGATTAAGTTTTCCAATTGATGTTCGTCATTATTTAATTTGTTTATACAATTAGTATAGTACTGGCCATCTTCAGCATCTAGGTTTCCAGTTATGGATTTGAATATTGTTCCGATACCGTTAAGTATTCCGCGTTTATATCTCTTTGTGTGTGAGAAGACTTCGTCAAATTTAATTTTTACAAAACTAGATATCTGTGTTAAAAGGTTAAACTCTGTTTTGACTTCGCTTTTAAACAGAATTGATTTCTGGTCAGCGGCAAATTGACTTTAGTTTCCTGTTTTGTTTCGAGGTTTAATTAAGGTAGCAGAATTTTGAAAAATTTGTTTTATTTTAAAGGGACCGTTAAATTTGTTTTGTAGTTTGTTCTTAATTTGTGATTCTTTTATATAAAATAAGTCACTTAGTTTGTACTCAGGTCGTTTTTGGGAAACATTTCTGTCAAGGCGAACTTTTGCTTTCTCTTTTTGAGCTTGTGTTCGATTGCGGGCAATTTCAAAATAGTGAGATGTTCTATTGTTTAAATCTCTGACATATTTCATAATTAGCTCTTTTTGGTTGTGAAAAGTTTCAGGTGGTCTATTAGATGTATGACCAAAGATAAGTTCATATGGGGTGAAACCGTGTGTTTTATTTACCGAATTGTTATAGCATATTTTTGCATATGGTAAAATTGTGAAAGGATGTTCGTTCGGATTTTCAGTTTTATGAATTCTTATCATTTCAGCTAAGGTAGCATGAAATCTTCCTAGGGATCCGTTGGATTGGGAATGTCCTATGCTTGAATACGTCAGTTTTATGTCGTAGAGGGTGCAGAGATCTTTGAGCAAACGGTTGTCAAATTCACCACCGTAATCGCAATGGATTCTTAACGGGGTACCGTAATGTTGAAAGTATAACAACAAGGTATTTACGACGGATTTTGCGGATTTATCCGGGACTGCATAGGCTTGTGTGAATTTAGTTAACTCATCACGAATAGTTAACGCGTAATTTCGAGTTGGGAATTCAAATAAATCGATATTAATTCTTTCGAATGGTGTTCTTGGGGTTTCTGTGACTACTAGAGGGTTATTAAGGTTTTTCCGGCATACTTTAGTCTTTTGGCAGGTTTCGCAATTTTTTATAAAATTTTCAACGTCTTTAGTTAGACCTTGCCAAGTGTATTTTTCTCTAATTCTTCGAATCGTTTCATTTATTTCGCGGTGTAGATTATTTTTACCAAAATGATTTTGCTCCAATATAATTGGAATTTCGTCTTCGTCGGCAGTTCTGACGATATCTTCACAAATTACTACTTTTAAGTCTTTTTCTGCAAAAATGAATGATAGGATTTCAAGTATGGGAAGGTCTAAATTATTTTCGACAAAGTATGTCTTAGAGAGATCTAGGACATCTTGATTTTTAAATAATACCAAAAATAGATGTTCAATTACAGATTCGATATCAAAAGGTAGAGGGATGATAAAGTATCTCCTATGTCTGACTGTTTTGCTCGATACAATATTGATTTTATCGTTATGAAATTCGGGGTTTTCTTCGAATATGTCTTCGATAATTTTGTGATGTAGGTCTTGTAAGTTATTTTGTTGGAAGAAAGTTATAATATCTTTATGTTCTCGGTATAGGAGTTGTTTGTTTGAGGCTTTGATTTTTGAATAGTCTATTAGAGATGTTGTTTTATATAGGTTGGTGAAAGTTTCAAATTCTCGGGAAATTTGCTCGTTAGTGATTTCATTGTTATCGTCTGGATTTTCGTCGTCGTCTGACTCTTCGTCGTTCGCGGCTAGAACCTTTGAATGGAATTTGGAACATTCGGAAAAATGATTAATTCTGATTCTGGAAAGTGCGTCCGCGTTCTTATTGATTTTACCAGGTTTATAAATTATTTCGTAGTCGTACTCCTCTAATTTGAGTCGCCAACGGGCAAGTCTACTTCCTGGATCTTTTATAGAGAATAGCCAGGTGAGTGGTCTGTGGTCGGTTACAAGCTTGAACTTTCTACCGTACAGATATGGTCTAAAGTGCTTTACACTCCATACTATCGATAAAAGCTCGCGTTCAATCGTTGAATACTTAGTTTCTGCACTGCACAAGGTTCTAGAAGCATAGGCAATGGGTAAATCTTTGCCAATAGGCCCCTGGCTCAGCACTGAGCCGACGGCAAATGCGCTCGCATCAGTGGTTAGAATGAAAGGTTCATCAAAGTTAGGGTAGATTAATATCGGAGTGGTCGTTAATGTTTGTTTTAAATTTTGAAAAGAGTTTATACAATCATTGTCGAAGAGAAATGGTATGTCTTTTTGTAGTAGTTTTGTTAAGGGCTTGGTAATCTTGGAGAAATTAGGGATAAAGCGCCTATAATATCCGGCTAAGCCTAGAAATGATTTAATTTCTTTTTGATTTTTCGGTTGAGGGAAATTTAGAATAGCGTCAACTTTCGAAGGGTTCGGTTTTACGCCGTCTTTTGTAATGAGATGTCCTAAATAAGCGACTTCCTTGCGGAGAAACTCGCATTTGTCGGGTTGAATTTTTAGATTGGCTTTCTGTAATCGTTTGAAAACTTCTGTTAATCGAGAAATATGCTCGTGAATAGTAGGGGAGTAAACAATAATGTCGTCCATATAGACGAGACATCGTTCATTTTGGATACCTAATAAAATGTTATCCATCACTCTTTGAAACGTTGATGGAGCATTCTTAAGTCCAAAAGGCATTCTTACGAATTCAAAATGACCATTTTCAACTGTGAAAGCAGTTTTTTGAATATCTTTCGCATCAATCTCGATTTGGTGAAATCCGGAGGCTAAGTCCAAAGTTGTAAAATATTGACATTTGCCTAATTGATCGAGGAGGTCGGAAATATTGGGTAGCGGGTATTTATCGTCAATAGTCAGTTCGTTGAGTTTTCTGTAGTCCACTACAACTCGCCATTTTTGCTTACCGGAGGCGTCGAGTTTTTTAGGTACAACCCAAACCGGAGAGGACCAGGGAGAAATCGAAGGTCTAATGATGCCTTGATCAAGCATATTAGAGACTTGTGTTTTGACTTCCTCTTTATGGATATGAGGGTAGCGATATGACTTTGTGAAAACCGGTTTTGAATCGTTCATGTCAATGGAATGCTTAATTTCGTTAGTGAAAGTTAAATTGTCTCCTTCCAAATAGAATATATCTTGAAAGTCTAAACAAAGCTGCGTTACTATTTCGGCCTCTTCTTCGTTTAGATGATCCAAGCGCAATTCGTTCCTGATTTCGAAGGATCTGTCCGTCGTTAGTTGTTGGTCAGAGTTTTGCGCGTTTAAGTTAAAAATTGACTTGAATTTTTGTACTGGTTCCAGGTTAAGGTTTGAAAAGTTTATGGTTTTTGGGATAGCGTTTGCGTTTATTATTGAAGTTAAAAATTCTCCATTGTGATCGATTTTGACAATTGCATTTGGTGAGCGTACTTTCTCATTTTCCTGGGCTAACAGTACAGCCTCGGTATTTCGCAGGTTACATTTTAGTTTACGAATTTTTTCCATGCGAGGTTCAATAGAAATTAAATTTTTGATGTTGCTTAAATTTGAATTTTTTGTATCAGGATTAATAGTCGGTTGTAAAGGTAAATTTACTGCAGTTTCTTCTGTAACTTTAAATAGTGGTACGGTTTTGAAATTTGTGACTAGTTGTTTATTTTTAAAGTCTACTTTGCATTCGTAATGTTCTAGGAAGTCTGCGCCTAATAATCCATCAAAATCTATATCTAGATTATAGATATAAACTTTGTGTGACTCATCTGAAAAGGGGATGAGAACAGATTCGTTGATATAAATTTTTTGATCAGTGATACCCTGTATGATTACATTTTCGGGAGATCTACGTCTGTAATTTTCAGCTGTTTTAGGTTTAAAAATTGATATACCTGCGCCTGTGTCAATTAGAATTTTAAATTTACCAGTTGCATCCTTCATATAATAGAGATTTTTTGAGTTTACAGTTAGTAGGGTATGGGAAAGCGTATTTACATGAACGTTTGTTCTGGGAAATTCAGCATTGGGTCGAAACTGTCGTTGAGGTTCATAGTTTGTATTTGAGTTTCTAGTTCCGCAATTGGTTCGAATTGTTCTGTTTGTTGTGTTGGAGTATCCGTGGGGTACTCCGGATCTAATCGAAAATCCTGAGGATTAGCAGTATAATCCTCGTACTGTTCGTATTGAGAATTAGCTGTATAATTCTCTTGGGGATTTTGGTTAGTCTCAAAGTTATAATTTTCGTAAGTGTCTTCTGCAGTTTGGTAATCAGAAGAATAGTCACTGTATTGATTAAAATCGCATTGGTTTTCATAAGGTTCGTAATTTAAATAATGCGTTTTTTGTTGATTAAAACGGTTGAAATTTGGGTTTGGTTGAATAGCAGAGGGTCTTTGTTGATTGAAATTCGGGTTCGGTCTTATGGCTGAGGGCCTGTTTTGTTGTGGTTGACTAGATTGATTATTTTGAGGAAATGTCCTCTGATTAAGTTGATTGGTTTGAGAAAAATTGTGGAAATTTGGGTTTCCTTGATAATTTGGTCTTTGAAAGTTCTGTGGCGTTGTTGGCATCGTTTGCGATTGTTGCCTTGTGCGGCATTCGCTTATTACATGTCCGTTTCTTTTACAAAATGAACAAAATTTTTGTTGGAAATTGGGACCTTGTGGTCGTTTTTGTTGAGGAGGCATTGTATTTTTTACTTGGTTATTTTTTGGGAATTTCTGTGATTCGAAGTAGGAAAGTTGTAGCTCTCTACGGATTCTGCTAACGGCTTTTAGTATACTAGGAGGATTGCTAGCACGAATGATGCGGCCTAAGTTTGGTTCTAAGCCCGTTAGTAAATTATTAAGTGTCATCGTTTCGATGAGATCTGATTGTGCAGCTCTTTGCGTTGTCGTGAGAGTTTGCTTTTGCACTGCAGCGTGCATTTTCGCATTGTGCGTTTGTAAACGCGAAACGAATGTTAGGGCGGATTCACCTGGCAATTGGTGAATGCGCTGCAGGTCCTGAATTAGGGCCGTTAAATCTCTGGAGTCCCCAAAGTGGGTTTCCAGTAGTGCTTTTATTTCTGGCCATGTGCCGGGATTACGTGAGTTAATTAGTTCGGCAGCTTCGCCTTTTAATTAATTTTTGATGTGAACTGTTAATAAAATTTTCTGGTCGTTAATGGCCATACTTTGTGCACAATGGCATGAATTTAAAAATGTTTGTAAATTAATGGCATTGCCATCGAATTCGGGTATCAACGAAAATATCTCGGAGAGCTTGTAAGGCTCAATTTGCTCTGGTTGTGGTGGTTGTTGTTGTTGTTGTAGTTGTTGTTGTTGTAGTGGTTGTTGTTGTTGTTCGGCTGATGCCGGTACTATTGGTTGAGCTGTCTCTGGTTGAGCTCTATCTGGCATTTTGCTTTTGTGTATTTAGAAATTGTTTGAATTGCAAGGAAATTGATTGCGTATCAGCAGTATGATACGAAAATTAAATTGAATTGGATTGTTACGTTGCGTGCGTAGAGAAATTGTGCATTAACTGTATAATACACAATTGTACCGTATTAGCAGTATAATACGAAAATAAATAAACTTGAGATTAATAAAAAAAATTGTTGCGTTGTAGCTTGTACAGGATTTCTTTGATAATAGAACTGGCTTGTTTGCCGAGTGTATTAGCGGTATAATACACGTAAATAATTGTGATAAATAATAATTGTAAAAAAAATGAAATAAAATAACGAGATGATTCTTAAGATGACTTACGTTAGTTTCGTTTCCATGGGTAGGTTCTTCGTCCGTCAAGGGAATGGGATCCGCCACCACCAGTGAGGAAGGTCTCCTTGTTCAAGTAGATGTACACGCACTAGTTAGGCACCTTCTGCAGATGTTGTCCTTGTTCTTTTGCGCTTCACTACCAGTTAGGCTTCTTGTTCTGATGATGTTTACGGATCCTACCGACTGCGCCAATGTTAGATCACGGTTCACATGAATGACTTTTTAAAAACTTTTATTTACTTAAGTGGAGCCAACGTTGGCTCTTGGAGAAGGAATTAGAATAATAAATTAGAAGTGTTGCATTCTAACTGAGTTTAATAACTGACTTTACAAAGCATGTCTAGTCGTATTTATAACATACAGAACCTGAGTAAGCAAAATATTGAACAAAGAAAATGCAATTCGACAGTCAGCATAAAATGTGAGAAACAAAGGTGAAATATAATATCTCTAAGATAAGCGATTAATAAGAGAAGTCGTTATCATGTAATATGATATACATGTGGAGGTTTGTTATGACTAAGTCTTTATAATAAGCGTATAATTTTATATAACATATATATATATATATATATATATATATATATATATATATATATATATATATATATATATATATATATATATATATATATATATATATATATATATATATATATATATATATATATATATATATATATATATATATATATATATATATATATATATATATATATATATATATATATATATATATATATATAATTAATATTATATTATAATATTAATTAGGAATAAGTCTTTCGATCGGGGTTTGCTAAAATCGAATTACAGCGTTTCGTAGTAATATGTGATTATTACGCTTAACGCGCCACACTTGCAATTTGTTGTAGTCTGGTCAATTTCCTTATTTTTGAAACAAGGATGTATAGAGGGTTGCTTCAGAGAGAAATTACGTTTAGTAAATACTCTGCCTTCTAGAAGCATACTTTGAACATTTGCTGCCCATCTCAGGCTAACCAATTCGATTGTAGTGGACAGCGACCGCTAGATGGCGCCTTCGATTTATTTTGCACGTTGCCAGTCTTAAGACTACGAACATGTACCTAGACACCGGAAATCTCGTTGCCAGTCACTGCATGCCTACCTTGCACTGAAGAGGGCCAACAGCTCGAAACTACAATCTGCAAGTGGTGTGTAGTGGTTGACACGAGAGTTCCTTTAATTAGGAATAAGTCTTTCGGTCGGTGTTTGCTAAAATCGAATTACAGCGTTTCGTAGTAATATGTGATTATTACACTTAACGCGCCAGACTTGCAATTTGTTGTAGTCTGGCCAATTTCCTTATTTTTGAAATAAGGATGTATAGAGGGTTGCTTCAGAGAGAAATTACGTTTAGTAAATAAATAATATATATATATATATATATATATATATATATATATATATATATATATATATATATATATATATATATATATATATATATATATATGTGTGTTATATCACAAGTTACACTTTAGACTTTTTAAAAACTTTGTTAAAAATTACAAAAAGGATAGTACGTACTATCCTGAATTAATGTTGATCTAATGAGTGAGTTCCATTAACTGACTTAAAAATACAATTTACATATATTTATAACTTATGAGTTGCTAACTTGAAGAGTTCTAGAACAAAGGAAGCAACATAATGCAATCCTATTGTGGGAATTTGACATGAAATATGAATATGCTGCATAGCTGAAGAAGAGTAGTTGCTATATGTAATATGAGATGCCTGTGAAGGCTAACTGTAAATATTCTGTGAGAAAGTTCTAAGTTTTCTGGCTAACATGCCATCATTTTATATAACAACTTCCCCCTTATAAAAAAAGTTGATGCTTACACAGCAACTTTTAAAAATAATTGTAAAATTATAAAAATGTAAAAAAAATGTAGAAAAACCCTATATATAAAATATAACATACTAAGAGTAAAAATGCAAGGGTTAAACTCAAAGAAAATAGAAAGCAATAAAATGTTAATAAGTTGAAATTAACAGGATTATAAAATATAGTGAGTAATAAAATTCACTGAAGAGTCTTAGCACAAAAGTTAATAGAAACACAAAACAGTCTGGGTTTAGTTCAGTTCTATGTCTTCGTCTTCTTCCTCTTCTCTTCTTAGGGGAGGTCTTCTTCGTGAAGGGAATAGGCTGCTAAATGTCCTGGGAGGTTTACTAGGCCTCGGTGGAGGTGGAGGCAATGTGAAGACACCAATGGCTAATCTTCGTCTTCGTGCTCTGCATTTGCAGAATAAATAGAGAAATAGTAGTCCGAAGATTAAAACAATTGTGAAGTAGGTGAACAATTGTGAAGTAGGTAAGGGTTCGTTGATTAGGTCATCTAAGTCCTTTGAATATTGGTCCAGTTTGTGTTTGGCAATTTCGAGGTCCTCAGTATTTAAGTTGCTTAATTTTAGAGGTTTCAGATTGGGCACTCGAACTTTATCTGGGATTTGACTGCAACATTCGTATGGGATTTGGACTGGATGACTGTCGTCTTTTCCATCTGTTACCTCGTTCGTACTGGCTTGAATTTTTGTGATGCCTACAAAGGCGAAGCAATTTGGCTGTAGCTTTATAACTGAGTTTTTGAGGATGACATCGGTTTTGGAAGTTTTCTTTGGACAATTGATAGTCACATGTAGAGGTTCCGCGTTAATCACTAACCATATGTTTTCTTCTAACTTTTGGACATTATAGCCTTGACTGATGATGAACGATGTCTGGAAGTTTTCTGGCAGCATTTTGAGGTTTTTGAAGAGACGGGCCTCGCATATGGCGTGGTTGTCAATTGGGTATGCAAATAAATTTGGACATAATTTGGTATTGAAGTTAAGTTGTTTGCATTCTTTAAGGTCCGGGATAGGTATGTACATTAAAGAATCATCATCTCTCGCAATGTATTATTGAGAAGTTGACAAAATGTGATATAAGGCCAGTTCTATTATTCAAAATAGGAATGGGATATAATTTAAAAGCAGAATATGTTTAAAAGCAGAATATGTTGCAGGGTCTACTAAAGGTATGTCTAACACAAATATTAATTCTGAGTTTACCTGAAAAGCTTTCAACTCAATAATGTCTAAATACTGTGCAACCTTTGATAATTTAATTGGAAGTGGTAAATTGTTCCTCTGTAAGTTCTGTGAAATCTCTTGCAAAGAATTTACTAGATCCTGAGGATTAATAATTGACGTATGAATTATTTTCAGTCTTGCGAAAGTGATAGAATTTAAAATGTCATTTAAATGATCTTCAATAAATAAGTAACTTACCATGAGTTGTTCGCAAATACCTAAGAATTTTAGTTTTATATGGGCTATTTGTATATCATGCCCGGCACTTAGGATTTCGCGTTCAATTTCTTTTATATCTTTATTAAATGTCTCTTCATCGATTTGTAGCTTTTGGACAGTCAAATTGAAGTTTTTAATAACGGAAGTTGTGACCGATATTTGATTTTTGATTAGGTTTTCTAGCTGATGTTCGTTTCGATTTAGTTTGTTAATGCAGTTAAAATAATACTCGCCATCTTCCGCGTCTAGATTTCCGGTGATTGATTTGAATATTGTACCTATGCCGTTTAAAATTCCACTTTTGTAACGTTTCGTCGTTGAGTGAAGAGTCCTTATAGAGATGCAGCCGTGTACTTAATATCGTAGTGCGGGCAGGGTCTGTGGTATAGTTAGGCGCCACCGACATTAGGGTCTAGCAATCTCGTCAATCTCAGTCCCTCAGTCGGCTGATAGCACTCGCATGGTTCGTGTCATTTGTTGTATTAGTGCACCGTAAAACGAGGAAAAAGTAGCTTCCTTCTTGAAAAAAAATTTTTGAAGGTACAACCACATGGGACCTTCACAGCATGATAGATTAGGTCCTTGGCCATCTGTAATGTCCAATTACAATATTTTTTGGGAGGTCAAACTATTTTTATGACGAAAAATGTTATAAATCTGTCAAAATTAATTTTTCTTACATTTTCACACATCCCTCGTGATATCTCCGGAACCAATTGAGATAATTATACGTATTTTTTTTTAATTGATGGAGGAAATGTGGGCGAAGGTCACTGCTTAAATTTTGTTTTTATGGAAAATCTAATTTTTCTGTAAAACGAGGTAAAACTTGAACATTTACTTCCCTTGCAGCGCTTTTTTCAGTAAGCGAAAAACTTTTTTATTTTAAGGAATTTTGACATACCATCTGCGTATGAAATAAAGTCTACACCTCAAGGAAGTTTTTAAAACAAAAATCAGGTCTCTACGACTTATAGTTTTCGAAATTTTGTTATTTAAAGCTGAGTTTTTCGATCCTAGAGGCCTAGATGTCCGGCAAGTGTGGACTATTTAATACAAGTAATCTTATATTATATTATGCCAGTTAGAAACAAACTTTTCTTTATATAATGTGAATGCAAATGAGTATTAGTTATTTTTATTGAGTTATTACATATTATTTAGTGCTTAACAATGGAATGTTTATTCTGTGGACAAACTTTGAAAGATAATGACAAATTAGTGAGACAAAATCCTAGATTGCAAGGAGTAAAAACAATTATATATGCCACGGTAAAAAGGCGAGACATTTGTGTCGAAAAGATTTTGCAACAAGAGGAAAATATTTTAAGTGGAAAAGTCAAAGTGAAATTTCATATAGCCTGCAAACAAACCTATATTAGTTTGTAAAATCTTAAAAATCTTTCCCAATTCAGTGAAATTGAAAATGTATCTTCGTCTTCGGTAAGATGCAATAAATTCAATATTCGGACAATGTGTTTAATATGTAATACATCGAGAAAGAAAGGCGTAATATGGTATACGATAATTCTCTGTAGACGTGATTTATCTTTATATTTCTTTGCCACCTTATTATCAGTCTAGTCGATACATTGTTGACAAGGGGCCGACGCGACATTTTTATTGTTAATGATGGGATTTTGGAGAATGAGAGGGAAGTATGCGTTTATTTTCGATTTATCGCAAATATTTGAGAAACCAAACATAGTATAATTTTTCACATCCAGTGGAAGTATAGTAACAAAAAAATTTTTTTAAATTTTTATTGTTCAAATAGGCTTAGAATATCACGAAACATCGAGATTTTAAGTTTGAGCGAAAAAAAAAATTCTGCCTGCCTGCCTGTCTGTTTATTTTCATAACAATTAAATATAAAAACCCAATGAGCTGCTGGCAACATAAAACATTTTTTTTCCCAGTAAAATAAACCATTTTGATATAATATTAAATAATACATAACAAAGAAAATTAAGTAAAAGTTCCATGTACCATGTGCATCACAAATGCGCACAACGTGATAAAGTGAATTTTATTACTTTCACATCAATCACATCCAGTGGAAGTATAGTAACGGCAAAAAAATTTAAAAAAACTGTCATTGTTCAAATAGGCTTAGAATGTCATGAGACGTCGAGATTTTAAATTTGAGCAAAAAAAATTTCTGTTTGCCCGTAACTTTTTTGTGCGCATGTTTACTCTGGAACCGTTAAAGATATTGACTTGAAATTTGATACACGTATGTATTTTAACGAGAACTGGAACTAGATTATATTTTCATTTTATTCCGTTGAAGGGTAAATTGGGATAAAGGGGGGGTAAATAAGTAAATCAAGCATGTAAGAGTCCATAAAATTGGTATTTAGTATATATAAGAAAAGATAAGGGCTCAAAAAATTACTCCCATTACCACCCCCACCTCACTATTAAAGGGGGATGGAAAAGCGTCAACATATTTTTTACTTCATTTGCCCCCTCTACCACCCCCTTCCACCACCCCTCACTACCGATGTGACATATCGTTTTATAGGTTTTTGGAGTAGGCGATTTCAAATATTATGTTATTAACGTTTCATAAATAATTTTCACATAGTGGAGTGCAATTTTTTTCTTCTTTGTGAGAGACTTGGATAGAAAACGTGGATGTGGAATTTTAAGGTTTATAAACATGTTGCTAAATTGATACCAATGGTTCAAGGATAGATGAGGATATAGCAACGCGTCCTTGCGTGTGTATCTAGCTTCTACGATTTTCAATTAAAATACCATGCAACCTGTTCGGTGTTTCTATTATTTTCTTTATTCTTTAATAAGTGGGTTATCTCGAGTAGTATATAGATGCGCAGTGGATTTCCTCGAGTGCTATGGATGCGCGGTGGCTTTCCTCGAGTACTACAGATGCGCAGTACGTTACTCCAAGTAATATGGATGCGCAGTAGATTTCCTCGAATAAAATGGATGCGCAATGGGTTACCTTGAGTGTTATGGATGCGCAGTGGGTTTTCACGTGTAAAATAGATGCGCAGTAGGTTACCTCAAGTAGTATGGATGCGCATTGGGTTTCCTCGAGTAACATGGATGCGCAGTGGGTTACCTCGAGTAGTTTGGATGCGAAGTTGGTTATCTCGGGTGGTATGGATGCGTAGTAGGTTTCCTCGAGTATAATGGATGCGCAGTGGCTTTCCTTGAGTAGGTACTGTTGATGCTCAGTAGGTTACCTATACGGATACGCAGTGGGCTTCCTCGAGTAAAACGGATGCGCAGTGGGTTACCTCGAGCAGTATAGATGCGTTTCCTCAAAGAAAGTGCTTGAAGTAGATTACTTCCACCGTGTACTCTACGGCACATTATAATTGTTTATATTTTTGTCATGCCATTTTCTACGTATTGCTCCCACTTCCAGTATAAGTGTAGTAATTTTGAAAACATTTATTTAAATAGGCTTAGAATGTTATGACATGTCGAGATTTTAAGTTGAAGCAAAAAATAATTTCTATCGCGTCGGTCTCTGACGTTTTGGGTGCACGATTACTCTGGAACCGTTTAAGATATTGACTTGAAAATTGGTACACATATGTATTTTAACGAGATCTGGAATTAGGTTATATTTTGTTCTTATTCTGTTAAAGGGTTGAGTGGTAAATTGGGATAAATGGGGGTAAATAGGTAAATTAAGCAAGTAAGAGTCCATAAAATTTGGTATTTAGTTTATTATTATATAAATGAAGTTAAATTCTTAGAAAAATTTTTGGCATTAACTACCCCCATTATCACCCCCCACGCGATTATTAAAGGGGGTGAAAAAAAAATTGTGATTTAGTGTGTACAGGAACCAAAGGCCTCAAAAAATTTTCCACTTCATCCACCCGCGTATCACCTCCTACCACCACCCCAACCCCCACTATCGATGTGGCATATCGTTTTTTGGTTTTCATTTAGAAAATTTCATAAACAATTATTTCCACATGGTGGAGTGCAAATATAGTGTTTTCGTTTTGAGAGGCTTGGATAGGAAATCTGGATGTGGAAGTAGTGATTCCTTGGGCTGCGGTTTTCATTTTAAAATGTTAAAACCGCTGCCCAAGGAATCACTACTTCCACATCCTGATGTTCTATCCAAGTCGCTCAAAACGAAAAATATTTTGATACTATATTTACACTCTACTATGTGGGAATAATTGTTTATAGAACTTTAATTATATAATATTTGAAATCGCCTACCCCAAAAACTCATAAAGCGATATACCACATCGGTAGTGGGGGTGGGGGTGGATGAAGTAAAAAAAAATGTTTGAAGCCTTTGGTTCTTGTACACACACTAACTCACAATTTTATTTCCCCCCCCCCATGGTTAAATTTTTTGAGACCTTGACTTCTCTTGTATTTACTAAATGCCATTTTTTGTCGTTGTTGTACTTCCACTGGATGTGGAAGTAAAAGGCATATTGACATTTTATGATGAAACTGTTATTTTTAAGATATCACAAAATTATCCATTTTGCACCTTTCTTAACCGTCTTCACCCTAGTAAATTTTGAATATGTTTTAGATGACATTTTCCTTTACTACTGCCGCAAAAATATTACATGTTGCAATATTTTTCGGGTTTACACCATTCCCTTCTTTAATTCTGCTGAACTGTAATAACCAATTTGTACAAAAATATTTTTTATCCTCTCCCAAATATACTGCTACTGCAGTGATGGGTTCATTTAAAGTTATTTATTTGTTTATAGGCTTTTCTCTGTAATTGCTTTTTTTAATAATTAAAACGAAAAAGCGATTTTATTGGGAAAAAGAGTAATAATTAGTAAACATAATAAAAAAACCGCTGCCCAAGGAATCACTACTTCCACATCCAGATTCTCTATCCAAGTCACTCACAACGAAAAAACTTTGTATGTGAAAATAATTGTTTATGGAACTTTAATAATATAATATTTGAAATCCTCTACCCCAAAAACCCATAAAACGATACCCCACATCGGTAGTGGGGTGATAGTGGGGGGTGGATGAAATAAAAAAATATTTTGAGGTTTCTGGTTCCTGTACAAACACTAAATCACAATTTTTTTTCATCCCCTTTAATAAGGGGGTTAGGGTGGTAATGGGGGTGGCTAATGCCAAACATTTTTTTGAGACCTTAGCTTCTCTTGTATAAACTAAATACCAATTTTATGGACTCTTACCTGCTTGATTGACCTATTTACCCCAAATTTACCCCAATTTACCCCCAACCCTTCGACAGAACTAGATCAAAATATAATCTAGTTCCAGATCTCGTTAAAGTACATACGTGTACCAAATTTCAAGTCAATATCTCAAACGGTTCCAGAGTAAACGTGCGCACAAAAAAAAGTTACAGACCGACAGACAGAATTTTTTTTTCGCTCAAACTTAAAATCTCGACGTTTCACGACAATCTAAGCCTATTTGAACAATAAAAAATTTTTAAAATTTTTTTGTCGTTACTATACTTCCACTGGATGTGGAAGTAATTAACTTAATTTGAATATCTGCGGAAAGACTGATTAATTTTTTTTTTATTACAAGTAGGTATTACTTTTTCGAGAGCATAGTTTTCGAGGCGATAAAGTATCGCACAAATGGTACACAATGCACTTTTTATAAAGCATCGAATTTTGTACAAAAAAGTCCCTGAGAGCATATTTTTATCTATTATGGCTCACATGCCAAAGGCGCCCGCGCGCAAACCTCAAAGTAACTGTTTTTCGCGCTGTTCTCCAAGCAGCCCGTTAAAGCAGTTAAATATTATTTGTCCAATGAGAAGTTGGGGTCGATTTTTTTATTTATGAATTTCTGATCGCTCTGCACGATGGCGTCCTTCATTTTTCTTAAATATGCGTTTTTTTAATGCAAAAAACATTAAAAAAATCGTACATTTGAACTTTTCCACCTTTTAGGAAGTAATTTTCTTTCTTAAAAAAATGTATCTATTATTGACATATCATTTTGTTTTTATTTATCACATATAAACAATTAATATTAGGACCGAAAAGTGTAATTTTTCATTTTCATTAATTTCTATATAACTGGAACTTGCCGCATATTTTTATTAATTAGTGTTTTTTTCTGTACAATTGTACATACATTTCAATAACACAAAGAATATTTAACTATTTTTTTATTTTATTTCAACATTTTTTTAATACTTGTAACTCCATTATTAATATTATGCATCGTATAAAAAACAGTTTTAAACAGAAGTTACTCATTATGTTTTGTGTAATTTAAATTTGACTATTAGCATCGCCGTTTTCTTAATTTTTTTGTTTGTTAATTAAGTCGCCAATGCCACTTGCAGAGTAGCGTAAAAAACAGTCATTTTTATGCTTACACGTGAGCACCTGTAGCTCGAAAACTATAGTAGATAAGAATATGCCCTCGCGGACTTGTTTGTAGAAAATTCCATGTTGTACAAAAAAAAGTGCGGTGCATTTTCGTATTTATTACCGTTCTCGCTACGCAAGCGCTGAAAGATCAAAAACACCATCCTCGACATTTGCATATTTTTTTTTCTAATTATTTTAAAAAATTGGGAGGTCTTAAACGTACTCATAAATACTATTCCATGAAGCTGAACCGAATAGCAAAATAAAATATTTTTCATTTATCACATTTTTATAAATTTCAGAAATTCAAAATTGAACAAAAATCTCAAAAAACCATTTTTTGAACCCCAAATGGGTCTCGAGGACAAGGAACAATTGCAATTTCGAACAAAATACGATTGTTACAGCGCACAACGTGGCGACTTAAAAGGTGAAATGCGACAATAATTGATATTTAAAGGTTTCTCTTGTTTTTGAATTTTAAGTGAAACTAGTGAAAGAATTATTTATCTGAGATTTTTGTTTGTAAGTTTTTATTAATAAATTTGTCCTAACAGTAGTAAACTTGTAAATGTTTTTTATCAGGGCGCAAGCAACTGTTTGCTACAGGTGCCAAATGCCCTGACGCCGGCACTGATTGCGCCGGTCTACAACCTGCGTGGAGAATTATCACTTAATAAATATGTTATGTACCCTCGTTCGCGGGATATCAACGTCCAGTATTTCTATTCGCGGTTCGCGCAAAATAACACCGCGCGGTGGCACCACAAGTCAACGAACAATATGTGGATAGGGACGTGTGGGAGAAGCGTGATGAGCGAGATGAACATATAGGAACGGTTTTGGCCGTATAGTTGCGTATCTTATAGACTCTTCAATCAACGGTTTCGTATCAAAATATATCTCGTCAAATTTACTATGTACGGTTTTTGATATCTGTTCTAAAAGGCTAAGGTGTGTTTTAACTTCGCTTGTGAAGGTTATCATGTTTTGGTATGCCAAATCGAGTTTGTTAAAAATTGTGTGTAAGATTTCGTCGTTTTTGTCTAGAGCCGTTTTAAAGGTGGATATATTTTTGTGTACGAGTAGTGTCCATTTCTTGTGGGAAATTACTATGTCTGTGTCCCGATGATAATAAACTCCTACGGTGTTGTTTATTAGTCTTATCGTGTACTGAGATATTGC
The DNA here is from genome assembly GCA_936432065.2 of Rutpela maculata. NCBI lineage: Eukaryota > Metazoa > Arthropoda > Insecta > Coleoptera > Cerambycidae > Rutpela > Rutpela maculata. The sequence goes on from OW386285.2 coordinate 185,829,226, forward strand.
TGATCCGAACATCAGGAGAAACCTGAAAATAAAGTTCAATTTTCAAAATATGGTTTCATCCTATCAAAGTTTACTTTAGAAGTTTGTTTTGTTTCAGGGTTATTCAAAATTGCTGTGATTTGAAGAATTTCTTTAATTTCGAATGGACCGTTAAATTTGTTTTGTAATTTATCTTTGATTTGGGATTCTTTAACATAGACTTTATCGCCAATCTTATATTTTGGTCGGTTTTCGGGGACATATTTGTCAAAACGAATTTTAGCTTTTTCCTTTTGATTCTGTGTACGTGCTATTTTGTAATAGTGTGATATTCTATTATTTAGGTCTCTGACATATTTAGTTATGAGTTCTTTTTGATTATACAAGGTTTTAGGGGGCCTGCACGAAGTGTGTCCAAATATTAATTCATATGGACTGAACCCATGTGTTTTGTTGATTGAATTATTGTAGCAATTTACTGCGTAGGGTAGAATAGTGAGAGGGTGTTCCTTGGGGTTTTCAGATTTATGGATTCTGATCATTTCTGCTAAGGTAGCATGAAATAGTTCTATTGATCCGTTAGATTGGGGATGTCCTGCACTTGAATAGGTCAGTTTTATATCATAAAGGTACAAAGATCTTTTAGTAATCTATTATCAAATTCACCGCCATAATTACAATGGTAGTGTTGAAAATACAATAACAGGGTGTTCACGACTGATTTTGCAGATTTGTCCTGGATCGGGTATGCTTGTGTGAATTTAGTTAATTCATCGCGAATATTTAAAGTATAGTTTTTTGTGGGAGTTTGAAATATGTCTATATTGATTCTCTCAAACGGTGTTCTTGGCGTTTCTGTGATTACTAATGGGCTACTCATATTTTTCCGATATACCTTGTTCTTTTGACAAATTTCACAGGATTTGCAGCATCTTTAGATAAGCCTTGCCAATTATATTTTTTTTTTATTCTTCGAACCGTTTCATTTATTCCGCGGTGTAGATTACTTTTACCTCTATGATGTTGTTCTAAGATTATCAGGATTTGGTCTTCGTCGCGAATTTGTACTAAGTTTTGGCAAATGATTAATTTTAAATCTTTTTCCGCGAAGATGAACGATAAAACTTCGAGTATTGGGAGATCTAGATTGTTTTCAACATGATAAGTTTTGGAAAGGTCTAGTTCGTTTTGATTCTTAAATAACGTCAAAAATGGATGTTCTACTACAGATTCAGGATCAAATGGTAGAGGGATAATATAATGTTTCCTATGTCTGACTGATTTACTAGAAACGATATTGATTTTGTCGTTATGAAACTCTGGAGTTTCTTCGAAAAAGTCCTCGATGATTTTGTAATGAAGGTCTCTTAGATTATTTTGCTGGGAGAAGGTTATAATGTTCTTGTTTTCTTTGTCTAATAATTGTTTGTTGGAGGTTTGTATTTTAGAGTAATCTATTAAAGACTTTGTCTTGTATAGCCTGGCAAAAGTGTCGAACTTTTGGACGATTTGTTCGGCAGTTTCATCGTCGTTGTCGGGGATTTCATCACCTGAGTTTTCTTTATCTGAAGTGTCTGTGTTTGCGGCTAAAATTTTTTGGAGTTAAATTTTGAACATTCTGAGAAGTGGTTGATTTTTTCTCTTCTAAACAACGTACTCTATATCTATTTTTTTTTTATTTCTCGATTTTATGAAGGATTTACTAATTTAAATAATGCATTCTAGTTTTAAGTCATGGTTTAATTGTGAAAAGTTCTGATGCATCTTAGTCTTATCTTGAATATTATTTTGTTTACATGTAACACGCGTATAGTGAAACATTATAGCGAATACAATACAAGACTAGAGTGTTGGGTATCGTGCTGCTCTTGATCCATTTTTTATTGATAAACATGCTTCCGTGAAAAGCATAAATGCATTTACCGAGAATTTATTCGAAATTCATTCATATATTTTCCTTAAGTCACCTTTTGCTTAATTGATAAGATTAAGAGTTAAGGTATTTTATTTTCTTATCCTATTAATAGAGCGGTTCAATTAGAGGAAAAGGAAGATTTTTTTTCAGTGAAAGTAAACGAAAATAAAAGTATTTATTTATAGAGTGATGTCATAAATAATGTAAGATTATATATCATGTAATTTAAAAATATTCTATTTTAACTATGGGTATACTTGACGTTAGGAAAGTTTTGGAAAAAGGATAATAAATGACTTTAGTGAAAGATAATCTGTTTTGAATAACTGTTTTACTAAAAGAAAAATTCTGTTTGGGTATAGGAAAAATTTTGTATAAAATAATTTTTAAAATTGTTTACGTTTGTAAAAAAAATTGTATATTGTTTGTTAACATATTTTTGATTGAGGCAAAACCTGATATCGTTAATAAATTTTAAATATAGATTTGAATTTTTGAATTGGCTCGAATTTTAGATTTGAAAATTCTACAATTTTTGGTATTGCTTTGATGAATGATAAAAATAAATTTTGTTGTCTTATGTTCATAATTATGTGTGGTATATAAACTTTCTTTTTATTTTGGTCACGAAAAAGTGTTTGAATGTTTTTTAGATTATTATTTATTCTAATTGGTTTTAGAATTTTCGGTTTGCGAGATATTTTGTTGTAGATTTGAAATGCAGTTTTTGAAACGATATTAGGTGTTTTTATTTTCAGTGGTAATTTTGAATCGTTTCTTGAAATGTTAAAATTTAAAACTGTCGGCTTAGGTTTATCTATAAAATATGATTTTGTATCTGAAATATTAATTCTTTGTAGGTTAACGGTAGTGGAAGCTAAATCTGAGATTTTTGCTATTTCCTGTATTTCTGGTCTAGCATTAGTATTAGTCAAATTACATTTTAGTTTAATTGTTTTTTCAATATGTGGTTCAGAAGAAATTAAATTCTTTTCGTTGTCTAAATTTTGATTTTTAATTTCGAAATGTCTGCTCTTATGTTGGGAATCCGGGACCTGATAATTTGCATTAAAAATTGCCTTGAATTTTTGTACTGGTTCCAGTTTCAAATTGGAAAAATTAATTGTTTTTGGAATAGTGTTTGCCGGCACGGCAGCTCAATCAGTTAAGGCGTATTGAGTGGCGAATACGCTGATCGACTCGCTACCGCGCTGGGTTCGACCCCCAGCCCCGGTATTGACAACACCGGTGGGTGTGGATGTATGTCTGCGTTTTTCCGAATGTGTAACCCCCTTCCGGACAGCCTTGGCTTTGGATTTGGGGGTTGTCTACTATCTGTGGTGTGTTTATGTTATGTTATTAAGGACTGATGAGAAAAATTCACCCTGTGCATTTATTTTTACGAGGCGTTAGGCAAACGTACCTTTTCGTGTTCTTGGGCTTGTAGTATAGCGTCCGTGTTGGCTAAATTACATTTTAATTTAATGATTTTTTCAGTACATGGTTCGATTGATATTAAATTTTGATTTTTGGTTTCATGAAGGGCTTCCGGGACAGAATTTTGAGGTTCAGATTTTTTTATTGGTGGTTCAGGTAGGTGTCGGTTTACTTCATAAAGTGGGACAGTTTTAAAGCTAGTTATTAGTTGATTATTTTTCATATCAATAATACAATTGTAATGTTTAAAAAAATCAGTTCCTAATAATCCATCAAATTCAATATCGAGGTTATAAACGTACACTTTATGTGGGTCATTAGGTGAAAATGGTACAAGAACAGATTCATTTATTGTGACCTTTTGTTGTGTTATACCCTGTATAATAATATTCTCACAAAGTCTGGGCATATATTTTTCATCAGTTTTCGGTTTAAAGATTGAAATGCCTGCGCCGGTGTCGAGCAAAATTTTGAAAGTATTGGTAGCGTCCATAATGTAATATAGATTTCTAGAATTTACAGTTAAAAATTGGTACGAGTTTACATGAAATCTTGTTCCGGAAAGTTCAGGAACGGGTTGAATTTGCTGTTTAAATTCAACGTCTGGATTTGATTCGATATTTCGTCGACTTGGGGGTCTGTCGTTGGAGTATCCGCGGGATACTCCGAACCTAGATAAAAATCCTGAGGATTAGTATAATCCTGATTCTCGCATTGATTCGGTAGGTTATCAACAAAGTTATTATGTGAAACTTGAGGAAAATATTCCTGCGGCAAATATTGATCATCACATCTTGTTTGCAAATTTTGAAAATCGTTAAATTATTGGTTCTCGTTCACAATAAAAATTAATATTCTCATAATCTCGTGTGTCGTAATAATTATCGAAATTAACATGATGCGTTTTCTGTGTATTTTCATGATTGAAGTTCGAGGGTTGTTGGTTAGGGGGTCTAAAATTTGGATTAGGCCTTATTACAGATGGCATAATTTGTTGCGAGGTACTCGGTTGTTGAACATTTTGTTGTGTGTAATTTCCTTGAGAATATTTATTTGAAAAATTTTGGAAATTAGGCTTCGAAAATTGTGTCGGGTTGCTATAATAATTTTGTCTAAAATTCGGGTTTTGTGAGAATTGTTGCCTTGTACGGCATTCGTTCAAATTATGACCATTTTTCTTACAATATGAACAAAATTGTTGCAAATTTGGACGTCTTTGTTGGTTTTGAATGGTATTTTTATTAATTGTCTTATTTGTGAATTTTTGAGATTCGAAATATGAGAATTGCAATTCTCGTTTGTTCCTATTTATTGCGTCAAGCATAGTGCTGGGATTTCCAGTCCGAATTATTTGCCCTAGCTTAGATTCTAAGCCTGTTAATAGAGTATTGAGCGTCATGGTCTCGATTAAATCCGATTGAGCCTTTTTTCCTCTTTGGTTAAACTTTGTTTCTGCACAGCGGCGTGCATTTTGGCGTTATGCGTTTGTAAGCGAGATATAAACGTGAGAGCAGTTTCACTCTGTAGTTGGTGAACTCTTTGTAAGTCCTGAATTAATGCAGTTAAATCGCGCGAATCACCAAAATGAGACTCGAGCAATTTTTTAATTTCGTCCCAAGTTGCTGGGTTCCGCGAATTAATTAATTCTGCGGCCTTTCCTTTAAGCTTATTTTTTATATGCAGAGTTAGTAAAATTCGTTGGTCATCCACGGCCATGCCCTGGGCGTGGATGCAAGCCGTAATGAAAGTTTGCAAAAATATTGGGTTTCCATCAAATTCGGGTACTATCGAAAAGATTTCACTTAACTTGTAAGGTTCTATGGTAAGGGTATCGTTTTGTTTAGTTTGTTCAGTTTGTTCATCTTGTCTATCTGGCATTGTTGTATTTTTATTTAAATTTTCAAACAATTAAATAAATGGTTAAACAGGTTTTAAAAATTAATTATTAAAAGAAAATAAAATGATACGACACTGGTGTCTTACAACTTAAAGCCAAATTGTTTATGAAATATTATAGTTATGTAGATTTCACAATTATGATACGTTGACCATAGAGATAAAAGGTTAAAATAAGATAGTATTAAGTTGCAATAAAAATAATATAAGAGGAAGGTGTATTGTGTTACACTATGTACTTGAGGTGATTTAATTTAACTATTATGAAAATTAGAACTGTTTTCTGTTTTACTTGCGTTTTACGTTTATTTTAAAACATGAAATTAAAATTATTTAAAAAAAATATACTAGAAAAAATAGCGAGATGATTCTTTGACTTACATGGATATTCCCATGCCTTGAATTGGAAGTCGAATGCTGCTCCGTGAGTTTCCCTACGCCAAAAAATCTTCTCTACCAGGGGTATCACTAGGTGTTCCGTCCGTAGAAGGTTTTCTCTATGCCGAAGACACCAACTTTCAGGGGCCAGGAATGTGTTTCGTAGAATCTTCTTAAAATTGTTTCTTCTTAAAATTATGCTTCTTGTAATTGTTGCTTCTTAAAATGTTTCTTTGGGCGTAGTTTCTTTTCTGTTTAAGGATTAGAATCCACCACTCCTGTGCAGAAGTTGTCCTTGTTCTAACAGAGTTTCCCCACTAGTTAGGCACCTTTTTCGAGATGTTGTCCTCGTTCTCTTGGGTAGTTTTTCTGCTAGTTAGGCTCCGTTACAGGGGTGTTTTCCAGATCCTACCGCGACTGCGCCAAAATTTGTTATATCACAAGTTACACTTTAAACTTTTTAAAAACTTTATTAAAAATTACAAAAAGGATAGTACGTACCATCCTGAATTAATGTTGATCTAATGAGTAAGTTCTATTAACTGACTTGAAAATGCAATTTACATATATTTATAACTTATGAGTTACTGACTTGAAGAGTTCTAGAACAAAGGAAGCAACATGATGCAATCCTATTGTGGGAATTTGACATGAAATATGAATATGCTGCATAGCTGAAGAAGAGTAGTTGCTATATGTAATATGAGATGCCTGTGAAGGCTAACTGTAAATATTCTGTGAGAAAGTTCTAAGTTTTCTGGCTAACATGCCATCATTTTATATAACATTATATATATATATATATATATATATATATATATATATATATATATATATATATATATATATATATATATATATATATATATATATATATATATATATATATATATATATATATATATATTTATATAGGGTATTAGTTGGCATCCCCGAGTCAGATGGCATCCGGTATTCGGATGCCATCTGACCTGCTAGAGATATTAACGCAGGGGCTTCGTAGATGTCATATTATGTCATTAAAACTTATTTTAAGTTGGAGGTCAAGTGACCCATTTTAACACCCTAGTGAATATTTTAGTTCAGCGGTTTGCTACCAGCTGCCGTGCCTGTCGTTCGAAAAATATTCATTTTACTTGCTGACCACAGAAGCGGTTTAGATGGCATCTAGTCAGCTGGCAACACCGTGGAAGTAGGTTATTATATGCCACGTGTTGATCCAGATGTTTTAGTTTGCTCGAATATATTACTACCAGGAAAAGTAAACTTAGTGGAGACAATTCATGTAACTATCAAAATGAGGACGGAACTTGTACCTTTTGATTGTAAACATTTTTTGTTAAGGATGATTCAGCGAGGTTATAAGTAAAATAGTGTTCTGTAGTTTAATTAAACTATAGAAGAGAAAAGTTATTAGCAAAAATATTTTAGATACGTAATAAACTACAAAATTATGTTAATGTTAAAGAATTTTATTTAGTCTAATTCACAAGTTCAAATACGTGTTAATTCTTGATAAAACTCGTAAAAATATGAGTAAGGATTCGGAATGACGTCTAGAAAAATGTGCAAAAGTTTCAAACCCGCACATAAACAATTGCAAAAGTTATAAACAAATTAAGATTGAAAAAATAACGAGTTTCGTTTTTTTGCAAATAACTCGAAAACTATTAATACTTAAGAAATTTAAAAAGAGGAAGAAATTTCCAATAAAAAAGTCTCGACTTCCGGAACTCTATCTCTATTATTAATAACTTTAATTTAATGTTGAAAATGGGGCTCCGCGCGGCGAACGCTAAACCGTTACGATACTCTGAAACCGGCCGTAAGAAGTAAAACAATTTTTTTTATGTTATCAAATATTAATATAATTTTTTTTTAAAATTACATTATTATTTAGACACTTAAAGGAACAATATCCCGTTGGAATTTTTTTTTTACCGATTTTTCATAAAATGAGCCTGTTGTTAATTAACAGTTTTTGTTTATAGTTTACGTTTATATTTCAAGTCGGATAATTGTTAAACAGAAGCCACTAAAATTATTTCGCTTCGTGTGGACCTTATGTCAGCTCTACTTTATGAGGTACTGGCATTGCAATGTTTTTAATTATTACAGTCTATTCTGTGTTCACAGTCGACAAGAAAGTTTGAAGGTCAGGTCTGTATCTCTGTGTACATAAATAGTGTGTATTTACAAGAAAAAAGTTAAATTAATTGCAGGAGAGTTTCATGATATACCAATTAAATAAGGGCTATTCCAAGCAAGGTTAGTGCAGTCGCATTATGTACGTATTTTGTGGCGTAATCAAATAAAACAACTTATATTCATTGCATATGTTTTGCAAATCTTGTGCCATCTAGTAACGAATAGTTATAATTAGTCATATCTACCCTTCCATCAATGAGGTTGTCAATTGATAAATATTAGAAGACGAAATATTAGATCTCATGTAGAAATCTGTAATATGAGTCCCGCAAATATTACAATAGAAAATATTTATAAAGCGCTTCTCAATTCCAATGAAAGTTTAACAAAGAAAATAGATGGCGTTGAAACTGAGATAAAGAAGTTAACAAATAAAATAGACTCAGAAATATCCGAAGTAAAAGAAAAAGTGAATAAAGTAGAAGCAGAGAATGTACAACTGAAGAACCGCTTAAAGGTGGTTGAGAGGAAAGTAAAAAACAAAAATTTAATCTTTTATGGAATAGATGAGAAAAACAGCGAAACATATAACGACTTAGTGGAAGAGATTGGAAAGATAGTTAAAGAAAATCTGCAGATAACGGATTTTAAGTCTCACGAAATTACGAACATCTTTCGTTTAGGCAAAAAATCAGATAAGCCCAGGCCGATATTGGTGGAAATATTATCAAACTTCACCAAATACAACATAATCAGTAGCAGAACCAAATTAAAGGGTTTAAATGTATTTATAAGTGAAGACTTAATAAAGGAAGATCGCGAAGAGAGCAAAGTCTTAATTGAAGCAACAAAAGAAGCGAAGGGAGCGAACAAACAAGCATATTTAAAGGGAAACAAGTTAATAATAGAACGGTTAAGCTACAGTTATGCAGAAAAAGCACCTAAGTACTGCGCAGCACTACTCTCCACCTCTCCAACGCCAGCGCCGTAGTCTTAGTGAACCATCTACCTCAAGCACCAGTCTTATTACCAATGAGATAGAAATCGAGGAACAGTCTCTGGTTGAACATTTGAATGAATTAGAAGAAAAAAAAAAAAGGTCAATCATCAGTAAGCCAAGCAACACATAGAGAAAACGAGGAAGAAAAAAATAGAAAACTCTCCCCAGGAAGGGCCACGGGACTTAAATCTAAAAAATGAACATTTCGGGATCGCAAAGAATACTCTCTCGAAATCGCGCACCTAATGGCAATAAGATGCAAAGGGAGTAGAAATGTATAAAATGTTTTAATTTGTTTTGTGTACCGGTCACTATGAATGTAAATTAATATATAATTTTAATTCTCAATACTTGTACCTTTATATATCACTATACAATAAACTACTTATATAATAATTTGTATACATGTTTACTTATTAATCTTATTATATTCTATATACTGCGGCGTATATAGGAGTTTAATACTATATGTTTGTTTAAGTACCTACTTATTCATCTTTTTTTATTTGGATATTTATTTAATGAAATAAGTAGAAGTTCCTTTTAATTATATCTCTTTTTTGTAGCTTAACATTTCTCTTTTTGTATTATTTATATTTTATAATTTATTTATACTGCCAATGAATTTTAAAATCGCAACTTTCAATGCTAGGTCATTGTTCACTGGCTTCCAAGAGTTAAAAGATATCGTTCACAAATTTAAATTTGACATAGTAGTGATCATCGAATCATGGCTAACGGCTAATGTTTTAGACGAGCAAGTAGCAATTACAGGTTATGGATTGGTAAGAGAGGATCGCTTGGGCAGAGGCGGCGGAGTGGCTATTTATTATAGGGATCATATAAAGGTTAGCAAAATAAATAAAGATGGTAATAATTTAACAGAACTGGAACAGCTTTGGATTCGTTTTAAAATAAAAAAATTACGTGTTGGTTTGGCGGCATTGTATAAGCCTCCTCATTCACTAATTAATAATAGTTTAAATGAACTAGAAAATGCACTAGCAATTGTGAACCCAATGGTGGATGAAATTTTTATTTTGGGTGACCTAAATATAAATCCTTTTAATTTAGTCAGCTCTGGTACTATCAAATTGACATCTCTATTGGACTCTCATGGTCTCACAGTAATAAATAACGAACCTACAAGAGTGAATAATTTTGCAAGCACTCTTATTGACATAATAGCGGTAAGCAACAAAGATTTGATAGTAAACACAGAAACAATAGACACTCATAACATCGCAGATCATAATTTGGTGTACTGTGAGATTCATTGTGAGTCTAAAAGAAATAAACAGTTTTTTCATACGTCGAGATTTCAGGAACTTTTCTTATAATGATTTTCTAATAGATTTATATAGACAACCGTGGCCAAATCTCTACAACTTAAATAATACTGAACTTATAATTAATAAAATAAACGAGTACATCATTGAATGCTTCGATACGCATGCACCGATGAGAACGGTAAGGATAAACAAGCCTAAAGCTCCCTGGTTGACAGACACTATAAAAGTTATGATTAAGACTAGAGAAAAGGCCTTATTAAAGTTTAAGGAAAATGGAAGAAACGCGGACTGGGAGACTTGTAAAAATATACGAAATATGGTAATAACTGCTATTAAAAATGAAAAGAAAGGTTATATCGATTATATTTATAGTCAGCATGATTCCAAAGAGTTGTGGAAAAATTTAAAGTTGCTTGATATAATCATCAGTAAGAAGAATAATAATATTCCAGATCATCTTAGTGATCCAAACAAAATAAATGAACATTTCATCAATTCAGTCAATCAATTAGTTATTCCTCCACCTCAAGACACTATGAATTATTATAAGAATAACAGCTTTGCAATAAATTAAATTGCAATTAAAAGAAATTTCGGAAGAATATGTTGAGGAACTTATTAACAAAATCAATCACATGGTCAGATGGCATATCAATAAAAATGCTAAAATTGTGCATTCCTCACCTTACTTCCAATATTAACTTTTGCTATTAACAAATGCATAATGGAGGGTTACTACCCAGAAATGTGGAGAAGAGTTGTTATTTTTCCACTCTCGAAGGTGAATAAACCCGAGAGTTATAACGATCTAAGGCCGATTAATATTCTTCCGGCCTTATCTAAAGTTTTAGAAAAAGCTGTCCATGAGCAAATATCAGATTACGTATTCACTAATGAAATTATCCCTGACAATCAGTCAGGATTTAGAAAACGTCACTCTACAACTAGTACGTTATTAAAACTTACAGATGATATTCTCAGTGGATGGGATCAAAAGTGTGTAACTGTATTATTATCTTTAGATTATAGAAAAGCTTTTGATACCTTGAACCATGAACTGCTATATTTAAAACTTAAATACTTCGGTTTTGATGATGCAACTTCTGCTTTCGTTCAATCTTTTCTAACCAGGAGAAGTCAGATTGTTGTTGTAAACGGTGTGGAATCTGGAAATAAAGAAATTTTATATGGTGCCCCACAAGGATCAATTCTGGCTCCACTTTTGTTTACAATTTACACATCGGACCAAAAATCTTTAAAATTGTTCTCATCTCAATACTATGCCGACGATGCAGAACTGTATCATATCACACCCGTGGAAAATTTAATTGAAATAGTTCCACTATTAAATAAGGAAATAGAGGACATCGTGGAGGTTTCTAAAAATCATTCTTTGAATATTAATCCTTCTAAATCAGCAGTAATTTTTTTGGTAATGACAGAGATCGAGAAAGGACCATAAACGATGTCTCATTGGTGGTGGAAGGGCAAATTTTACAACACAAAGATGATATAAAATGTCTAGGTTTGATTTTAGATCATAAACTGCGCTTTGTCAAGCATATAAATAATTTAGTAAAAAGATCTTATAGTATATTAAAAAGTTTATATGCAAACCGACATAGCTTAAATAAGAAGATCAAAACAATGCTATGTGACACACTCATTTTATCTCTATATAATTATTGCGACATTGTTTATGGCCCATGTATAGATCAATATACTCGCTCTAGAATACAAAAAGTACAGAACTCCTGCATCAGGTTCATATTAGGACTAAGAAGTTGAGACCATGTCCCCCTTCATGTAAAAGAAATAGGTTGGTTAAACATGCCAAATCGTGACATTTATTGCCACCTATACACATAAACTATTAACCACTCAGAGTCCAAGCTATTTATTTAATAAGCTAATACCTAGATGGCAAATTCATACCAGAAACCTTAGATCACTAGAACATTTAACCATTCCGCAACATACGACCGCACTTTTCCAGAGATCCTTCTCTTATAATTCACCCATTACCTAAAATGCAATATCTGATGCTACAAAACGATTATCTTCTCAATCATTTAAATTTGTCCTTAAAACTAAATTATTAAATGAACAATGACCTTCAATATTTTTAATATATTTTCAAATTTTTGTATGTATATAGAAGTATATGTGTGTGTATGCATGTTTATATGTAGACGTGGACGTATGTATTATAATAAATAAAGAAAAAACAATCAATAAATGTCAATGCGTAAATAGGAAGGTATGTAGTAGGTTATTGTTTATTGCGAAATTATTTTTTTCTTGTAAATTGTATCCTGTATTGTATCTTGTTTAGTTTATAGTTTATATTATATTTTATATTACTTTAAAATGTCCTGGTTGAGTGGTGGAATAGCTATGCTAAACTCCGCCAGGACTTAAATATCAATAAAGGCGATTTATTATTATTATTATTATTATTAGACATTAATTATTTAAGCTAACAAAAAACTAAAAAATGAAATAGAGAAGTTGAAAATGTTTTTTATTAATTTTAGAATTATTGACACTTTTTATATTCAAAAATACTTTAAAATTATATATACCTTAATTTTTGGTGCTATTTGTTTAAACAAATTTTATGAAGAATTAGATAAATTACGCATTTTTGAAAAAAAATTTTTCTTAAAACATTTTTTAATTGTTTTTTTCCCGTTTTTCATTATTTGAACAAATTATTAAGAAAAAAAAAATTCTTAAAATTCTTTATTTGCAATTCTCTACAAGATGGAATTTCTTTTTGTTGTTAACTTATTTTATTTGTTTATTTAATAAATAATTTCTAATTAACAATGGCCGAATATGTTTATATTTTTTTAGATAGAAAAAATAACCAAAACAACTGTATACATAAACATGTCAAAAAAATTTTTAATATTTAAAATTTAAAATTCTACAAGAAATATTAATTTTTTTTGTATGTTTATGTATACCGTTGTTTTTTTATTTTTTTTTCTGTCAAAAAAAAAATATAAACACATTTGGCTGTTGTTAATAACAAACTGTTTATTAAATAAACAAATAAATTAACAAAAAAATTATTTTCCACCTTGTAGAGAATTGCAAATAATAGGTTTTAAGACTAAAATTTTACTTAATAATTTGTATAAATAATGAAACAATGAAAAAAAATGATTATGAACAACTAAAAAATTTTTTTTAATTGATAAAATTTTTTAACAAATAAAATGGCAAAAAATGTTTTTCAAAAATACGTAATTTATCTATTTGTTTATAAAATTTGTTTAAACAAATAGCACTAAAAATTTAAAGTTTATGTAATCTTACAGTATTTTTGAATATAAAAACAGCAATAATAATTAATATTAATAAAAGAAATTTCAACTTTCCTTTTCCATTTTTTAGTTTTTTGTTAGCTTAAATAATTAATAACTAATAGACTATAACAATTAAAAATATCGCAATGTCATAATCTCGTACAGTATAGTTGATATAAGGTCTAAAGGAAATGAAATGATTTTAGTTGCTTTTGCTTAACAATTATACGACTTGAAATATAAACGTAAACTCTACAAAAAATTGTTAATTAACAATGGGCTCATTTTATGAAAAATCTGGATTTTTTTTTCCTTTAAATGTCTAAATAATACCATAGTTTTTTAAAATTTTTAAATTAATATTTAATAAAAAATATTTTTACTCATTACGGCCGATTTCGTAACGGCTTAGCGTTCACCGCGCGGAGCTCTATTTTCAACATTAAATTAAAATTATTAATAATAGTACCGGGGGTTCTGACTTTTCTATTGGAAATTTCTTCCTCTTCACGAATTTTTTTTAAAATTTCTTAAATAGTAATGGTTTTCGAGTTATTTTCAAAAAACGAAGCTCATTATTTTTTTTTTCAATCTTAATTTGTTTAACTTTTGCAATTGTTTATATGCGGGTTTGAAAGCTTTGCACATTTTTCTAGAGGTCAATTCCAATGAGCCCGCACTCACATTTTTACAAGCTTTATCAAGAATTAACACGTCTTTGAATTTGTGAACTAATGTATGTTGGAGATTATCTTAATTCGTTTTGTTTTAATTTTTGGATTTCTTATTGGATTCTATTTAAGAAAAGTATAGTAGGTGACCTAAGAACAATCTCTTGTAGAGAAATGCATGGTTGAAAGAGTTGTAGAATTACTAAGACACCGTTAAAGATAAAGCTGTCGAATTGAAACTATAAAGATGGAAAAAATTATACGACAAAGTTTGATAGCTTAAATTATAATATATTTTTTATTTTACTCTTGCCGATGTGCTTCAAAATTAATCAGTTATACATCTACACCCATCTCATAGATATCTGTAAAACTATAATTCATCTAAACTAACAAAGTTTTTTCCAAAGTACCTATATATTTACATAAATAAAATTAAAATTTTATTGCAGTTTACTGCAAGTGTACATATTGCTCGTAAAGTATATTTTAGTATCAATTCGAGCTAGCTTTTTGCTGACAGTATTTAAGTAATTCAACAATTTTTACTTCTATTTCTCTCATAATATTAGTTGTTATAGGTCACTCATACATGTTATATTTAGAATAATAAAGTTGATATAAAAGTCATACAATTTTGTTAATATTTTCTCGCAGTTTGTATAGTTTGAATGTAAATGACCGTGACTTTTGATTCGTTGTATAGGTAACAAAAGAAATACATATTTTTAAAAACAAACTTTATTAAAATGTACTAAATAATTGGAAATTGCAAAATTTTTATTTAAAAAAAATTTTTTTTTTAATAACATAAATTGAAGCTAATTAAAACCTTTATAAGAAAACAACGTACATTCGTTAAAAAATGGGTTTCTGGAAATATCTTGAAAATTACGAATTATGTCAAAAACTGTTATTTGTACGACTTGAAACATATGAAATTAACTTTACCTTAAATTTCAGATTAGTCCCGCTCAAAGATTGTTCGAGATATGATTTTTTAAGGTTTTGTGTTTTTTCGTCCCTTTCTAAATGTCAAATTTCAACATGTATTTTTCGTGAATAACTTAAAAACCGGAGGGTCTAAAATTGGTTATTATAACGTTGAAAGGTAATTCAATTTAATAAATTCTGGTTCTTCTACAATAAAAATTGTCAAAGTTATATTTGTTAAAAGATTACTTTTTTTATGAAAATCGAAATTGAAGTAATACTTTCAATTGAGTTCTGACAAAATAATTAATTCAAACTTTGTTGTAGCTTTTGAAATAAAACCGCTGCCTAAGGAATCAATATTTCCACATCCAGATTTCCCATCCAAGTCTCTTTAAAGGAAAACATCTTGACCATATTTACACTCTAGTATGAGAAAATAATTGGTCATAGAATTTTAATAAAAGGGCGTTGCTGAATGCTAGCCAAACCTCCAGAACTGCTGCCGAATACCAAGCCAAATTCCGGGCGTTTCCGTATCCATATTAAGATGGTGCCAAATCCATATCCGGGCGCGCCTGAATACCAAGGTAATTTCTGGGCGCTACCGAATCCATTTTCGGGCGCTGTCGAATTCCAAAGTAACTTCCGGGCGCTGCCAAATTCAAATTATAACGCCGTCGAATCTATATTCGAGCGCTGCATAATCCATATTCGGACGCTGCTAAACACCAAGGTGACTTCCGGACCCTGTCGAATACCAAGGCAATTTTTTAGGCGCTGCCGAATCCATACCATACAAAGCTTTTAACATGAAGTTAAATAGAAGATTGTAAAAAAAACCGCTGCCTAAGGAATCACTACTTCCACATCAAGACTTCCTATCTAAGTCTCTTACAACGAAAATACTATATTTGTACTCCACTAAGTGGAAATAATTGTTTATGGAACTTTAATAGTATAATATTTGGAATCATGTACTCCAAAAACCCATAAAATGAAATGCCCCATCAGTAGTAGGGGTGGTGATTCTTGATGACTGGTTCCTGTATACACACTAAATCACAATATTTTTTTCACCCCCTTCAATAATGGGGTGGGGGTTGTAATAGAGGCTATTGCCAAAAATATTTTTGAGACCTTAGCTCCTCTTATATTTACTAAATACCAATTTCATGCACTCCTAATTGCTTGATTTACCTATTTGCCTATTTACCCCCATTTACCTTCAACTCTGCAACGGAATAAGATCGATATATAATCTAGTTCCAGATCTCGTTAAAATACATACGTGTGCCATATTTTTAAGTTAATATCTTAATCGGTTCCAGAGTAATCGTGAGCACCAAAACGATACAAGACTAACAGACAGACCGACGCGATAGACAAATTTATTTTATTCAAACTTAAAATATTGAAGTTTCATAACATTCTAGGCCTATTCGTACAATGAAAGTTTTCAAACTTGCGTTAGTGTACTTCAACTGGATGTAGAAGTAATACGCAGAAAATAGCATGACAAAGATATAAAAAATCATTCTGTGCCGTGGACTACAGGATAGAAGTAGAGCCTCTATGTCAAGCGTTTTCCTCAATAAAACCTACTACGTATCCATACTACCCGAGGTAACCCATTGTTTATCCAATTTACTAGAGGAAAGCCACTACGCATTCATACTTCTTGAAGAAGCTGCGCATCCATTTTACTCGAGAAAATCCACTGCGCATCCATACCACTTGAGGTAACCTACTGCGCATCAATGGTATTCAAGGAAAGCCACTGCGCATCCATAATACTCGGGGAAACCTACTGCGCATCCATACTACTTGAGGTAACCTACTGCGCATCTACAGTATTCTAGAAAAGCCTCTGCGCATCCTAAATACTCGAAGAAAGTTATTTTTCTCATTTATAAAGTACTTTTTCTGTAGGAGATAGGACAATATCTTAGAAAGAATTGTTCAGAATGAGTATTGTTTATTTGAGATTTTTTTATAGAAATAGATTTTAATTAGTCACATTTCAGTTTGTCTCAATATTTTAAGGTTTTTCAAATTGTTTAAACAATTTTAATTCACTTAAACAATTATAATTTATTTAAGCAATTACGTTTTTGTTACAAATTTGTAGCATTTCCATCTTTTTTAGTTTCACAATTTTGTTTATTAAGAGTTTGCTAATGAAATTATTTAAACAACTTATTACTGTTTATTGCCAACTTTCTTCAGAATAGAGCTAGAGTGTTGCAGGTTTAAAGAAATTTTGAACTTTTCATCGACTTTCTGCTCATGTTTAAAATAAAGAACATTTTTGCGATTAATTAAAAATAATTTCTGCAAAAAGAGTCGCAAATAAATAACAATAAATGCTAAAAATACATGATACTCTACTTTTGTCCTTATGGGGTCATTTTGAGGCCCTATAGTTCTCATGAGGGTGTAATTGAAAAAATAATTATTAATTCGTATTATTTGAACTATTGTGTTTAAAAAAAGTTGGAAATGTTACTTTATAGCAAAATATAATTTTTTGAATAAATTATAATTGTCTAAACAATTTGAAAAGCATTAAAATATTAACACAATCTAGAATGTGATTAATTATTAATAATTTGTGTAAAAGAGAACTCAAATAATAATAAACGTTAAAATGCGTGACACTCCAACTTTACCCTTATAGGGTCACTTTGCAAGTGAGCAAAATTTTAACAAATTCACTTTTATTTTTCTTAATAATATTTCTTTACAGCATTCTGTCCTATCTCGTACAGAAAAAGTACATTACTAGAGAAAAAATAAAATAAATTAAAATATAAAATTAAATTCCAATCTTTGCAGATAGTCATTCTTTTTTGTTCACACAGATTGTTTTTTCTACTGTTTACCAAATCCTATAAAGAATATGTTTTATAAAAATTATAAGCAAATAAAAAGTAATTCATTTTTACGCGAAATTCATGTTTCGAAACTTAAATTGTGACAAATTAGTATTCTCACAGGATGAAATTTTAATTAAAAAATGTTTAGATTTCCTTATTTACGTATACGTCGACAGACTGCAGATTGTAATAATATTCTTCTAGGCAAATACGATAAAGCAGCATAGCATACATCTGACAACGCCGCCGGAAGTCAATTAAACCTGTAATTTTTATATTCGGGTGTCATTTTACGCATCGATTAAAGTATTCATAAGAACGCCAATTAAACCGTAAAATAGGTAGGATGCTAACTTAGCCTTTAAACAAATTTTGTGTAGATCAGTGTGTATATTGGTGGATGCCAAGTGAGAGAACGTTATTAGGTTGGATGCCAACTGATATCGTGGCTCCGGCAGGAGCCTACCAACCACGCGGGAAAACACCCGGAAGGATAACAAAACTTCATATATATACAGGGTGTCCCGAAACTCCCGCCTTCCCCTTTAGGTGCTAATTTTCCATGCAAAAATAGTAAGAAAAGTTTCTATAAACATGTGTCCGAAAATGCTTCCTAAGGGAGCTACGACCCTCCAAGGATGGCGCAAAAATAGGTGTTTTTACTAATAATCTCGGAAATTATTTGGGACAACTTTATGAAACTTGGTTAACTATTTCCGATTATTAAAGGTTATTGTTTTACAGTATTAGCCAAAATTAATTTTTTCCAGGGGCGGAGAAACGAGGGGTCGGTGTTCTTTGTTTCTGCATATTAATTTTTCCATTTGACATTTTTAGTATGATTATGATTCTCTGGTAAATTTTGCATAAAAAAGGGCCTCTTTACAATTAGTCATTTCTGTTACTGAATGACATACGCCTACTTTGAAAAATAAATAATGCTCATTTGGCAAACGAATACGCAATATTTCGTTTAGACCGCTTTTACTCGAAAACAGCTTGCCATATGGCTAATTGTAAAGAGGCTCTTTTTTATGCAGAATTAACCATGGAATCATAATCAGGGATTAAAATACTAAAAATGTCAAATGGAAAAATTAATATGTAGGAACAAAAGACACCAACCCCTCGTTTCTCAGCCCTTGGATAAAATTAATTTTGGCTAATACTGTAAAACAATAACCTTTAATAATCGGAAATAGTTAACCGAGTTTCATAAAGTTGTCCCAAATCATTTCCGAGATAATTAGTAAAAACACCTATTTATGCGCCATACTTAGAGGGCAGTAACTTCCTTAGGAAGCATTTCCGGACACATATTTATAGGAACTTTTCTTACTATTTTTGCATGGAGAATTAGCACCTAAAGGGAAGTCGGGAATATATATATATATATATATATATATATATATATATATATATATATATATATATATATATATATATATATATATATATATATATATATATATATATATATATATATATATATATATATATATATATATGTTAGATCACGGTTTACATGAATGACTTTTTAAAAACTTATTTAATTAAATGGAGCCAACGTTGGCTCTTGGAGAAGGAATATAATAATAAATTAGAAGTGTTGCATTCTAACTGAGTTTAATAACTGATTCAACAAAGCGTGTTTACTCATATTTATAACATACAGAACCTGAGTAAGCAAAATATAGAACAAAGGAAATGCAGTTCTGCAGTCATCACAAGTTATGAGAAACAAAGGTGAAATATGATATCTTGAAGATAAGCAATTAATAAGAGAAGTCGTTATCATGTAATATGATATACCTGTGAAGGTTTGTTATTGCTAAGTCTTGGTAATAAGCGTATAATTTTATATAACAACTTCCCTCTTAATAAAAAAGTTGATGTTATGCAGCAACTTTTGAAAATTGTTAGAAACGTTAAATGAATATAATGCAAAATAAATTGAAACAATGTTGAATGAATACAAAGCAAAATAATAGAATACATAAAAGTTAAAATTGGTAAATGATAATAATAATAAGCGAGCAGTACATTACATAAATGTGATGTTTAATTTGAGTGGTTTTAATTTTGGAATTTCGATTTTGTCAGGCATGTAATTACAGCATTCAAAAGGAATTTGGATAGGATGTGAATTGTCCTTAATTTCGGAAAAGTCTTTGGCACTGGCTTGTATTCTAGTAATGCCTGCATAGGCGTAACATCCTGGTTGTAGTTTGATGATGGAATTTTTGTTGATTAACTCTGTCGTGGATTCTCTCTTTGGACAGTTGATGGTAATGTGAAGTGGTTCGGAATTAATTACTAGCCATGTGTTGTCTTCAAGTTCTTGGACGTTGTATCCCTGACTAATGATGAAGGAAGTTTGACAGTTCTCTGGAAGTTTTGGCAATGGTTTTAGTATTCTGGCTTCACAAATGGCATTTTGGTCGATAGGATATGCAAACAGGTTCGAACATAGTTTGGTTCCAAAATAAAGTGGTTTGCATTCTTTCAAATTTTGTATAGGTATGTACATCAAAGAATCATCATCTCTCGCGATATATTTTTGTGAAATAGATAAAATGTGATGTAGACCAGTTCTGTTATCAAGTATCGGGATAGGATATAGGTGATAGGTGTTATAATTTTGGGGTACAACAAGTGGTATTGTTAAAACAAATA
This sequence comes from Rutpela maculata, assembly GCA_936432065.2. NCBI lineage: Eukaryota > Metazoa > Arthropoda > Insecta > Coleoptera > Cerambycidae > Rutpela > Rutpela maculata. The sequence goes on from OW386285.2 coordinate 185,849,747, forward strand.
CTAAGTTAGAATCCATTTGAAACGCTTGCAATATAATAATGTCCAAATACTTAGCAACCGCCGATAATTTAATAGGGAGAGGCAAATTGTTCCTTCGTAAGCTCTGTGAAACTTCTTGTAGTGCTGTCACTAAGTGATTAGGGGTTATGATTGACGTGTGAATGATTCCTAGTCTGGCAAATGTTATTGAATTTAGAATGTCGTTTAAGTTATCTTCGATATACAAATAGCTTGCCGGAATGTATAAAAATTTTAGTTTTATGTGAGCAGCCTCAATAGCTTGAGTCATTGTTTGAATTGTGTACTACATTGATTTATGTTTTCCATTAAGACAAGCTAATAAAAATGTTATTAAAAACGGATGGGTTACAAAAGGTATTAGAATATCCTCACAAAAATTAAAAAAATTACATAAACGTATGACACATTCAAATAATCTAGAAGACGTTGAATTTTATAAAAAATACAAGAAAATCTATAGGCAAGTAATAAAATCTGCTAAAAAAATTCATAACGATTTCTTTTACACAAATTCCCATAATAAGTCCAAAGCAGCTGGCGTATTATTAACGAAAATACAAATAACAATAATAATAAAAATAATGCAATAGATGAAATACAAGTTGACAATAGCCGTGAAACTGACTCATTCAAAATTGCACAACATTTTAATTTTGAATTCATTGACAAACCTAAACAGTTAACAAAAAAATTTTGAACTCAAATAGCAATAATTTTAACCTGGGTTTTAGAGTTGAAAATACTTTATTTTTGGAACCTGTTACTGAAGCAGAAATATTTAATATAATTTTAGAATTAAAAAAATCAAATTCCTGTGGATTAGATAATATAACAACTAGTTTATTACAGCGGTCTGTTAAGTTTATTGTTGCTCCAATTGCATATTTAGTAAACTTTTCATTAAGTACAGGAATTTTTCCAACAGTTTTACAATTAGCCAAAATTATTCCACTGTTTAAAAAAGGAGATAATACGTTATCTGAAAATTATAGACCAGTTGCTCTTTTGTCATCTATTTCAAAAATATTAGAAAAAGTTGTTTTCAGGAGAATCGAAAAGTTCTGTAACAAGAATAATTTGTTTTCTTAAGCGCAACATGGTTTTATCAAAGGAAGGTCAACTGAGACAGCAATTATGGACTTTCTTAACACAGTGTATGATAACAATAAAAATAAAAAAACAATAACTGCATAGGTATTTTTATGGATCTGAGCAAGGCATTCGATTTAATAAATCATGCCTTGCTCATAGAAAAACTTCAAAAATATGGGTTAAGAGGGAAAATTTGTGACTGGATTACTTCATACCTTTCTAGTAGAAAACAGTTGGTTGAAATAAATGGTATTAGATCTGAAGAAATGCATGTTGAAATTGGGGTACCTCAAGGCTCGGTTTTGAGCCCATTACTATTTCTCCTATACATTAATGATTTACCGGAAATCTTTAATCAAAACACCTTAACAATGTTTGCAGATGACAATTCTCCAATTGTTTCTGAAAAAACTGTACCAGAATTATTAGTAATGGCTCAAAATATGACCAATAGCTGCACAGATTGGTATAATAACTCCAAATTATTCTTGAACATCTCCAAAACTGTATTTATCAATTTCACACCCAGATTCACCTCTTTCAATAGTAGTTATTTGATAAAAGTAGATAATGAGTCAATTGAGCAAGTCAGAAGTACTAAATTTTTAGGAGTACACATTGATTGTGGGCTAAGTTGGAATGAACATATAACTTTGTTGTCAAAAAAGCTGTCGTCAATCTGTTTTACATTGTATAGGTTAAAAAATATTTCCAATATGTCAACTGTAATGTCTTTTTATCATGCTAACTTTGTGTCTAGAGCTAAGTACGGCATAATGTTCTGGGGAGCCTCTCATAATTTTGAAAGAATTTTTAAATTGCAGAAAAGAGCTATTAGAAATATGGCAGGAGCGACAAGAAATACGTCCTGTCGAAATTTATTTAAAGAGCTAAAACTTTTACCATTAGCATGTATATACATACTAGAAATGCTATGTTAAATCCAACCAAGATTCTCTTAGAACTAATGATTTTCATCATAATTACAATACCAGAAATGGTCAAAACTTGTGTATCCCATTACATTATCTAACAAAATATGAGGAGTGCCCCAGGTATATGGGAATAAAATTATTCAATCAGCTTCCAGCTGAACTTAAATGTGTTGTTAATTTAAAGTTGTTTAAAAAGCTAGTTAGTCAATTTCTTTTACAAACGTGTTTTTATAGTGTGACTGAATTTTTAACTGACCAACATGTTTGAGAAATTTTATTAATGTGTTGTTTTACAGTAGCTTAAGTTTTAAATTTTTTAAAATGTCTGTGATGAGATAGTCTCTCACAAAATTGTTTGACTAGTCCTATATCACCTTTTGTGATCATTTATTTCCTATGGACAATAAAGATTATTATTATTATGTTGCGGATTCATTGTCATGTCCGACAAGTAATTACAGTACCCAAGGGCCTCTGGGGGCAACTTGGGTTCCTCTCTATTGCGTTTGATTGAGAAACGAACGGGTCAGGCTGCATGTATGGATCAAGACTGCTTTCTGCATCGTAATATAGGCATTTTCTTTTATTCCTAGCGCGACTAGAGCGGGCTTGAGTGTGACCGGTATCTCTCCAGTGGCGCCAATCACTATTGGTATCACGGTAACTTGTTCCTGTCGCCACATGTCCTTTACCTCTTCGGCCAAGGGTAGGTACTTTGAGATTTTTTCCCTATATTTTTTCTCTATGTTTTCAGGTAGCGGGATTGTAATGTCTATAAGGTATGTTTGCTGGGTTTGCCTGTTTGTGAATACTATGTCCGGCCTGTTATTTGTTATGTGCCTGTCTGTGTGTATTGTTCTGTTCCAGTATAGGATATGATGTTCGGTCTCATTTACAGATGCTGGTTGGTAAGTATAATAGGGTACGGGGCAATAGTTCCGGTTTACTTGACTTAACAGAGCCTGATGCACAATTTTGGCAACGTTATCATGCCGTCCCGTGTACGCAGTTGGGGCTAGTGTCGGGCATCCACTGATAATATGCTCGATTGATTCGGCCGTGGTCGAGCAGGCTCGACATCTGTCAGAAGTGACTGTAGGATCCCGAACTACGTACTTCATGTAGTTTCGGGTCGCCACTACTCGGTCTTGTATTGCCACTACGAAACCCTCGGTTTCCCCAAAGATGTTGCCATATTTGAGCCAGCTGAGAGATGCGCTCCGGTCGATGTGCTCTGCAGCAAGGATGTTAGGGTACTTTCCATGTAACGGCTTTGCTAACCACTGCTCAATTTCTTGCCGATATATCTGATGTCGAGTTTCCTGATCTGCAAGGGGCTGATTAAGCCTTATGGGTGTGAGGTTGTTGTCTACTGAAATTATAGCGTTGTGGAGGCGACTAGTCTCGGCCCTCCTCTGGAAATACTGATGTAAGTTGCGGATTTGCCTCTCATGCATGGTAACCAATTTCAGCACGCCTCTGCCTCCTTGCGACCGCGGTAGGTGGAAACGTTCCACAGAACTTTTGGGATGATGTACCCTATACTTCGTATACAAAGTTCGAGTCTGTCTATCAAGAGCATCGAGCTCGGTTTTAGTCCATTTAACAGTTCCAAATATGTATACGGCTACTGGCATGGCGTAGGTGTTGATGGCTTTTGTTTTATTTATAGCTGACAGACTACTCTTTAGGATTTGTCTCATCCTTTCCTGCATCCTCTCCTTTATCCTGTTTTTCACAACCTTCTCCTCTAAGACACATGCTTGCTCGTACCCTAGGTATTTGTACAGCTCATTTTCGTCCATGGCTAATATCTCTCCATCTTCCTCGCCAACTTGGTACGCTGCTTCCTCAACCCATTTTCCCCTCTTCATTGCGTTTATTCGGCACTTGTCTAGTCCAAACTCCATCTGGATGTCTTTGGAGAATTTATTATTATTATTATTATTATTATTATTATTTCTTCGAGATTTTGTTAAAGGTTTCCTCGTCAATTTGTAATTTTTGTATAGTCGAGTTGAAGTTTTTAATAACAGAAGTTGTAACTGAAATTTGATTTTTGATTAAGTTTTCCAATTGATGTTCGTCATTATTTAGTTTATTTATACAATTAGTATAGTACTGGCCATCTTCAGCATCTAGGTTACCAGTTATGGATTTGAATATTGTACCGATACCGTTAAGTATTCCTCGTTTATATCTTTTTGTATCTGAAAAGATTTCGTCAAATTTCATTTTTATATAGTTGGATATTTGTGTTAAAAGGTTAAAGTCTGTTTTAATTTCACTCGTAAAAATAATTGACTTATGATCACCATTATTGAGAGTGTACAAGATTCTGTCCAAGATATTTTGATTTTTGTCAAAAGCTAGTTTGAGGGATGAAATGTTTTTATGCACTAGCAGAGTCCATTTGTCATTTGTCACCACGATGTCCGTGTCTTGGTGGTAGTATACACCAACGGTGTTATTGATTGGGGTAATTTTGTATTGACAGAGTGCTGATCCGAACAGCAGGAGAAACCTGAAAATAAATTTAATTTTCAATATATGGTTTCATTCTATCAAAATTTACTTTAGTTTCTTGTTTCGTTTCGAGGTTTAATAAGGTAGCAGAATTTTGAAAAATTTCTTTTATTTTAAAAGGACCGTTAAATTTGTTTTGCAATTTGTTTTTGATTTGTGATTCTTTTACGTAAACTAAGTCACCTATTTTGTACTCAGATCGTTTTTGGGGAACATTTCTGTCGAAACGAACTTTTGCTTTCTCTTTTTGAGATTGTGTTCGACTACGGGCTATTTTATAGTAGTGGGATATTCTGTTGTTTCAATCTCTAACGTATTTGGTTATTAATTCTTTTTGGTTATATAAAGTTTCGTGTGGTCTGTTAGACGTATGCCCAAATACAAGTTCGTATGGGGTGAAACCGTGTGTTTTATTTACCCAATTGTTATAGCATATTACCGCATATGGTAAGATTGTGAAAGGATGTTCGTTTGGATTCTCGGTTTTATGAATTCTTATCATTTCGGCTAAAGTAGCATGAAATCTTTCTATGGATCCGTTCGATTGGGGATGTCCTACGCTTGAATAAGTTAATTTTATGTCGTAGAGGGTGCAGAGATCTTTGAGCAAACGGTTGTCAAATTCGCCACCGTAATCGCAATGGATTCTTAATGGGGTACCATAATGTTGAAAATATAACAACAAAGTGTTTACGACAGATTTTGCGGATTTATCCGGGACTGCATAGGCTTGCGTGAATTTAGTTAATTCGTCGCGAATGGTTAAAGCGTAATTTCGAGTGGGGAATTCAAATAAATCGATATTGATTCTTTCGAATGGTGTTCTTGGGGTTTCTGTGACTACTAGAGGGTTATTGAGGTTTTTCCGGCAAGTTTCGCAATTTTTTATAAAATTTTCAACGTCTTTAGTTAGACCTTGCCAAGTGTATTTTTCTCTAATTCTTTGAATCATTTCATTTATTCCGCGGTGTAGATTATTTTTACCAAAATGATTTTGCTCCAATATAATTGGGATTTCATCTTCGTCGGCAGTTCTGACGATATCTTGACAAATTACTACTTTTAAATCTTTTTCCGCAAAAATGAATGATAGAATTTCGAGTACGGGGAGGTCTAGGTTATTTTCGACAAAGTATGTCTTAGAAAGGTCTAAAACATCTTGGTTTTTGAATAATACCAAAAATAAATGTTCAATTACGGATTCGATATCAAACGGTAGGGGAATGATAAAGTATCTCCTATGTCTGACTGTTTTGCTCGATACAATATTTATTGATTTTATCGTTATGAAATTCGGGGTTTTCTTCGAATATGTCCTCAATAATTTTGTGATGGAGGTCTTGTAAGTTATTTTGTTGAAAGAAGGTTATAATATCTTTATGTTCTCGGTATAAGAGTTGTTTGTTTGAGGCTTTGATTTTTGAATAGTCTATTAAAGATGTTGTTTTATATAGGTTGGTGAAAGTTTCAAATTCTCGGGAAATTTGTTCGTTAGTGATTTCGTTGTTATCGTCTGGGTTTTCTTCGTCGTCTGACTCTTCGTCATTCGCGGCTAGAACCATTGAATAGAATTTGGAACATTCGGAAAAATGATTAGTTTTGATTCTGGAAAGTGCGTCCGCGTTCTTATTGATTTTACCAGGTTTATAAATTATTTCGTAGTCGTACTCTTCTAATTTGAGTCGCCAACGGGCAAGTCTACTTCCTGGGTCTTTTATAGAGAATAGCCAGGTGAGTGGTCTGTGGTCGGTCACAAGCTTGAACTTTCTACCGTACAGATATGGTCTAAAGTGCTTTACACTCCATAATATGGATAAAAGCTCCCGTTCAATCGTTGAATACTTAGTTTCTGCACTGCACAAGGTTCTAGAAGTATAGGCAATGGGTAAATCTTTGCCAATAGGCCCCTGGCTCAGCACCGAGCCGACGGCAAATGCGCTCGCATCAGTGGTTAGAACGAAAGGTTCATCAAAGTTGGAGTAGATTAATATCGGAGTTGTCGTTAATGTTTGTTTCAAATTTTGAAAAGAATTTATACAATCATTGTTGAAGAGAAATGGTACGTCTTTTTGTAGTAGTTTTGTTAAAGGCTTGGTTATCTTGGAGAAATTAGGAATAAAGCGCCTATAATGTCCGGCTAAGCCTAGAAATGATTTAATTTCTTTTGGATTTTTCGGTTGAGAAAAATTTAAAATAGCGTCAACTTTCGAAGGGTTTGGTTTTACGCCGTCTTTTGTAATTAGGTGTCCTAAATAAGCGACTTCCTTGCGGAGAAACTCGCATTTGTCTGGTTGAATTTTGAGGTTGGCTTTTTGAAGGCGTTTAAAGACTTCAGTTAGACGGGAAATGTGTTCATGAATTGTAGGAGAGTAAATAATGATATCGTCCATGTAGACGAGACATCGTTCATTTTGAATACCTAGCAGGATGTTATCCATAACTCTTTGAAAAGTTGATGGAGCGTTTTTGAGTCCAAATGGCATTCGCACGAATTCATAATGACCGTTCTCAACTGTGAAAGCAGTCTTTTGAATATCTGCGGGATTAATTTCGATTTGGTGGAAACCAGAAGCCAAGTCTAAAGTTGTGAAATATTGGCATTTGCCAAGTTGGTCTAAAAGATCGGAGATGTTGGGCAGAGGATATTTGTCACCGATTGTAACCTCGTTTAGTTTGCGGTAGTCGACTACAACGCGCCATTTCTGTTTACCAGAAGCGTCCAGTTTTTTGGGAACTACCCAGACAGGAGAGGACCAAGGTGAGATTGAAGGTTGAATAATACCTTGACTTAACATTTTCGATACTTGGGACTTAACTTCTTCTTTATGGACCTGAGGATATCGATACGATTTAGTGAATATCGGTCGGGAATTGTCGGTGTCAATAGGGTGTTTGATTTCGTTGGTAAAGGTCAAATTGTCTCCTTCTAAATAGAATATATCTTGAAAGTCTAAACAAAGCTGCGTTACTATTTCGGCCTCTTCCTCGTTTAGATGATCCAAGCGCAATTCGTTCTTGATTTCGAAGGATCTGTCCGTCGTTAGGTGTTGGTCAGAGTTTTGCGTGTTTAAGTTAAAAATTGACTTAAATTTTTGTAAAGGTTCTAAATTTAAATTGGAAAAATCGACAGTCTTCGGGATGACATTAGCATTGATTATTGTTGTTAAAAATTCTCCGTTTTCGTTTACTTTAACAAGAGCATTAGGTAAACGGACTTTTTCATTCTCTTGCGCTTGCAAAATAGCGTCAGTGTTTCTAAGGTTACATTTTAGTTTATAAATTTTTTCGGTACGGCCATCGATTTGAATCTTATTTTGATTAGGGTTGTGGTGGTGGAACTGTTTTAAAATTGGTTATTAATCGTTTATTTCTTATGTCGACGATACAATGATAGTGTTCTAGGAAGTCAGCTCCTATCAGTCCATCAAAACTGATATCTAGGTCGTAGATGTAAACTTTATGTGGGTCGTTATCCGTAAAGGGTATAAGAACAGAGTCACTAATAGTAATTTTCTGATCGGTTATGCCTTGTATAATTACATTTTCTGAAAATCTCCGTCTGTAATTTTCTGCTGTTTTTGGTTTAAAGATAGAGATACCTGCGCCAGTATCGATTAGAATTTTGAATTTGTTTGTGATGTCTTTAATGTAGTATAGATTTTTTGAATTTACGGTGAACAATGAGTGTGATAGCGTTTCTACATGAACCCTTGTTCCGGGAAGTTCAGCGACGGGTCGAAACTGTCGTTGAGATTCATCGTTTGTATTTGATTTGTTATTTGGTCGAATTGGTCTGTTTGCTGTCTTGGAGTATCCGTGGGGTACTCCGGATCTAAGCGAAAATCCTGAGGATTAACAGTATAATCATCCTGTGGCGTTTGAGAATTAGCAGTATAATTCTCGTACTATTCATATTGGGAATTTGCTGTATAATTCTTTGAAAAGCTTCGAGCGTTTTCTAAATCGTAATTTTCATAACTGTCACTTACATTTTGATAATCGGGTGAATAGTCATTGTATTGATTATTATAATCACAGTGATCGTCATAAGGTTCATAGTTCAAATGATGCGTTTTTTGCTGATTAAAGCGATTAAAATTTGGGTTAGGTTGGATAGCAGAGGGTCTTTGTTGATTGAAATTCGGGTTCGGCCTTATGGCTGAGGGCCTGTTTTGCTGCGATTGATTTGGCTGATTGTTTTGAGGGAATGTCCTCTGGCCAAATTGATTGTTTTGAGAGAAATTTTGGAAATTTGGGTTTCCTTGATAGTTTGGTCTCTGGAAGTTTGATGTCGATGGCATAGACTGTTGTTGTTGCCTCGTACGACATTCATTTATGGTGTGTCCATTTCTTTTGCAAAATGAGCAGAATTTCTGTTGAAAGTTAATGGTTGGTCGTTTAGGTTGTAAATTGGGATTTTTGACCGGACTATTTTTCGGAAATTTTTGTTGTTCAAAATAGGAGAGTTGCAGTTCTCTCCGAATTCTGCTAACAGCTTTTAGTATAGTTGGAGGGTTACTGGCACGTATGATGCGGCCTAAGTTTGGTTCTAAGCCCGTTAACAAATTATTAAGCGTCATGGTTTCTATAAGATCTGATTGTGCAGTTCTTTGCGTTCCCGTGAGATTTTGTTTTTGCACTGCGGCGTGCATTTTCGCGTTGTGCGTTTGTAGATGCGATACAAATGTTAGGGCGGATTCACCTGGCAATTGGTGAATGCGCTGCAGGTCCTGAATTAGGGCCGTTAAATCTCTGGAGTCCCCAAAGTGGGTTTCCAGTAGTGCTTTTATTTCTGGCCATGTGCCGGGATTACGTGAGTTTATTAATTCGGCAGCTTTGCCTTTTAATTTATTTTTGATGTGGACTGTTAATAAAATTTTCTGGTCGTTAATGGCCATACTTTGTGCACAATGGCATGAATTTAAAAATGTTTGTAAATTAATGGCATTGCCATCGAATTCGGGTATCAACGAAAATATCTCAGGTTGTGGTTGTTGTTGTTGTAGTTGTTGTTGTTTTTGTTGTAGTTGTTGTTGTTGTTGTTGTTCGGTTGGTGCCGGTGGCACTGGTTGAACTGTCTCTGGTTGAGCTCTATCTGGCATTTTGCTTTTTGTATTTAGAAATTACTTGGACAAAAATTGGTTGCGTATCAGCAGTATGATACGATAAATTAAATTAGCTTGTTACGTTGCGTGCGTAAATGGATTGTATATTAGCTGTATAATATACAATGTTTCGTATTAGCAGTATAATACGAAAATAAATAACTTAAAATTAAATGAACTTGTTTCGTTGCGTTTGTAAAGGAATGGATTCACTTTGACAAGAGAACTGGCTTTGTGCGCCGAGTGTATTAGCAGTATAATACACTTTTAATAAAATAAGTTGCGAAAAATAATAGAATAGTAAAATGGTACGAGATGATTCTTAAAATGACTTACGTTAGTTTCGTTTCCATGGGTAGGTTCTTCGTCCGTCAAGGGATTGGGATCCGCCACCACCAGTGAGGAAGGTCTCCTTATTCAGATGTACACGCACTAGTTAGGCACCTTCTGCAGATGTTCTCCTTGTTCTCTTACGCTTCACTACCAGTTAGGCTTCTTGTTCTGATGATGTTTACGGATCCTACCGACTGCGCCAATGTTAGATCACGGTTTACATGAATGACTTTTTAAAAACTTTCATTTAATTAAATGGAGCCAACGTTGGCTCTTAGAGAAGGAATATAATAATAAATTAGAAGTGTTGCATTCTAACTGAGTTTAATAACTGATTCAACAAAGCGTGTTTAGTCATATTTATAACATACAGAACCTGAGTAAGCAAAATATAGAACAAAAAAAATGCAGTTCTGCAGTCATCACAAGTTATGAGAAACAAAGGTGAAATATGATATCTTGAAGATAAGCAATTAATAAGAGAAGTCGTTATCATGTAATATGATATACCTGTGAAGGTTTGTTTGGCTAAGTCTTGGTAATAAGCGTATAATTTTATATAACATATATATATATATATATATATATATATATACGTACGGTACGCATGAAACGAAACCCACTACTACATTTTGAAAAAAAATGTAGTATAGGTTTTGCATTTTTTCGGTGGACCATCGAAACCCGAAAAAAACGTCGACTCGAGAGCGAATTTAGAAAATTCCGGTCGTCGGTCTGTCACGCTCAGCCCCCCTTATCCGTTTTCGGATTTCGATGAAACTTGGGTGGTTGATAGGAGGCCTTCAGAAGACCTTGGCCTGCAGAAAACTTTAACGCTGGAAGCTCGGCTCAATTCGGAAACCGGAAGTACCCGATATAGACGTTTCAAGTTTTTCGGGAAAAATTGAATAACTCTGTAACGGGCAGTCAGATCGAGATATTTCAAAATGGTGCCGCTGGCAACGGTCTATAGATAACTATACCGGAGACTATATCGAAAAATAAATGGAAATTGATTTTTTTTGCAAAAAACTGGTTTTCTCGAAATCGGGCTAGGAAACACGATAGCTGTCCAGGACATCGATTGATTTCGATGAGACTTGGTGGGATAGAAGGTACACAGCCACAAATGAAGCCCATTGCTTGAGGCTCGAATCCGTTAACCGTAAGTATTTTTTCCAAGGCCGAGTATGATTTTCCAAAGAAATTAATAACTCCCAAACCGAAGGTCCGATTTTGATTTTCAAAAATGGCGATTGTAGGGCTCGATTAAGTCTATTAGGTGACGTTTGTGAGAACTTTGACAAAACAAAAGCGAATCTACAAATCCTGAAAAACTTTATTTTTTTGATAAATTCTACAAATACCGAACAGTTTCCTAATAAAAATCGAAAATTAAATATTCCGTCGATCAATCTATATAACCAGTATAAGGCGTGGATCTTTTTGGACAAAAAATCTGAAATGGAGTTTTTTCGAAAAATTAAAAATAAACGAGTTATTTACAAAGATGGGCATGTTCACGCCCCAGAGTGGCAGTCTGCCCGAAAATAAAATTGTAAGTCTGAAATCACTTCCTTCTCGAAAAAGTCTCTATTTTGATAATAGGTACACGAAATTATCTATAGGTGTCCAAACCAAAAAAAAAAAAATGAAGATCATACCGCGGAAAATTCTATCTTTATAAATATTTGACCGATTTTCGTTTACTAAATAACAATATAAACGATGCTCTTTCTGTATTTCAAAATGTAGTTAGCCTTTACTTTAGTCAATACAAAAAGAATAAAAAAGAAAAATGAAACATGTCAAAATGTACTGAGTCATCCTACGACCCTCTGCTAAAAAGGTACTAAATCATCCCAACAGGGATAAAAAGCATATCAAAATGTAGTTTTTAGCTTGTTTATAAACATTTTTCATTTTATGAGGATTATTAAATTAATTATTTTATGTACTTGTTCTTTTAGACAAGTTCAAACACATGTTAATTCTTGATAAAGCTCTTAAAAATATGAGTGAGGTCTCATTGGATTTAGAATGACGTCTAGAAAAATGTGCAAAAGTTTCAAACCCACACATAAACCATTGCAAAATTTATAAACAAATTCAAATTGAAAAAATAACGAGTTTCGTTTTTTGCAAATAACTCGAATACTATTAATATATAAGAAATTTAAAAAAAGGATTCTTAAAGAGGAAGAAATTTCCAATAGAGAACTCCTGACTCCCGGAACTCTATCAAAACAGGGCTCCGCGCGGAGAACGCAAAGCCGTTGTGATGCTCTGAAACCGACCTTGGCAAGTAAAAACATTTTTTTATGTTATTAAATATTAATTTAAAAATTGATTTTTAAAATTATGGTATTATTTAGATACTTAAAGGAACAATATCCCGTTGGATCCTCGTTTTTCATAAAATGAGCCTATTGTGAATTAACAAATTTTTTTAGAGTTTGCGTTTATATTTCAAGTCGGATAATTGTTAAACAAAAGCCACTAAATTTATTATTATTTCGCTTCGTGGACACCTTATGTCAACTATACTTTATGAGATTATGACATTGCGATATTTTTAATTGTTATAGTCTATTAGTTATTAATTATTCAAGCCAACAAAAAACTAAAAAATGGAAAAGAGAGGTTGAAAGTTTTTTTTATTAATTTTAATTATTAATACTGTTTTTATACTCAAAAATACTATAAAATTACACAAATTTTAAATTTTTAGTGCTCTTTGTTTAAACAAATTTTATGAATAAATAGATAATTTGCGGTAGGCTTGAAACATTTTTTTTGCCATTTTGTTATAAAATATTATGATTTAAAAAAATTCCAAAAACAATTTTTTAACTGTTTATAATCAATTATTTCTTTTTTTCATTATTTAAACAAATTATTAAGAAAAAAATTTATTCTTAAAATTTATTATTTGCAATTCTCTCCAAGGTGGTAAATTTTTATTTATTGTTAATTCATTTGTTTATTTAATAAACAATCTGTTATTAACAATCGCCGAATGTGTTTTGGAAAAAAATAACATATACAACCGTATACATAAAAATTTTTTATATTTTTTTTTTATAGAATTTTAAAGTTTAAATATTAATTTTTTTTTTACATGTTTATGTATAAGGTTGTTTTCGTTTTTTTTTTCTATCAAAAAAAATATAAACGCGTTCAGCGATTATTAATAACAAATTGTTTATTAATAAATAAACAAATAAATTAACAACGAAAAAATTTTTTCCCTTGTAGAGAATTGCAAATAATAAATTTTAAGAATCATTCTTTTTATAATATGTTTAAATAATGAAAAAAGGAAACAATTGATTATAAACAGTTAAAAAAATTTTTAAATCACCTAATATTTTATAACAAATAAAATAGCAAAAAATGTTTTTCAAAAATACGTAATTTATCTATTTGTCTATAAAATTTGTTTAAGCAAATAGCACTAAAAATTTAAAGTTTATGTAATCTTATAGTATTTTTGAATTTAATAACAGTAATAATAATTAAAATTAATAAAAACTCCTTTCTTTTTCATTTTTTAGTTTTTTGTTACCTTAAATAATTAATAACTAATAGACCATAACAATTAAAATCATTGCAATGTCATAATCTCATAAAGTATAGTTGACATAAGGTCTCCACGAAGCGAAACAGTTTTAGTGGCTTTTGTTTAACAATTATCCGACTTGAAATATAAACGCAAACTCTAAAAAAATTTATCAATTAACAATAGGCTCATTTTATGAAAAATCGGCGAAAAATTTTTTTTCCTTTAAGTGTCTAAATAATACCATAATTTTTTTTAATTTCTAAATTAATATTTAATAATATAAAAAAATGTTTCTACTTGCTACGGTCGGTTTCAGAGCACTGGAGCCCCATTTTCAACATTAAATTAAAATTATTAATAATAGAGATAGAGTTCCGGGTGTCAGGAGTTTTTTATTGGAAATTTCTTCCTCTTTAAGAATCTTTTTTTTTTAATTTCTTAAATATCAATGGTTTTAGAGTTATTTGCAAAAAAACTAATCTCGTTATTTTTTCAATCTTAGTTTGTTTAAAACTTTTGCAATTGTTTATGTGCGGGTTTGAAACTTTTGCACAATTTTCTAGACGTCATTCCGAATTCAATGAACCCTCACTCATATTTTTACGAGCTTTATCAAGAATTAACACGGGTTTGAACTTGTGAACTAGACTGTTTGAGAAGATTGAAAATAGAATAATGTTATATAAAACGTTGAAGAATTAATGTAACTGTTCTTTTTCCTATTGGAACTACCCACATGATAAAAGTCAAAGTCAATAGAAAGCAAAAATAAATAACTGAATGTAAATATTGTTCGCCAGTTTACTGAAGTTTTTATATAACTGTTAAACATTATATATGACCTTCTGCAGTTTGTTGAAAATAAGTTGATTTTTCTAGATATAATTGCTATATTTGTAATTCTAATCATCTCCTGATGATGCCAGCTTGGTTGGCAAAGAGGTTCTAGCTAAATTCTGCAGAATTTTTGTTATTGTCAAATCTTATCAAGAGTTACAACAGTTTATATTTGCATTTTTTGCTTAAGATGTCTTAACTGTTATGTTTGCAGATTGGCATTTTTTTAATAACAACGTGGTTCTTCCTCTAGCTAATTTTAACTTATTGTCCAAATTTAAATACGATCGGACTCTTGGTCCTTCAGTTATCGTGCTTACAAAGCACATGGTGTTTTCGTAAATAGTCCAGTAAATGTCAAAAGAACTGTTGGCAATGGTAAAGCTACACCTCTTTGAAGCAAGGCAGTACTTAGTCATAAATCTATCTAAAAAATTAATTGTCCTATTATTATGACGAAAAAAATGTATAAATAGAGCAGAAAAATTATTTTATAATTCGTTAAAATTAATAACCAAAACATTAGAGAAATACATAATTTTGCGTATTGCAACAAATTACCTGATCAGTTGGAAACTTAAAATAACATGAAAGTCATTGTTTATAAGAATGTTTTAGAGCAGAAAAAGTAATTCTCAATTACGTAAAAATACATACTTTACGAAAAAAATTGTTTGTAGATGATACAATTATCTTCAATTTTTATTTTCTTTATTATTTGAATAGACGCACGATGTTTTTAACGTTATTATTTTATCAAAAAAAGTAAGTAAACATAACTTGAAAAATAAATCAATAAATGGCATAATTTTACCCCAATTATACAAAGAAGGCAATTTTTAATGTCTATTTTTATTCAAAATTAGTTTTTTTATTATTTGCGATATGAAGACTAAGACCATAATAAGAAATATAGCAGAAATTTAATATTGCTACATAAATTGTTTAAATTTTTATGAAGCAACCAAAACTGCAGTCTTCTGTTGGTGACTCATCGATTTTGTGCGTCGGCCTTGTCTATAGGTGGTGTTGACAGAAGACGCTGTAATTAGGGTTGGTCCCAGTTGAAAGGTAATTAAATAAACTTTATTTTCCAACAAAAATTTCTAATATTTTATTTCATTATAAATGGATAAAATGTTTTTTTATAATAAGGTTGGATTTTTTAGGTTATAAATTATTTTTAAGGAAAATAATGTAGGCATCTATACTATTTAATTAATCATTTAAAAAGCTAAAAAAAAAACTTTAAATGAACTTTTTTATTAGAACGCAATTTAAAGGAAAACCGAGAGGAAAACATTTTCGCAAAATTCGGTTTTCATGTAAACAAATTTTTGGACAAAGAATAGATATAACTTGTAGAAATTGTAGAGAATTAAAATATCTCTCAACATTGTGGGCAACGTTCTTCTCCTCAGGCGTTAATTACTTCCACATAAGTAGGTATAGTAACGACAAAAAAAAATTTGAAAATTTTTATTGTTCAAATAGGCTTAGAATGTCATGAAACGTCGAGATTTTAAGTTTGAGCGAAAAAAATTTCTGTCTGTCTGTCGGTCTGTAACTTTTTTTGTGCGCACGATTACTCTGGATCTGTTTAAGATATTGACTTAGAATTTGGTACACTTATGTATTTTAACGAGATCTGGAAATAAATTATATTTTTATCCTCTTCCGTCGAAGGGTTGGGTGGTAAATTGGGGTAAATGGGGGATAAATAGGTAAATCGAACAGGTAAGAGTCCATAAAATTTGTATTTAGTATATGTAAGAGAAGCTAAGGTCTCTAAAAACTTTTTGGCATTAGTCACCCCCATTACCACCCCCACCCCATTATTAAAGATTATAAAAAATTTGTGATTTAGTGTGTGTACAAGAACCAAAAATCTCAAAATATTTTTTACTTCATCCACCTCTATTATCATTCCCCTATCACCACCCCCATCCCACTACCGATGTGGGATATCGTTTTACGGGTTTTTGGGGTAGACGATTTCAAATATTATATTATTAAAGTTCCTTAAACAATTATTCCCACATACAAAATTTTTTCGTTGTGAGAGACTTGGTTAGAAAATCTGGATGTGGAAGTATTGACTTCTGGGGCAACGGTTTTTTTGAGTTAATCGCGAAAAACGAGAGTCGAAATTTGACTTTTGGAGGGCAGGAAAAAAACACTAAACCTTAAAAAAAATCACTTCTCGGTCAATTACATTTCAACTATCATTTTTACTGTGTCGTTTCTTATTTTTTAAAATGGCCACCCTGTAAATTTTTCATATTTTTCTTCTTTGACAGTTATGTTACCTACATGCGAAATCTCCGCCACATCTTCTTTCATTATTTTTTTAGGTGACAACCCTGTATATTTTCATATTTTTCTTACTTGGCAGTTTTGTTGTGATATCTGCATGCGAAATAATATCGTCCTTCATCTCATTTTTTATTATTATTTTTGGGGCGACCACCCATATTTTTTCATATTTTTCCCCTGACAGTTGTGTTAACTACACGCAAAATATAACTATCTTTCGTCACATTTTTTCCTCATTATTTTTTCAGGTGTCCACTGTTCTTCTTTGACAGTAGCGTCAACTAACGACCAAATATTTTTGCGTC
Source organism: Rutpela maculata (assembly GCA_936432065.2). NCBI lineage: Eukaryota > Metazoa > Arthropoda > Insecta > Coleoptera > Cerambycidae > Rutpela > Rutpela maculata. The sequence goes on from OW386285.2 coordinate 185,866,782, forward strand.
AAATGGTTTTGTAATATTTTCCCCACAATATATATCTTATAAACTACAATAATTGTTATGTGTACACATGTATTGTTAGAAATAGATACATACTTCTGGCTCTTGTAGATATAGCGCCAACAGACAGACACCAGATCGACAGACAGAGAGACTGATGGAATTAAATGGCTTTAATTTTCGTAATCTGCATAGTCTGAAACGCGAAAATCCGAAGAAATCTCGGAGGATAATTTTTTTACGATTACAATACCCTACTTCCCTTCGGTTAGCGAGGGAAGTAAAAAACGAAATTTAATCCATATGACAATATTTCTAAATGCTTTAATAGTGGATTTTAACATTCCGTAAACAAGTGGCACTGGCCATTTACAGGTACCTAAAACAAATTTAGCGGGAATTTGATAGAAAGTGTCGACGTACCACAACATCTCGTCGGTCAGATACTACAATGGGCTGTTATAGTTAGTAATTTTAAATATGTGACTAATACTTTCTCAATTTGCTGTAATGTACAGTATTATAAATTTTTCACGTTCTGACTTTTTAGTTATTTAATTTAGTTTTTAAATATGTTAACATTTTAAATCACATAAAGTGAAGTCAAATTAAGTAAGAAAATAGGTCAATAAGGAATTCTCTGGCTGCAGCAATTTTATTATTTTAATTTGTCGTAGATATAATAAGTGCCACCGAGAAGTTTTTAATTAAATCGGTCCAGCGTAAAAAATTTTTAACAATTTTTCAACGCTGAAATTTTTTGCTCTTTTCTATTATCTTCGGTCCTAATAATCGTATCGCAAAAATAAAAATAGCGAGTGGCTATGAAAAAACTTTCTGATAATTTGTTAATTTGTAAGAAAATAAAAACCACCAAAAATTGCCCTTTTTGACAATTTAAGAAATATAACGTAATAATGCATCCATTTTAACGAAAGTTGGAGGAACTGTGCACTTTATTGAACTTAACCTTCGTGCCAAATTTTAGCATAAAATATTTATTCAAACGGATAAAAATAAAAAAAGATTTCGAAATTTTAATCGCTTATTGTTTAAGTGCATCGATTCGTAGAACATTTTTTTTTTTCAAAATGTAGGTTTTTTACATGTATTTTACAATATTATCTTCATTTAAACCATTTTTTAAAATCTGTTTATAATTTTCAAAATTATAGGTATAAACATATTCAGATAACTGGATTTTTTATCTAACCAAGAACAGGTAACGAATTATGAAAATAGATGAAATATTTCTTAAAAAAATAATGATCTATTTGCATTTGGGGCCGAGATACGTCAGTGTTTGCGCCTCAGTCGCTTATAAATAAGAAAATTGATATATGTTCTTAAAATTTGGACTGGTTATTCTTCAATAATATTAGTCTCACCTAGTTGAGAACAATCCAGAAGCACAATTGTTAAAAAAGATAGAGGCCCGATAGTCGGGCTTTTAGCGATTATGTTAGAGATCCAAAAATCGTCAAATAGCTCTAAATGTGATATTATGGTTTTACAGATCATACTTCACTCGTAAGATAATTCAGTGTGTAAGACGACCAGCACTTTTTTTCCAGGATGCAACGTCTCTGGTTCAAATCCTAACTGCGATTTTTTTTATTGTATCAGTAAAATTAAAAGTTACAAAGCTGTGTACATAGGCATAAGAATAACTGTTCAGGTTAGGTTTGTTTTCCCTTCCGCGACAAAAATGAATAAGAAAGTAAAAAAAAAATGACTACGTGTGTTATAATCTCAAAGCCGCTTTATTCGATGTAATTTTAAAAATTGTAGTTTTGACTCATTTTCAAACAGCGGCGACAAAAACATAAGCATCGAAAAACAATCAGTCCAAATTTCTAGAAAAAATATCGACTTGTTTATTTATAAGTGACCTAAACACAAAAACTGACGTTTCACGGCCCCAAATGCAAGTAGATCATTAATTTCTTTAGAAAAATGTTAGATATTTCATCTATTTTCATAATTCGTTTCCCGCTTTTGGTTTCATAAAAATCCAGAGTTATTTGAATTTGTTTACAACGGTAACTTTGAAAATAATAAATAAATTTCAAGCAAAAACGGTTTAAGTGAGTATTCTTTTTTCTTAACACTGTTGGAAAATACATGTAAAAACCTACATTTTCAACAAAAATTTACCGCACACGAGTCACTGCATTTAAACAACAAGCGATACAAATTTCGAAATTATTATTGGTTTTTAGTCGTTTGAGTTTTGTTCAAAAATATTTATTTTGCGCTAAAATTTAGCACAGGTTTAGTTAATAAAAGGCTTAGTTCCACGGACTTTCGTTAAAATTGATGCATTATTATGTTATATTTTTTATTAAATTATTATCAAAAAAGGCAATTTTTGGTAGCGAGCGCATTATTTGTCGAGATTATTAATCGCCGATTAACACACGAGTAAGTTACAAAAATTTTCCGTTGATTGTATATAGGAAAAAAAACCGCTGCCCAAGGAATTATTACTTCCACATCCAGATTTTCTGTCCAAGTCACTCACAACGAAAAAAAAATTTTGTATGTAGAAATAATTATTTATGGAACTTTAATAATATATTTGAAATCCTCTACCCCAAAAACCCATAAAACGATACCCCACATCGGTAGTGGGGCGGGGGTGGCGATAAGGGGTGGTAGTGGGGGGTGGATGAAGTAACAAAAATATTTTGAGGTTTATGGTTCTTGTACACACACTAAATCACAATTTTTTTCAACCTCTTTAATAATGGGGTGGGGGTGGTAATGGGGGTGGCTAATGTCAAAATTTTTTTTGAGACCTTAGCTTCTCTTATATATACTAAATACCAATTTTATGGACTCTTGCCTGCTTGATTTACCTATTTACCCCAAATTTACTCCAATTTACCCCCCAACCCTTCGACGGAACAAGATGAAAATATAATTTAGTTCTAGATCTCGTTAAAGTACATATGTGTACCAAATTTCAAGTTAATATCTTAAACGGTCCCTGAGTAAACGCGCGCACAAAAAAAAGTTACAGACAGACGGACAGACGGACAGACAGACCGACAGACAGATCGACAGACAAACAGACCGACAGACAGACCGACAGAAATTTTTTTTTCTCTCAAACTTAAAATCTCGACGTTTCTTGACATTCTAAGCCTATTTGAACAATAAAAATTTTTAAAAAATTTTTTGTCGTTACTATACTTCCACTGGATGTGGAAGTAATAGGAAAAAAATCTAATTTTATTTTATGACACAAAATTGAATTCTAAGTGTTACTTTATTTATTTAATTAGGGTAACACATATGGAATTTAAAAATATCAAAAATACAATTACAAATTCATTAGGCCTCTTTTAGTAGTAACGACAAAAAAATTTTTAAAAATTTTTATTGTCCAAATAGGCTTAAAATGTCATGAAACGTCGAGATTTTAAGTTTGACCGAAAAAAAAATTTCTGTCTGTCTGTCGGACTGTCTGTCGGTCTGTCTGTCGGTCTGTCTGTCGGTCTGTCTGTCGGTCTGTCTGTCGGTCTGTCTGTAACTTTTTTTTGTGCTCACGTTTACTCTGGAACCGTTTAAGATATTGACTTGAAATTTGGTACACATGTGTACTTTAACGAGATCTAGAACTAGATTATATTTTCATCTTGTTCCGTCGAAGGGTTGGGGGGTAAATTGGGGTAAATTTGGGATAAATGGGTAAATCAAGCACGTAAGAGTCCATGAAATTGGTATTTAGTATATACAAGAGAAGCTAAGGTCTCTAAAAAATTTTTGGCATTAGCCACCCCTATTACCACCCCCACCTCCTTATTAAAGGGGATGAAAAAAAATGTGATTTAGTGTATGTACAGGAACCAGAAACCTCAAAATATTTTTTTACTTTATCCACCCCCCACTACCACCCCCCAATCACCACCCCCACCCCACTACCGATGTGGGGTATCGTTTTATGGGTTTTTGGGGTAGAGGATTTCAAATATTATGTTATTAAAGTTCCATAAACAATTATTTTCACATACAAAGTTTTTTCGTTGTGAGTGACTTGGATAGAGAATCTGGATGTGGAAGTAGTGATTCCTTGGGCAGCTGTTTTTGTAAGATCGGAGAAATATGCCAATAGCACCGATTCCGAATAGCGCGATACCTGCTTCTCTTTTATTAATTATAAAAGTTTCATACACGTTTTATACGTTTGACAATTAGAATTTTGACATTAATTGTCATATTAATTGTTTTCAATTATGTCCTTAGTTACCTAAACTAAAATCGTATATTAATAGAAGATCATTTATTAATAGGGGTTATTAATGAACGATTTTTTATATATTTATCAAAGCTACAAATACACGATGAACGGAAAAAGTAATAAATAAAATAGGTATAATTTATTAATTATTTGGAAACACGCGATAATAATTGTTTATGTAACTAAGCACTAAAGTTAAACATTTTATCACGATGTAGAATTTAGTTAAATAAACCACATAAATGATAAAAAGAAACTTTAGTGCCAAGGTGCATAACTAAGTTTTTCTTGAAATTGTGAAATTAAGGTTAATCAACTCTATTTAATGAATAGTTTTAAGTGACATTAAGAAATGTCAATTATTTAAATTGCAAATCTCAATAATTTTTTGTAATGTAATTATGTCACAAGCAATGGACAATTTATGTTGATGTTTACCTGTCACCTCCTCCAACTACAAGAAATCGTACAATGTTTGATTACTTTAGTGACTATCTCTAACACTTCAATGACAATTTTGAGGTTTTTTCCGATTTAAAAAAAATCTATTTTTTGTACGATCGAGCTTATTTGTTTATTTACAATATCTGTTGCCAAGACGTCAGATTATATTTACTGATTGCTAAGTCGGTAAGTAATTTGCTTACCGGTAAGTAAAATTAATATAATATATATTACCGATATTACACAAAAATAAGTACAAAAGATAAGGTCATTTCTATGAATTTAAAAAAAAATAACATTATTTTCTGCACGATTGTTTTTAATTACACTTCAATTAAAATAATTTAATTTCTAGTAAATAAACGAAATGTCAAAATACAAATATCTTATTTGACAAGTTGTACTTGCCACGAAATATAAACGTGACTTTTGACTTTACGTTTATTTAGTAGAAATTAAATTATTTTAATTGAAGTGCAATTTAATACGATTGTACAAAAACAGTATAAGCTTCGCGAACCTTATAGTCTCTGGCGGTAAACGTCCGTTACCGTTCTGATGATACTTATTATACTATTATTTCCACACTACGGAATAATATATATCTACCATATATTAGGTAAGTAACTAGATTACTTGACAAAAATAAAGTCGGATCTTTCATATGAAATTTTTTAAAATAAGCTTTTCCTGGATAATTACGCCCTTCTGTAAAGCGTGGATTAAAATAATGTTTGAAATTATTTTTTTCAGACTCATTATAGTGCAAGCTTTTATCAATAGTTTTTACTCAATATGATATTTATGCAAAAGTCTTTTCATCCTCCGTGGCATCCCTTAAATGTATCAAATAAACCACCCTTTATGACAGTTCTTAACGGTTGAAACTTAGCTTATAACTTCATCAGAAAATTTTAAAACTTTTTGCCTCTCGCTTAAAAAAAATAAAATACCCTGACATGCATAAAAATAAGCCGTTTTCTTCCATATGTATTCAATACCCTTCTCTCAAACTTATTCAGATTAAAAGTAATGTAAACTAAATGAACGGAAATAACAAAGAAGGTGGGAAATATTTAACAAATATAAAGTAGAGGAGATTTGGACTCACCCCTTTAAAAGGGGGTAGCTTTCCAGGGAGGGCTAATTTTGGAAAAGTTAATACTAGAAACTTTCCTTAATTTTTGCCAAGGAATCTACCTCAACATTTTAGTTAATACCCTGTATAGGTGTACTTAAATAAAATCACAAATTAATTATATTTATAATTACGATTTTTGCTGCTGAACGCACGGAAAAGAAAGACAGTCTATATAATCTTAGTGAAGTAAAAAAGTAAAATGTATCAATAGATTTTTTGTTAAATAACAACAGTTTTTTTGTCATCTTATAGCAGATATAAATATTATTTAGTTACGAGTCCGTTTCTAAGCCAGCCATTAGATAAACACAATTAACATAAAATATTTAATTATCATAGCCAAAAATTATCATTGCCACAGCAAAAATATTACAGATACAAACATATTAGTTGGCTGCATAATATTTACCAAGCAGATGTACAGTGTTGCCAAGACTTAGGGATTCGTATAATGCATCGAATAAAATAGGGCATTGCAAAATGCGTCAAATATATTCACTGTATATATCGCTTATACGCCGACAACTGTAGCGCCATCTGAACATCAATTCGTTGAACCACATGGCGTATGTTTTGAGAGAAAGTAGGTGCAGTTTGATGCCCGGGCGAAATTTTGCCAATTGACGGGATTTGTTGAGAATAATATAGTCTAGGTTTTATACACGCTTATTTTTACGAAGCCCGAAGGCGGGCTTCGTATGTGTGTTGTGGGCTTCGAGTAAGCGGCAGAATATACTGTTTTGGGCTTCATATTGAGGCTTCATATGTCTATATATATATATATATATATATATATATATATATATATATATATATATATATATATATATATATATATATATATATATATATATATATATATATATATATATATATATATATATATATATATATATATATATATATATATATATATATATATATATATATATATATATATACGTACGGTACACATGAAACGAAGCCCACCACACACTACAGGGTATCAGAAGCCCAGCCTTATTTGTAATTTAAATAGTGTGTACAACTGTTAATAATGTTTTAAGTGGGAATAATAACGCGAGCAACATGAGAGGGGGGAACTTTTTTGGACATACAGATTAAAAACAACACGACATGTCATACGAAGCCTTTTATAATTATGGTACATTACGAAGCCCGTTGTATAAAATGTATACATGTTTCAGATTACACGAAGCCATACATAGTTGCCACTTCTCTTCTAATTCTTTAACTAAATGATATAACTGTGTGCGACAATATAATTGCATAGTCGATGTGCTAATAATGTAATTGCATTGCTGTAGGTCACGGCCGCATGGCACCAAAGGGGCCGCTCTAATATAAATAATTATGTTTAGGGTATGCATGCATGTTAAAAGTATTTCCATGGATATAATTTGTACTTATTCTAATGCAAAATAGGTAATAGATACAAGGTATTCATTCCATTACTGACGTTTGACTAAAATAGGTTTTTTATACAAACATGAAGCCTCAAAATAAAGCCCAAAGTAGCATATTCCTCGCTTACTTGAAGCCCACACCCTGCCTATGCTTGTTACTACATTTTCAAAAAAATGTAGTATACGTTTTGCATTTTTCCGGTGGACCATCGAAACACGAAAACGTCGGATTGAAATGAAAGTCGTATCTATCGGCTCGAGAGCGAATTTAGAAAATTCCGTCCGTCGGTCTGTCGGTCTGTCACGCTCAGCCCCCCTAATCCGTTTTCGGATTTTGATGAAACTTGGGTGGTTGATACGAGGCCTTCAGAAAACCTTAACGCTGGAAGCTCGGCTCCATTCGGAAACCGGAAGTACCCGATATAGACGTTTCAAATTTTTCGGGAAAAATTGAATAACTCTGTAACGGGCAGTCAGATCGAGATATTTCAAAAAAGAGATGGTGCCGCTGGCAACGGTCTACAGATAAGTATACCGGAGACTATGTCGAAAAATAAATGGAAATTGAATTTTTTTGCAAAAAACTGGTTTTTTCGAAATCGGGATAGGAAGCACGATAACTGTCCAGGATATTGATTGATCTCGATGAAACTTGGTGGGATCGAAGGTACACAGCCACAAATGAAGCCTATTGCTTGAGGCTCGAATCCGTTGACCGCAAGTATTTTTTCTAAGGCCGAGTATGATTTTCCAAAGAAATTAATAACTCCCGAACCGAAGGGCCGATTTTGATTTTCAAAAATGGCGATTGAAGGCTCGATTAAGTCTATTAGGTGACGTTTGTGAGAAATTTGACAAAACAAAAGCGAATCTACAAATCCTGAAAAACTTGATTTTTTTGATAAATTCTACAAATACCGAACAGTTTCCTAATAAAAATCGAAAATTAAGTATTACGTCGATGCAACCAGTATAAGGCATGGATCTTTTTGGACAAAAAATCTGAAATGGAGTTTTTTCGAAAAATTAAAAATAAACGAGTTATTTACAAAGATGGCATGTTCACGCCCGGTATATCAGAGTGGCAGTCCGCCCGAAAATAAAATTGTAAGTCTGAAATCACTCCCTTCTCGAAAAAGTATCTATTTTGATAATACACGAAATTATCTATAGGTGTCCAAACAAAAAAAAATGAAGATCATACCGGGGAAAATTCTATCTCTATAAATATTTGACCGATTTTCATTTACTATTTTTTCTGTATTTCAAAATGTCAGTCAGACAATACAAAAAGAAAAAATAAAATAAAAATAAAACATGTCAAAAGGTACTGAATCATCCCAACAGGGATAAAAAGCATATCAAAATGTAGTTTTAAGCTTGTTTATAAACATTTTTCATTTTATGATGATTATTAGATTAATTATTTTATGTACTTGTCTTTTAGACAAATTCACACGATCAAACACATGTTAATTCTTGATAAAGCTCTTAAAAATATGAGTGAGGTCTCATTGGATTTAGAATGACGTCTAGAAAAATGTGCAAAAGTTTCAAACCCGCACATAAACCATTGCAAAAGTTATAAACAAATTCAAATTGAAAAAATAACGAGTTTTGTTTTTTGCAAATAACTCGAATACTATTAATATATAAGAAATTTAAAAAAAAAGATTCTTAAAGAGGAAGAAATGTCCAATAAAGAACTCCTGACTCCCGAAACTCTATCTCTATTATTAATCATTTTAATTTGATGTTGAAAATAGGGCTCCGCACGGTGAACGCAAAGCCGTTGTGATGCTCTGAAATCGACCTTGGTAAGTAAAAAAATTTTTTATGTTATTAAATATTAAATTAAAAATTTATTTTTAAAATTATGGTATTATTTAGATACTTAAAGGAACAATATCCCGTTGGATCCCCGTTTTTCATAAAATGAGCCTATTGTGAATTAACAATTTTTTTTTAGAGTTTGCGTTTATATTTCAAGTCGGATAATTGTTAAACAAAAGCCACTAAATTTATTATTATTTCGCTCCGTGGACACCTTATGTCAACTATACTTTATGAGATTATGATATTGCGATGTTTTTAATTGTTATAGTCTATTAGTTATTAATTATTCAAGCCAACAAAAAACTAAAAAATGGAAAAGGGAGGTTGAATTTTTTTTTTTATTAATTTTAATTATTAATACTGTTTTTATACTCAAAAATGCTATAAAATTACATAAACTTTAAATTTTTAGTGCTATTTGTTTAAACAAATTTTATGAACAAATAGATAATTTACGTATGCTTGAAAATTTTTTTGCCATTTTGTTATAAAATATTATGATTAAAAAAAAATTCCTAAAACAATTTTTTAACTGTTTATAATCAATTATTTCTTTTTTTCATTATTTAAACAAATTATTAAGAAAAAAATTTATTCTTAAAATTTATTATTTGCAATTCTCTCCAAGGTGGTAAATTTTTATTTATTGTTAATTCATTTGTTTATTTAATAAACAATTTGTTATTAACAATCGCCGAATGTATTTATATTTTTTTTATGGAAAAAAATAACAACCGTATAAGTACATAAAAATTTTTGATATTTTTTTTTATAGAATTTTAAAGTTTAAATATTAATTTTTTTTTACATGTTTATGTATAAGGTTGTTTTTGTTTTTTTTTTCTATCAAAAAAAATATAAACACGTTCAGCGATTGTTAATAACAAATTGTTTATTAATAAATAAACAAATAAATTAACAACAAAAATATTTTTTCTCTTGTAGAGAATTGCAAATAATAAATTTTAAGAATCATTTTTTTTTTATAATATGTTTAAATAATGAAAAAAGGAAAAAATTGATTATAAACAGTTGAAAAAAAATTTAAATCACCTAATATTTTATAACAAATAAAATGGCAAAAAATGTTTTTAAAAAATACGTAATTTATCTATTTGTCTATAAAATTTGTTTAAACAAATAGCACTAAAGATTTAAAGTTTATTTAATCTTATAGTATTTTTGAATTTAATAACAGTAATAATAATTAAAATTAATAAAAAAAAATTTCAACCTCTTTTTCATTTTTTAGTTTTTTGTTAGCTTAAATAATTAATAACTAATAGATTAAAATCATCGCAATGTCATAATCTCATAAAGTATAGTTGACATAAGGTCTCCACGGAGCGAAATAGTTTTAGTGGCTTGTTTAACAATTATCCGACGCAAACTCTAAAAAAATTTATTAATTAACAATAGGCTCATTTTATGAAAAATCGGCGAAAAATTTTTTTTCCAGCGAGATTAAGTGTCTAAATAATACCATATTTGTTTTTAATTATAATTATAATTTAATAAAAAAATGTTTCTACTTGCTACGGTCGGTTTCAGAGCATTGGAGCCCCATTTTCAACATTAAATTAAAATTATTAATAATAGAGATAGAGTTCCGGGTGTCAGGAGTTTTTTATTGGAAATTTTTTCCTCTTTAAGAATCCTTTTTTTAATTTCTTAAATATTAATAGTTTTCGAGTTATTTGCAAAAAACGAATCTCGTTATTTTTTCAATCTTAATTTGTTTATAACTTTTGCAATTGTTTATGTGCGGCTTTGAAACTTTTGCACATTTTTCTGGGTGTCATTCCGAATTCAATGAACCCTCACTCATATTTTTATGAGCTTTATCAAGAATTAACACGGGTTTGAACTTGTGAACTAGACTGTTTGAGAAGTTTGAAAATAGAACAATGTTAGATCAAACGTTGAAGAATTAAAGTAACTGTTCTTTTTTCTATTGGAACTACCCACATGATAAAAGTCAAAGTCAATAGAAAGCAAAAATAAATAACTGAATGTAAATATTGTTCGCCAGTTTACTGAAGTTTTTATATAACTGTTAAATATTCTATATGACATTCTGCAGTTTGTTGAAAACAAGTTGATTTTTCTAGATATAATTGCTATATTTGTAATTCTAATCGTCTCCTGATGATGCCAGCTTGGTTGGCAAAGAGCTTCTAGCTAAATTCTGCAGAATTTTTGTTATTGTCAAATCTTATCAAGAGTTATAACAGTTTACATTTGAATTTTTTGCTTAAGATGTCTTAACTGTTGTATTTGCAGATTGGAATTTTTTTAATAAGAACGTGGCTCTTCCTCTAGCTAATTTTAACTTATTGTCCAAATTTAAATACTATCGGACATCGGACTCTTGGTCCTTCAGTTATCGTGCTTACAAAGCACATGGTGTTTTCGTAAATAGTCCAGTAAATGTCAAAAGAACTGTTGGCAATGGTAAAGCTACACCTCTTTGAAGCAAGGCAGTACTTAGTCATAAATCTATCTAAAAAATTAATAGTCCTATTATTATGACGAAAAAAATGTATAAGTAGAGCGGAAAAAATATTTTATAATTCGTTAAAATTAGTAACCAAAACATTAGAATATGAGAAATACATAATACTGCGTATTACAACAAATTACCTGATCAGTTGGAAACTTAAAATAACATGAAAGTCATTGTTTATAAGAATGTTTTAGAGCAGAAAAAGTAATTCTCAATTACGTAAAAATACATACTTTACGAAAAAAATTGTTTATAGATGATACAATTATCTTCAATTTTTATTTTCTTAATTATTTAAATAGACGCACGATGTTTTTAACTTTATTATTTTATCAAGAAAAAGTAAGTAAACATAACTTGAAAAATAAAGCAATAAATGGCATAATTTCACCCCAATTATACAAAGAGGGCAATTTTTAATGTCTATTAAGCTATTGCATAGCTTCTATCGCGGGCCTTGAGCGCGGGGACCGAATCCAGAAATTCCGTAACGAAAAAACCTCACGCTCCCCACTCCGACGGGCAAGGAGGTGTGGCTTGAAGGCCGTGCATCGTCTAACGTCGTTTCAGTTCAGCAGTCTTCGACACGGCGTTGTGTGCGTGCGATTAGACGTATTGTACGACTCTACGAAACTCGCACGAATCGAGACGAGCTGCTCCGAAATCGGACGAATACATAAGCAGCTGTTTATGAGAAAGTATATAGGTGTATAGGTATTTATGTACAACAGTGAATAGCTGTACTTGTAAAATTTGTGTATAAAGTGTTTTGAATATGAATGAACAAAGTGCATTTATTATTAATGAAGAAAGTCATTATTTAATAATAGAAAAATTTGTTTTCTTATCGGTCACCACGCTCAAAAAGTGTAACTTGAATTAATATCAAAGAAAAAGCAATACTGCATGAATAAAATAAATAAATAAAATTATAATTGCATAAGTTGATACAAAATGCTATGCAATAGCTTTACCGCGGCAGTCCCCGAGTGCCACACGTCTTTTTTTTTATTCAAAATTAGTTTTATTATTATTTGCGATATGAAGACTAAGACCATAATAAGAAAAATAGCAGAAATTTAATATTGCTACATAAATTGTTTAAATTGTTATGAAGCAACCAAAACTGCAGTCTTGTGTTGATGACTCATCGATTTTGTGCGTCGGCCTTGTCTATAGGTGGTGTTGACAGAAGACGCTGTAATTAGGGTAAATGAAATCGGTTGGTCCCAGTTGAAAGGGAATTGAATAAACTTTATTTTCCAACAAAAATGTTTTTTTACAATAAGGTTGGATTTTTTTAGGTTATAAATTATTTTTAAGGAAAATAATGTAGGCATCTATAGTATTTAATTAATCATTTAAAAAGCTAAAAAGAAAATATTTAATGAAATTTTTTATTAGAACGCAATTTAAAGGAAAACATTTTCGCAAAATTCGATTTTCATGTAAAGGAATTTTTGAACAAAGAATAGATATAACTTGTAGAAATTGTAGAGAATTAAAATATCTTTCAACATTGTGGTCAACGTTCTTCTCCTCAAGCTTTAATTACTTCCACATAAGTATAGTAACGACAAAAAAAATTTTTGAAAATTTTTATTGTTCAAATAGGCTTAGAATGTCATGAAACGTCGAGATTTTAAGTTTGAGTGAAAAAAATTTCTGTCTGTCGGTCCGTCTGTAACTTTTTTTGTGCGCACGATTACTCTGGAACTGTTTAAGATATTGACTTAGAATTTGGTACACGTATGTATTTTAACGAGATCTGGAAATAAATTATATTTTTATCCTCTTCCGTCGAAGGGTTGGGTGGTAAATTGCGGTAAATGGGGAATAAATAGGTAAATCAAACAGGTAAGAGTCCATAAAATTTGTATTTAGTATATGTAAGAGAAGCTAAGGTCTCAAAAACTTTTTGGCATTAGTCACCCCCCCCCCCCCATTATTAAAGAGGACAACAAATTTGTGATTTAGTGTGTGTACAAGAACCAAAAATCTCAAAATATTTTTTACTTCATCCACCTCTATTATCATTCCCCTATCACCACCCCCATCCCACTACCGATGTGGGATATCGTTTTATGGGTTTTTGGGGTAGACGATTTCAAATATTATATTGTTAAAGTTCCATAAACAATTATTCCCACATACAAAATTTTTTCGTTGTGAGAGACTTGGTTAGAAAATCTGGATGTGGAAGTAGTGACTCCTTGGGCAACGGTTTTTTTGAGTTAATCGCGAGAAACGAGCGTCGAAATTTCACTTTTGGAAAGCAGGAAAAAACACTAAACCTTAAAAAAAATCACTTCTCGGTCAATGTTTTTACCATATTGGAACGGACTAAAATTTTCTTCTCCCTTTGATTGACATCCTTTATTTATGAATTATTTTTTCTGTTGGATGACGACCCTGCATATTTTTCTTATAAAAACTATATCAGATTTTTTTCCTGGCAATAGCGACTGACAACTACATTTCAAATATCATTTTACTGTGTCGTTTCTTATTTTTTAAAGTGGCCACCCTGTAAATTTTTCATATTTTTCTTCTTTGACAGTTATGTTACCTACATGCGAAATCTCCGCCACACATCTTCTTTCATTATTTTTTTAGGTGACAACCCTGTATATTTTCATATTTTACTTACTTGGCAGTTGTGTTGTGATATCTGCATGTGAAATAATATCGTCCTTCGTCTCATTTTTTATTATTATTTTTGGGGCGACTACCCTATATATTTTTTCATATTTTTTTTTGACAGTTGTGTTAACTATATGAGAAACATTATCGTCCGCAATCCATTTTTTCATTATTTTCTTAGAGTGAGCACCCTGTACATTTTTCATATTTTTTCCCCTGACAGTTGTGTTAACTACACGCAAAATATAACTGTCTTTCGTCACATTCTTTTCCTCATTATTTTTTCAGGTGCCCACTATTCTTCTTTGACAGTAGCGTCAACTAACGACCAAATATTTTTCTTCTGCGTAAAATGGTTTTGTAATATTTTCCCCACTATATATATATATATCTTATAAACTACAATAGTTGTTATGTGTACACATGTATTGTTAGAAATAGATACATACTTCTGGCTCTTGTAGATATAGCTGTAGATATAGCGCCAACAGACACCAGACCGACAGACAGACAGACTGATGGAATTAAATGGCTTTAATTTTCGTAATCTGAATAGTCTGAAACGCGAAAATCCGAAGAAATCTCGGAAGGTAATTTTTTTACGATTACAATACCCTACTTCCCTTCGGTTAACGAGAGAAGTAAAAAACGAAATTTAATCCATATGACAATATTTCTAAATGCTTTAATAGTGGATTTTAACATTCCGTAAACAAGTGGCACTGACCATTTTCAGGTACCCTACCTAAAACAAATTTAGCGGGAATTTGATAGAAAGTGTCGACCTACCCCAACATCTGGTCCGTTCAGACACTACAATGGGCTGTTATAGTTAGTAATTTTAAATATGTGACTAATACTTTCTCAATTTGCTGTAATGTACAGTATTATAAATTTTTCACGTTCTGATTTTTTAGTTATTTAATTTAGTTTTTAAATATGTTAACATTTTAAATCATATATAGTGAAGTCAAATTAAGTAACAAAATAGGTGAATAAGGAATTCTCTAGCTGCAGCAATTTTATTATTTTAATTTGTCGTAGATATAATAAGTGCCACCGAGAAGTTTTTAATTAAATCGGTCCAGCGTAAAAAAAATTTAAAAATTTATTTTTCAACGCTGAAATTGTCTGCTCTTTTCCTTATTACCTTCGGTCCTACTAATCGTATCGCAAAAATAAAAATACCGAGTGGCTATGAAAAAACTTTCTGATAATTTGTTAATTTGTAAGAAAATAAAAACCACCAAAAATTGCCTTTTTTGACAATTTAAGAAATATAACGTAATAATGCATCCATTTTAACGAAAGTTGGAGGAACTGTGCACTTTATTGAACTAAACCTTTGTGCCAAATTTTAGCATAAAATATTTATTCAAACGGCTAAAAATAAAAAAAGATTTCGAAATTTTAATCGCTTATTGTTTAAGTGCATCAATTCGTAGAACATTTTTTTTTTCAAAATGTAGGTTTTTTACATGTATTTTACAATGATATTATCTTCATTTAAACCATTTTTTAAATCTGTTTATAATTTTCAAAATTATAGGTATAAACATATTCAGATAACTGGATTTTTTTATCAAACTAAGAACAGGTAACGAATTATGAAAATAGATGAAATATTTCTTAAAAAACCGCTGCCCAAGGAATCACTACTTCCACATCCAGATTTTCTATCCAAGTCACTCACAACGAAAAAATTTTGTATGTGGTAATAATTGCTTATGGAACTTTAATAATATAATATTTGAAATCCTCTACCCTAAAAACCTACAAAACGATACCCCACATCGGTAGTGGAGTGGGGGCGGTGATAGAGGGGTGGTAGTGGGAGTGAATGAAGTAAAAAAATATTTTGAGGTTTCTGGTTCTTGTACACACACTAAATCACATTTTTGTTCATCCCCTTTAATAATGGGGTGAGGGTGGTAATGGGGGTGGCTAATGCCAAAAATTTTTTTGAGACCTTAGCTTCTCTTGTATATACTAAATACCAATTTTCTGGACTCTCACCTGCTTGATTTAGCTATTTACCCCAAATTTACCCAAATTCACCCCCCAACCCTTCGACGGAAGAAGATGAAAATATAATCTAGTTCCAGATCTTGTTAAAGTACATACGTGTACCAAATTTCAAGTCAATATCTTGAATGGCTCCAGAGTAATCGTGCGCACAAAAAAAATTACAGACCGACAGAAATTTTTTTTTTTGCTCAAACTTAAAATCTCGACGTTTCATGACATTCTAAGCCTATTTGAACAATACAAATTTAAAAAAAAAAATTTGTCGTTACTATACTTCCACTGGATGTGGAAGTAAAAAAACCGCTGCCCAAGGAATCACTACTTGCACATCCGGATTTTCTATCCAAGTCACACAACGAAAAAATTTTGTATCTGGAAATAATTGTTTATGGAACTTTAAAAATACAATATTTGAAATCCTCTACCCCAAAAACCCATAAAACGATACCCCACATCGGTAGTGGGGAGGGGGTGGTGACAGGGGGTGGGAGTGGGTGGCTGGATAAAGTAAAAAAATATTTTGAGGTTTCTGGTTCTTGTACACACACTAAATCACATTTTTTTTCATCCCCTTTAATAATGGGGTGGGGGTTGTAATGGGGGTGGCTAATGCCAAATTTTTTTTTGAGACCTTAGCTTCTCTTGTCTATACTAAATATCAATTCTATGAACTCTTACTTGCTTAATTTCCCTATTACTCCAAATTTACCCCAATTTACCCCCCAACCCTTCGACGGAACAAGATGAAAATATAATCTAGTTCTAGATCTCGTTAAAGTACATATGTGTATCAAATTTCAAGTCAATATCTCAAACGGTTCCGGAGGAAACGTGCGCACAAAAAAAGTTACAGACCGACAGACAGACCGACAGACCGACAGACCGACAGACCGACAGACCGACAGACCGACAGACCGACAGACCGACAGAAATTTTTTTTCGTTCAAACTTGAAATCTCGACGATTCATGACATTCTAAGCCTATTTGAACAATAAAAATTTTAAAATTTTTTTTTGTCGTTACTATACTTCCACTGGATGTGGAAGTAATAATGATCTACTTGCATTTGGCGCCGAGATACGTCAGTGTTTGCGTCTTAGTCGCTTATAAATAAGCAAATTGATATATGTTCTTAAAATTTGAACTGGTTATTCTTCAATAATATTAGTCTCACCTAGTTGAGAACAATCCAGAAGCACAATTGTTAAAAAAGATAGAGGCCCGATAGTCGGGCTTTTAGCGATTATGTTAGAGATCTAAAAATCGCCAAATAGCTCTAAAGGTGATATTATGGTTTTACAGATCCTAAACACAAAAACTGACGTTTCACGGCTCCAAATGCAAGTAGATCATTAATTTCTTTAGAAAAATGTTAGATATTTCATCTATTTTCATAATTCGTTTCCCGTTTTTGGTTTCATAAAAAATCCAGAGTTATTTGAATTTGTTTACAACTGTAACTTTGAAAATAATAAATAAATTTCAAGCAAAAACGATTTAAGTGAGGAGTCTTTTTTCTTAACACTGTTGGAAAATACATGTAAAAACCTACATTTTGAACAAAAATTTACCGCACAGGAGTCACTGCACTTAAACAATAAGCGATAAAAATTTCGAAATTATTATTGGTTTTTAGCCGTTTGAGTTTTGTTCAAAAATATTTATTTTGCGCTAAAATTTAGCACAGGTTTAGTTCAATAAAAGGCTTAGTTCCACGGACTTTCGTTAAAATTGTTGCATTATTATGTTATATTTATTAAATTATTATCAAAAAAGGCAATTTTTGGTGATTTTTATTTTTTTTACTAATTAACAAACTATCATCTAGTTTTTGCATAGGCCTAGTCTTATTCAAGATTTTATTGCGAATAATCCGCTATTTTTATTTTTACGATACGATTACTAGGACCGGAGATACTAATGAAAATAACAGCAAATTTCAGTGTTTAAAAATAGGTAAAGTGTTAAAATATTACAAGAAGCAATGGACCAATTTAATCCAAAACTGCTCATAGCGCTTGTTATTATACATAAAACAAAAATTCCTGCAGCCAAACAGATTCATTCAAAATTTATTTTCACTCCACTAATAATGTGGGGTGTGTTCTTAGACGAAAAAAGTAAGTTATTAGAAAATCGATTGGATTTGAATGAATTTCCCTGAAAACTTTTTTAATGGCTTTCTATAATCAAATATGAAGTTTTCTACCACTTTTCCTTGTCCGCAATAAATATAAAATAAATATTGTCAATTTCCTTTCAAATAGAATTTCTTTTCAAATAAAATCAATTAAAAATTTAAAAATAAAATAAGTACATGTTTTATTTTGCTATTTGTTCTCACCTCACTCCACCATATATCTAGAGACAATACACACCTATAAGATAATAGTTATTTAACAAACAAGTATGTTAATGAGAGCGATTAATAAATTGAGACATTTTAACGTGCGAGCGCTAGCGAGCGCATTATTTGTCGAGATTGTTAATCGCCAATTAACACACGAGTAAGTTACAAAAACTTTCCGTTGATTGTATATAGGAAAAAATCTCATTTTATTTTATAACACAAAATTGAATTCTAAGTGTTACTTTATTTATTTAATTGTGGTAATACATATGGAATTTAAAAATACAATTACAAATTCATTAGGCCTCTTTTTGTAACATCGCACAAGTAAAACGCGACAAAAAGGGCAAAACCATATATTTATTTTAATGAGTATTTACTACATTTATTGTTTTACAACCCTCCCCTGCATAGTTCTGCCAAGAAATTAACCTATTTATTCAATTATTTACGTATTACAGGCATATTATAAAGCAGTCGATTCGCAAACGTTGTTTTAAATAGACGTATTTTGTGTGCACTTTATTAAAGTTTGTGAACTATTATTTTAATAATCAAGTAACTTCTAATAAATTTTATTATGGAGGGCCATTCTTCAAGTAAATACGTATTTTTACCATTAATAAAATTCCTCTTATCTGTTTTATATTAGTAGAAATATGCGATTGTGTTATATATGTATAAGAATCTATTCCATTTGTATTATTCTTAACTTTACATTGAGTTATAAAAAAAGTACCCATAGTACTTTCAGATTTTAATTTTTTCAGTCAGTTGCAGTATATGTTTGTGAAACAGAGTGTTATAAAATTGTTTGCTCGATTTTGCTCTTTTTTTTATAAATCATAATTAAGTAAAACGTAGCACAATTCTTTTGTTTCTAATAATGAGATTGTGTGGCTAAATTTTTTTTTTTTATGGCGTTCGGTCAAGGACCATACTGCCAGCCGCAATTTTTTTAGTTAATTAAAAACTTAAATTAATTTGTTGCTTATACAACATACATGAATACTATGATAAATATGAGAAAATGATAAAATATCCTATGTCTATATCTAACCTAACACGAGAGAGAGGAGAATATATATAGAAGATGACGAAAAAGGATATAACAGGGTCACACACTTCTCGTCCTGGGGTCTGCCAGGACATTTTAAGTGTGGCTAAATTATAACATTCTTTTAAGGTATCAGATGTACAAGAAAAGAGTTATTGGACGCCTTAACTCATTTTTGCAGAAAATATCGACACTTAATAGAGAAAACGCTGAAAGTGACTGATATTAACAACTATGATATCGAGGGTAACAGTAATAGTGCCAGTGAATGAATATTGAAGTATGTATGGTATATACTATACGGTAGCCATAGTAGAAGAAAAGAGTAACTAGGGTTTATTTTTCCACAATTGCCTTATTTAAAAATAAAATTAATTTATTCAGCAGAAATTTATTATTTTCACGAAAATGCCACAAATATACAATACTTTTTAATGTTATTACAATTATTATTACCTGAATTTAACACGTTTTTCTCATTTGCAACAAAAAGTTGCTGAAAATAATTTTGTCGCACTTTTGATGTCAACGGTACCACTGTGCATCGGAGAAATATGCCAATAGCACCGATTCCGAATAGCGCGATACCTGCTTCTCTTTTATTAATAATTATAAACGTTTCATACACGTTTTATACGTTTGACAATTAGAGTTTTGACATTAATTGTCATATTAACTGTTTTCAATTATGTCCTTAGTTACCTAAACTAAAATCGTATATTAATAGAAAATCATTTATTAATAGGGGTTAATAATGAACGATTTTTTATATATTTATCAAAGCTACAAATACACGTTGAACGGAAAAAGTAATAAAAA
The DNA here is from genome assembly GCA_936432065.2 of Rutpela maculata. Classification (NCBI taxonomy): domain Eukaryota; kingdom Metazoa; phylum Arthropoda; class Insecta; order Coleoptera; family Cerambycidae; genus Rutpela; species Rutpela maculata. The sequence goes on from OW386285.2 coordinate 185,887,256, forward strand.
AAATAGGTAGGTATAATTTATTAATTATTTGGAAACACGCGATAATAATTGTTTATGTAACTAGGCACTAAAGTTAAACTTTTTATCACGATGTAGAATTTAGTTAAATAAACCACATAAATAATAAAAAGAAACTTTAGTTCCAAGGTGCATAACTAAGTTTTTCTTGAAATTGTGAAATTAAGGTTAATCAACTCTATTTAATGAATAATTTTAAGTGACATTAAGAAATATCAATTATTTAAATTTCAAATCTCAATAATTTTATGTAATTTTTGTAATGTAATTATGTCACAAGCAATGGACAATTTATGTTGACGTTTACCTGTCACCTCCTCCAACTACAAGAAATCGTACAATGTTTGATTACTTTAGTGACTATCTCTAACAATTCAATGACAATTTTGAGGTCTTTTCCGATTTCAAAAAAATCTATTTTTTGTACGATCGAGCTAATTTGTTTATTTACAATATCTGTTCCCAAGACGTCAGGTTATATTTATTGATTGCTAAGTCGGTAAGTAATTTGCTTACCGGTAAGTAAAATTAATATAACATATATTACCGTTATTTCACAAAAATAAGTACAAAAAAATAAGGTCATTTCTATGTATTTAAAAAAAATAATATTATTTTTGACTTTTCAACAGTTCTTAACGGTTGAAACTTAGCTTATAACTTCATCAGAAAATTTTAAAACTTTTTGCTTCTTGCTTAAAAAAAAATAAAATACCCTGACATGCATAAAAATAAGCCGTTTTCTTCCACATGTATTTAATACGCTTCTCTCAAAATTATTCAGATTAAAAGTAATGTAAACTAAATGAACGGAAATAACAAAGGAGACGGGAAATATTTAACAAATATAAAGTAGAGGAGATTTGGATTCGCCCCTTTAAAAGGGGGGTAGCTTTCCAGGGAGGGCTAATTTTGGAAAAGTTATTACTAGAAACTTTCCTTAATTTTGCCAAGGAATCTACTTAGAAATATCCTCAACATTTTAGTTAATACCCTGTATAGGTGTACTTAAAGTCAGAAATTAATTATATTTATAATTACGATTTTTGCTGCTGAACGCACGGAAAAGAAAGACAGTCTATATAATCTTAGTGAAGTAAAAAAGTAAAATGTATCAATAGATTTTTTGTTAAATAACAACAGTTTTTTTGTCGTCTTACAGCAGATATAAATATTATTTAGTTACGAGTTCGGTTCTAAGCCAGCCATTAGATAAACACAATTAACATAAAACATTTAATTATCATAGCCAAAAATTATCATTTCCACAGCAAAATCGGGACCAAAATATTACAGATACAAACACATTAGTTGGCTGCATAATATTTACCAAGCAGATGTACAGTGTTGCCAAGACTTAGGGATTCGTATAATGCATCGAATAAAATAGGGCATTGCAAAATGCGTCAAATATATCCACTGTATATATCGCTTATACACCGACAACTGTAGCGCCATCTGAACATCAATTCGTTGAACTACATCGCGTATGTTTTGAGAGAAAGTAGGTGCAATTTGATGCCCGGGCGAAATTTTGCCAATTGGCGGGATTTGTTGAGAATAACATAGTCTAGGTTTTATACACGCTTATTTTTACGAAGCCCGAAGGCGGGCTTCGTATGTGTGTTGTGGGCTTCGAGTAAGCGGCAGGATATGCTGTTTTGGGCTTCGTATTGAGGCTTCATATGTCTATATATATATATATATATATATATATATATATATATATATATATATATATTTCCGTTGGCCGTAAAATGTTTATGGCATTAAAGAAAAGAAATCATGGGTTTTAAGGTCGTCTCGTATAAAGAAAGATATTTTTGGGAAAGGATCCAGCTACAACTTATTTATGTTACAACTTGCAAACTTTTAAATATACTAGTAAATGTTTTCAATTTGATTGATTGTTTTAATCCATTAAAAGTACCCATGTATGTTTGTAAACAAATGAATGTCATTTTTGATCTATTAGAGCTACGAAATCGTTTATGGTGTCATTTTAAGGATAATTTTATAAACAAATAATCATTGTATGAGATTATTTGTGTCTTGTATAGTTTCAGAGTTGTAAGAATTAATAGCTCAAAAAGCGATGACGACAAAGCAGTAATTTGAAATGTTAAGAATAAAATAATTTATAAAACATTGAAAAAAAATTTATTCACTAAGTACCTTAATATAATCCGTTGGTTTTGTATTTTTTTCTACATCCAAAAAAAAAAAATAAATAAAATGTCATTATAAAATTGTTTATGATAAATTCGTTAAATAAACAATAAAGATTTAAACAAAACATTTTTTTTTCATATTGTAGAGCAGAAGAAATCATGAATTTCAAGTATAAAGTGATTTATTAATATATTATTTAAACAATTGAAAGATGAAAAACTAATTATGAACAATAGAAATTTGAAAAATCTATATTTTTCTTAAAATTCATAAAATAACCGACTCAATGAAATAGAAAAAAATATATATTTTTTTAAATCTGTAGAAAATGAAATTGTTTATAACAATTGTTTAAACAAACCAGTGAAGAAATTATTAAAAATTAAATTTATGTTGTTTGACAAAGAATATAGATATAATTTTGTTGAAAAGAAATTTTGCTTACAACAAAAATATGTTTTCCAACTTTTTGACAACACCTATTAAAATTAATAACAATTTGTCTATGGGAAATTAATATAATAGACTCTTACTATAGAAATTTGTTATATAGTTATAGAATAATATCTCCATGAGAAGAAAAAAAATTACCCATTGCTGTTAAACAATTAAATAGGCTATTGACTATGTCGAAAAAAACGGGGGTAAAAGGAACTAATTCGTTAAAGGTATTTTATTGTTTCATATGTTCAATTGTACCCGAAAAATGATAAATCCACAAAGTGCTATTTTTAGACTTGGATTTTTAAGAACGGAATAAATTTGTCCACTTAAGTTTTTAACAACTCAAAAACTATGCATTTTTAGTATATACACATAATACGTTTTTCTTTTTGTGGAGAATCAAATTTCTTATCGAAATGGCACTTGATAAAGTCAAAAAACTTTTTTCAGCAAAATAGGTAAAAAACTATTAAAAAAAAACGAAAAATTTCAATTTTTGGTTTTTTGTTTAAATTTTTGTGTATAACTTTTTTTGAGTGGAATTAGGTATAGGCACTGGTTCACAAAAAAGAAACGTAATTCCCGTCAAAATGGTGACCGATAAAAGTATTTTTGATAAGTATCTTTAAAACAGCTATAAATTAGTATAACATTAAAGTTTTTTTATATCTAAGATCATGTGAATATAAAAATTTTAAGCAAATACATTTATCATTATCATTAATAAACCGAAAATAATTTTTGTATTGAATAAAAATAATTTTTGTGTAAAAATTAAAAATAATGTGGTATAAAGGTAAAAAGTTATAAAATTGTAAAAAAATACTTCTATCGGTCACCATTTTGAGGGAATTACGTCAGTTTTTTTTGTGAACCAATGCCTATACCTAAATCCACTCAGAAAAAAATTAAAAATAAACAAAGAATTGAAGTTTTTTTTAACAGTTTTTTTTACTTATTTTGTTGAAAAAAAAGTTGTTGATTTTATAAAGTGCCATTTCGATAAGAAGTTTGATTCTCCACAAAAAATCATATTATGTGTATATAGGTACTAAAAATGCATAGTTTTTGAGTTATAGTTAAAAAACTTGAAAGTGAACAAACTTACTTATAGTCAATAGTCTACAAGTTGTTCAATAAAAATGTAAGAGTAAGAAAACTTATTAATAAATAATAGTTAAAAATTATTTAAAAAATCGAGTTAAAAAGTTTTTTAATATGGGCTATTGTAGTTTGCAATGTCTGGCTAGATATACTGCAATTTTTTTAAGAAAATTTTGATAATATTTAGTCATGTAAAAAAATATTTTGTTGACACCTCACAGAGGTGACACGCATTTGACGAGATGGCCACTTTATACGCTATTTTCAATATTAAATATTACCTATAAATTATTATTAAGATGGACTTGCTTTACGGGAGTTTCGTGTTATTTAAAAATATTTTTTTAAATTTACGCTATTTATCAAATTATTCAAGAAATTGGCAAAAGATTATAACCCTCATTTTTGTTAAATTAATTTTTTTATAAATATTATAATTTTTGAAGGCGCGTTTTTTAAATTTATTGTACCCCCTAGGAATTCTCATTCCGAATCGAGTGAGTTTTCTCCCATATTTTTTTTCATTGTCGAAGAAGAATCGTTTATTTAAATCCTTGCTTAGATTATTAGTGCTCTTTGTCTTTAGTGCGACCAGATATGGGTTGTCGGAAAAGTAGAGAGATTTAAAATTGATATTTCAATTAAATTTTCAGTTTTGGTTGAATATGTAGGTGTTTCGAAAATAATTAATTTCTAACATAACCAGAATCCAGGTTATCAAAAGAACACGAACATTGGAAATTAATATTTCCAAGGTAGTTTTTCTTTTCTGACTTTTGATAAATTACTTTTTTTGCTAATTGCGAAATTCCATAAAAATATTTTTTCTATAGCTATAACCAAACAAAATATCATTCGCTCTAAATGGGCACTACAGTGTTAAATGAAACACCCTGTAATTAAGTATTATACCAATCCGCAAATAATGTTTGGGAAATCCAACATTTTATAGGCCCATTGCCCCTAATAAAATAATTACATATTTATTGCAGGTCGGTATATTTGCATTACTTAGCAAATTATTCTACATCCTAGTGTGATGGGTCGAAATTTATGCAAATTATTTTATGTCTTAATTATACGTTAAATTATACAATTTACTCATTTTTTTAAAGTGTTACCTATCACGTGCAAGAATCATTTTTTAAAATATTCAAAAACCTAGATATTATAAAATCAGATCATCGTGATGAAATAGCATTTCGTACTGACGAGCGACGCGAAAATTTTTGAAAATTTAAAAATGAAAAAAATATCTTATTACTTGTTCAAAAGCAGTTGCGTAATTAATATAAAATGTAATAAGAGTAGATAAACTCTCTTATGTTTCGCACATGTATGTTGATTGAAGGTCTATACTCTATATGCAGTAATACTGCGTTTTTTAAAATACTTGATTAAACTGGAATAAAATACGTTTTATGTTAAAATCATCAGAATCGCCTCGTATAAATTTCTTCTTTAGATGCCAAAACTATAAAAATTATTTTAATACTATTATATCGTGTTTTTAACAAAATTTTTCATATTGACAAATAACAAAGTGTTGAGCAAAATCACATAATAAATTAATGACTCTTAGTCACTGAACCTATATAGATAAATAGAAAGTTGAGCATTAATTCAATACAACATAAAATCAATTTAAAGACCTATTTAATTTCTTAATTGTTTTGTTTAAAATATCTCGGCTCAAAGAATATTTCTTTGTGAATTCAGCAATATATAATAAATTGCCATTAACTCTAATACTTAATAAAATATGGGTACTGAGAGGTCCGTTGGCGCCTTTTTTTCGACCAGCTGTTCAGTGATATTATGTAGTTACCTACTTCATATTATAATGCCTACCATATTTAAAATAACATAAAGCTGAATAGATTTCTAATGTATCCACTGATGCCAAATTTACGGGCTTCGTATAAAGTGCAGAACATACCGGGACTCGTAAAAACCGTGTAATACATCAAGAGTATATACTTGCGCCAGTGCACCTCCTACTGTTAGCAAGTAGGAACTAAACGCGTATGTTTTGAGATATATGGCGACATTACGAAGCCCCACAAAATTTTGCCAAAAATTTTTCCCCTACTATTATTAGGACCAGAGAACACGATATGGACGATAATTTTTACGAAGCCCGTTTCGGGCTTCGTAAAACCACGCCGGGCTTCGTATCATCCGCAGAACATATCATTTCGGGCTTCCTAGCGCCGGTTTACATGTCTACCGACACAGGAGATATGTAACACCCCGTACCATGTTTATTTAAAACAAGAAATTTTTTCCACTTCCGGTGAAACCGGACATTTACTTTGTTATTTTAAATGGCACCCTGTAAATATTTTTTTCCTATCTGGTTCTCCTTAAATTCCTCTTGTCAACTATGCATAGCAAGGTGGCATTCATTTTTAAAATGGCTACTGAAAACCATTTTATTGCATTAAGTCAAGTTGGCTATGGTATGAAATGTAGTGGTAATTAATGCTTAGTGTGCTGCAATATCAAAAGAACCGTGGTACACAATTTTGTGTTTCATATTTGTTTTGTTCTAATCAATAGCCGAAGAGACTTTGTGCAATTTTTATATTAAAGAAAAATCTCTAGACTAAATCCACGAAATCACAAAAACTAAGATAGAAACACTAATTTTAAATTTCATCAATTTGTAAAATATTTATTCATATTTCACTTTTACCAATTAGATGGCCCCCGAGGTGTCCGGATTTTACGCCACTTGATTTTTTCATATGGGGCCATCTCAAGGAAATGGTTTATAAAACTCCACTGCAAAACAGGGAAGATTTAAAAATGAGAGTTAGGTTAGCAATAAATTAGTTTACTGAATTGCAGTTAGAAAATGTGTTTAGAGGTACTGGTTACAAGAATTCGACGCTGCAGGGAAAATAATGGCCAGCATTTTGAGATTCTTCGAAAACAATTTTATTTTAAAGCAAGCAAAATCAAACATAACAATGAATTGTATTGGGTAAAAGTGAAATATGAATAAATATTTTACAAATGGGTCAAATTTAAAATGAGCGTTTCTATCTTAGTTTTTATGATTTCGGGGATTTAGTCTAGAGATTTTTATTTAATATAAAAATTCTACAAAGTCTCTTCGGCTACTGATTAGAACAAAACAAATATGAAACACAAAATTGTGTACCAGGGTTCTTTTGATATCGCAGCACATTAAGCACTAATTATAATTACAGCCATATTTCATTCTATAGCCAACTTGACTTAGTGAAATAAAATGGTTTTCAGCAGCCATTTTAAAAACGAATGTCATCTTGGTATACATAGTTGAGAAGAGAAATTTAAATAGAATCAGATAGGAAAAAAATATATACATTTAAAATAACGAAGTAGATGTCATTTCCGGTGAAACCGGAAGTGAAAAAAATTCTTGTTTAAACCAAAAAAAGGACAATTACCCATTATATAAGTCTACCAAATTTCAAAATAATATCTTTTTAAATAAACATGCTACGTTGTGTTACATATTTCCTGTGTCACCCAGTATATATATTATATATATATATATATATATATATATATATATATGTATATATATATATTATATATATATATATTATATATACATTCTACTATATATATATATATATATATATATATATATATACACCGGTGTACCGGCATTAGGCAGCCCGAAATTGTATGTTTTCCAGTTGATAGGAAGCCCGTGACCGACTTACGCGGCCAACTTCGGGCTTAGTAAAACTTACGTGTATATTCAGCGATAAAATATAGTATGGGTCATTGACAGTTTATCTCGCTTCTTAGGGGGAGTTATTGAAGTCATTGCTTACCTTTCCACATATAATTTCAGTTCAAATAAATTACAGTACAAGTAATTTAGCGTTTTTACTGATATTTAGAAGGGCCCGTTAAAGTCGTTGTGTCCCTCAAAAGATACAGTTTTAGTTCAAAGAAATTACGCACTAAGGGCGCCTACGAGAGCTGTATATACACTGTGGATGTAAGCCCGATTATCGGAAGCCCAAAAGAAATTGAGAATCTAGGTAATGCTTAACGAAAAACTGTATTTGAGATAATTTTTTTAAATTACTGGCTAATTAGAATAACAAAATGGCGACCCATTTTATATAAAAAAATATAAATACGCATATTTTTCCGTCATAACTTCTTTATTTCTTATGCTACAGAAACGAGTAAATAATTTGAAAGCGCAATTGATTGTCTTTAATTTCATTTCTTAGCATGAGTGACGTAGGTATCACAATTTCTGAGATATTTAACATTTAAACTGCATTTTTCGTCGGACGCCATTTGTAAACTTTCATATCTCCGAAACTATTAAAGCTATGTAAATAAACAAGCAAAATTCAAATTTATAAGCTTTATTTTTGGTCTGTACCCTTTTTCAACAAAACTAATATTTATCGAGATATTTGGGAAAGGAAAAAAAAATACGTTTTATCGAAAATACCTTTATAGTTTAAACTGTATCTTTTTCTAAAGCAAGTGTTGTATACAAACCAAAAAATTTGAGCATCTACGTCATTCTATATATTAATGAGAAACAGTGTTTGAAATTCCTTTTTTTTTAATTACTGGCTAATTACAGTAACAAAATGGCGACGTTGTTATTAAAAAAATGTGTAGACGCACATTGCTTCGGTCATAACTTCTTTGTTTTTTATCGAAATCTACAACACAATAAAAATTCAGACAATTTTACCGAAACGTGCGGGGACCTTTGACATTTTTCACTATTTTCTCCTTTTTCTCTTTATATAACGTTCTGCATTGTTTTTAATTCTTTTTTAACTGTTTGGTTAATGTGTTCTAAATTAATATTTGATTCTTGTATCCAAGGCCTAGCAAGATGTTATCCCAACATGATACTTACAAGGCGATATTTGTATTACGGTACTTGGTATATTATTTAGAAAATTTTCAGTTGTCGGTAAATGTTTGACATAATCTATATGAATTTAACACATTGAACATAATCTATATGAGTCTCTTTCGTTGCAATGCGCAAGAATCTAATTATTTCTTGTATATATCGTTCAGATTTGGCTTGTGGGTGCCTAGTTGTTGTATATACTACTGTCACCTGTTTATTTTTTCAATATTTTACAAATCTTTCGTTGTTGAAATATGTTGCGTTGTCTGCAAAAATTTTTTTTGGGTAAACCTACATTCTCTATGAAATTATTTAATAATGCAATAGTACAACTTATTCTCATATGAAAGAATTTATAGACACCGGCGATGAAAATGGAAATGATAAAAATTTACAAATTAGTAATTTACCAATCATAAATTTGGAAGTACAAGATATTAAAATTAAAGCTTAGTAATACGGGTACAGAACTAAGTCTTATAAATAGCAAATTGACTGAAAAATAAAGATAAATTTAATTAATTCCTATTTCAGAGATTAAACTTTTACATGCCATTGGAAAACAATTTTCTGAATGCAATAAGGTTTTATATACTAAAATAATGGTTCTTGGTAAAAAATTTTATGGGGAATTTGTAGTCATGGCAAATATGAGGTTTGATATGATTTTAGGAGATTTATTGTCTATGCGCTCCATGCAATAAAATGGTAATAAAATAAATAGAGGTAAATGGCAAGCAAGCCAGGTAATATTAATGAATTATTAAATGACGAGAAAGTCGAAAATAAAATAGGTAAAATGGTAATGTCCACATTTGAAATAAAAAATAATGAAAGTTATAATATAAATTGCTCTCCTAAATATGAAAATAAAGTCAAAAATGTATTTATTAAATACAATTCTCTCATTAATTATGAAAAAAATTTGTACCTCAATTATCAGAGTTAGAAGTACCATTGATAGAACTTCTAAGGAAAAATAACAAATGGGAATAGACAAACAGACGATAAAAAGGATTTGACGATATAAAGAATAATTTTCATACAAAGGACCCCGCACAAAAAAAACACAAAAAAAACAAACAAAAAAAAACAAAAAAGGAGTCAAATACCCGTCACGCCCACGCCGTTGACTCTGGGTAACGATAGGGACGGGTTATACTTAAAGAAATAAAATAATTCATGCTACAATAAATAATCTTAAAACTATACGTCAAGGTAAAAGTCAAGGTCACCACAAGTTAGTATATTTGACTTCCTACAACTTTTATCTGGATAAGTTTTCACCAAATTTTGATTTCCAAGCTAACAGTGACTTTTTAACAATAACTTATTTGACTTTCAGATGATCTTCATGGGTCAATTTTACCTCGCCCCCTCTGCAACTTTTCTTTGAAATATTAATATTCTACAGTGAGATCATGCGTTTCTTCATAATCCAAGGTGAAAAATATGGGTTTTATTGAAACAAAACGAGTTTACCTTCAAATGACTTTGACAATATAGCTAGAGGTCAAAAACAAGGTCATCACAAAATACCTTACTCAATCCTACAATTTTTGTTTTGGTCAATTCCTTCGAAATCTCAACACTGAGTTAGTATAGCATTCGGAAAATTGAAAACGCTCATCATTATTTGACCTTCAAGCGTCCGTAATTTTAAATCTATGGATTTTTTGGACCTGGTGTACATAAGAACTTTTGTTCGGAATGGTCCAACGAATACATTTCAGCTGGTTTTAGCTCAAACGACTGTGTCTTTTTTTCTGTGTATTTTGTGCGGGGTCCTTTGTTATTACATAGCCCTGATTTTACTCTTCCTTTTATTTTGAGAACTCGGAACAAATAGTATCAGGGTTAATTATGTCAGATTTACTCAGGTACGGAAGTTTCTATATTTTTTGTTCAAGGATTTTAAAACCGTATGAAAGAAGGTACTCAACTGGGGAAATTGAAATGCTTGCTATAGTCTCTAGTTTGAGTAAATGTAGATTCTTCCTTACGTCAGCACATTTTACACTTGAAACAGAACAGCACTATGTTTCCTAAATACTAATATATTAACAAACAATCCCATATACAAATGGCCACACTCATACAAGAATACTCCTTCACAATTAAACATAAGCAAGGAAAAGAAAACATTACAGCAGACGCGTTAACGAGAAACAGACAAATAGACGATGTAAAACCGTTGAGTGAAAAGTTTACCAAGAGGCGCAACCGTGTACTTAAAATCGTAGCCAAAGCAGGGTCTGATATACAGTACGGCGCCACCGGCATTGGGGTCTAAGATCTTAGTCAGTTGCACAAACATCAGTTAGGTTGATGGCAGGCACTCGTATAGTTCGCGTCGCGTAAATCGTCGCTTTTGATAAACAAGGAGATTTGTCTCTGCGCCAGAGACGGCTCTCATATAGACATAATATTTAAATGCAAACACCTATTGAAACATTCAGAAAAACGACGAAATGGTGAAATATTCATCATTGCCAGCAACATTGTATTTTTAAATTTAACCTAAAAACGGTAATGATTCTTACAAAAACATGTAATGCATACCTAGCAAATAAAAAACAATTTTGAATCAAACACATACCTTCCTGTTCTGTTTAGTGTGTGGCGTGTTTATTATGTTTATTTTCATAACAATTAAATATAAAAACCCAATGAGCTGCTGGCAACATAAAACATTTTTTTCCCAGTAAAATAAACCATTTTGATATAATATTAAATAATACATAACAAAGAAAATTAAGTAAAAGTTCCATGTACCATGTGCATCACAAATGCGCACAACGTGATAAAGTGAATTTTATTACTTTCACATCCAGTGGAAGTATAGTAACGGCAAAAAAATTTTAAAAAACTGTCATTGTTCAAATAGGCTTAGAATGTCATGAGACGTCGAGATTTTAAATTTGAGCAAAAAAAATTTCTGTTTTCCCGTAACTTTTTTGTGCGCATGTTTACTCTGGAACCGTTAAAAATATTGACTTGAAATTTGATACACGTATGTATTTTAACGAGAACTGGAATTAGATTATATTTTCATCTTATTCCGTTGAAGGGTAAATTGGGATAAAGGGTGGGTAAATAAGTAAATCAAGCATGTAAGAGTCCATAAAATTGGTATTTAGTATATATAAGAAAAGGTAAAGGCTCAAAAAATTACTCCCATTACTGTCATAGGGCAAAAAAAACTTAAAATTTTATTAATATAAATTATCGCGTATCGATAATTTATATGGTTTCAACTTCCTAATAACCTAGCCAACAATATATCTAGTTGTAAATTAAAATATATCTTTCATCTCCTTATTAACCGACCATCAGCCAAATAATAATGATATCCTTGCCTGAGGGCACACGTAAACAAACATTCATGTCATAAGAGCTCCACGACGTTGACAGTACGACTACTGTCAAGCAAATGCCGAGACCGGCGCCAATATTCTTGGCTAAAGATGTCGGTCTCGGATGTCTGGGGCCGGGCAGGACTATTGCCCTTTACCCCAGTACATCGCTGTAGACCGGGGACCAGCCTCGTGCAGGGCGGGCGAACTTACTTTACGTCGGCCCCACTCACAATTGTGAGCGGTGCAGACGATTTCGGTCCACCTCCTTGGGTCCTGGCTCGTTGGACCTTGCTGGCTAAGGCCTCTTCTGGCGTTCTTCTTTCTTCGTCTTCTGTTCTTCGCCAGCTTGTTTGCCCCCCGGGGGGTAGTCATCGGTCTGTTGGGTGTTTTGGGTTTGTGGCGGGAGTGACTGCCGGTACACAAGATGTCAAGAGGCATCCTGTCATCCGGATCATCGGTACAGCCGGTGAGCTGTGTAGCTCGAGGAAGGGCAGACCTAACTGCTTTGGTAGCATTTTTGGTCTGCCCGGAGCTAGGGGGACTACAGGTACTGGACGGTTGTTTGTCCGGTACCCGCAGGGTCTTGGGTGGGTGGTTGGGTATCGTCATGTCTCTTCCGTGGGGGTGGATCGTCGGTTGGTGGTATGCTTTTCATACTCACCCGTTATCCAGGAGCTGCACCTTCGGCCGCTTGTGCCTCGGAGCATCTGCTGGGTCATAGTCAGTTGCCTCCCTGACTAGTGGGTTCCCATGCTCCTCGGCAAGGGCGTACATCTTTCTGGCTCTCTGCTTGATGATCTCAGTGACCGGGGTGTATTCCAGGTCCCTGTAGATGTCCTCGTTGCGGATGAACCAGGGTGCATCGACTGCCGTTCTGAGGGCGACGTTCTCCACTCTCTGGATCTGATGGAGGTAGCTCTTTGCTTGGTAGCCCCAAGCTACCGAAGCGTACGTCAGCTGAGGCCGGATGAGGGACCTGATAAGCGAGAGCTTGTTCCTCAGGTTGAGTCTGCTCTGTCTACCCGTCATCGGGTAGATTAGGGCTCTCGTCCTCCTGGCCTTCTTGACGATGGCCTCCGTGTTCAGTCTCCATGTTAGGCCTTTGTCCATGACCACGCCAAGGTAGTTGGCGGAGTCGTGCCATTGAATGTCCTCACCAAACATGGAAACGTGACCTGTGGGGTTTTATTTTCTTACCTTCTTGAAGAGTACCGCCTTGCTCTTCTCGGCGTTGACGGCTACCTTCCATCTGTTGCACCAGTCCTCTAGGAGGGTGGCCGCCTCCTGGAGGTTTCTGGTGGCTAGCCTGGCACTCCAGGATCTGGCAGTCAGGGCTGTGTCATCGGCGTAGAGGGCCATGGAGGTCCTCTCCGTCCGGGGTAGATCGGATGTGAAGATGGAGAACAAGTGGGGGGACAGCACTGAGCCTTGGGGGACTCCTGCCTCCATTGTTCTGTACGTGGACACCTTGTCCACGATCTTCACCCTCATCTGTCTCCTGTGGAGGTACGATCTCACTAGCTTGACGAGTGCAATGGGGTAACCCATACTCATCATTTTGGCTAGGAGACCGTCGTGCCAGACCCTGTCGAAGGCTTTGGCAACGTCCAGGAACAGCGCTGCCGTGACCTGTCGTTGGTTGAACCCCTTCGTGACCTCCTCGGTGAGGCGGAGCACTTGGAGTTCTGTGGAGTGCCCTGTCCTGAAGGCGAACTGCTCGTCTGGGAGGACTTCCAGCTCTTCTGTCTTCTCGGCTATCCTCTTGAGTATGACTCGTTCGGCTACCTTACTCATCGCTGGGAGTAGACTGATTGGCCTGTAAGAGGAAGGAAACATTAGGTTCTTACCTGGCTTTGGGATGACTATGACGTCGGCCTTTTTCCACCTGGAAGGGAAGTGTCTCAACCTCAACATTGCGTTGATGATGTTGACCATCGCCGCTACTCCTTTCCAGGCAGCTTCTTGAGGGCGATGTTCCCAATGCCATCACATCCTGGAGCTTTCCTGGGTTTTAGGCTCCTTAGGATCTCCTTGACCTCCTCGGGGGTGGTCGGGGGGATGTGGTCTTCATCTGGCAGGCGGTTCATCCTACGTACCCTGCGCCTCACGTCGTCCTCCCAGTCCTCGTCCTCATCATCGAGTTGGTTTTCCCTACACTGCAGTTCCAAGCTGTCGGCAAAAGCCTCGGCTTTTTCCTGGCGAGTGTAGACAACACCATTCTCTCCGTGGATCGGGGGCATGGGAGTCCGCCGGTTTCGCAGGGCCCGTTGGGTGGTCCAGATGCTCCTGTCCTGTGTGTCCAGGGATTCCAGGTGGCGTTGCCACCCTTCTTGTCTGTGTTCCTGAAGGGCGGCCTTGACTCTCCGGCTCAGGGTGTTGTAGTGTCTCCTGTCCTCCGGGAGTCGGGTTCTCTGGGCCCGTCTCTTTGCACTGCGTCTGTCCCGTCTCCTATTGTAACGCTTGCACACGCTACAATACGCACTCACTGTGGGGCTGCCACTTCGTTGTTCACTGACTGCACTGGGAAACTGCACTACTCACTAGGTGGTCTGCTTGCTTCGGAGTCTCGGTGAACTGTGATGCCGAGACCGGCGCGCTGCATGTCACATTTGTATGAAACTGCGCAGCCCGTTTAGGCTCCGCCCCTTTTCAAATGCAAGCGTCTGACTTGGTGATTGGTATGACGGTAGTGCATAAAGTCAACGACTGAACGTCACTCAGTCTCAGTCGTATCCAGGCAGCGCTCGTGTGTGGACGTACTTGGTACATTTAGCTTTTGCATTAAAACTTTATTATTCATCGCTGCCTTTTTCAAGTTTAGACTATTTGCACTTAAAATAAATTATTTATTTTATAAAACTAGGGAAGTAAGGTACTCTCGAGATTTGGTGTGTCACAAAAGCACAAACCAAATCATTTCAATAAAGAAATCGTTGACTGACACGGCTATAGCCTTTTCCAAGGTTGGCCCAGGTGCCTACGGGTGAAGCAGAGGATAGTGTGGGGGACGAAGAGGACATCAAAGAGGAATCGTATGCTCATACCCAACCGTCCAATCCAAACCCAAGTGCCCAGTGTTCCTCGTCAATCCAGTTCCTGAACCTTGACCTAGACACCTCCAACGCCTTCCTAAGGTCGACTCCGAACACGGCCATCCCAACGTCAATTACCAGTTCCAGTCCCAGTAGTGTCCGCTTCCGAGGTCACCCAATTAATCCAAACCTCTCTCTCCTCAGGTCCAAGCCTCACCCTCTCAAGGGGTGCACATACGGTGATTCCTTCTGGGGCTCACCGATAACCACGTCCTGGTTATCAGTGTCCTGGTGGGAAGCGTACCACGTCGGGTGTAAATGCGGTGAACAAGGGCGAGAACCTTTGAGACTGGCTTGTAAGCCATTGGGGTCCTCACCCGAGTTCACTAAGACCGGGTATTGCGCGACAGACGAAGTAGAGTCAGACAGTAGGGAAAGATCAAATTCAGTCAGTTAGGGATCGACAGCCGGACGTACCATCGCAAGCGACCTTCAGCCGCAGGGCGTCCGTGACAGGACCTAGTTTCTTCCATTTTGTCGGCACAGCCGTTTCTAGGCCCGACTGTGTCACCACAAGCAACAACTCATCTCAGGTATCTCAACGACGCTCCATGGACCGCTCAATGGAATACTCAACGACTCCACTCTCCCCACATCCGTGGGAGGAACTACTATCTACACCTCTACAGACAAGAACTGAATTTATGGCGCCCAATGGAACCAACCCGTTGGTACCTAACCATGTCAACAACCCATTTTCCCCTAGACCTGAGCCTCACTCAGGTCCATGGACAGTGCCACCAGCGGGCATAGTACGCTTGTTCAGGCCCCAAGGCCAGGACGTGCCCCAGCCTCCGACGTCGCTTCACGACGTCGCCGGCGCCGGGGACGTTCTGGGTCTTGCCGGGCCCAGCCCTCGTGGACATTACCACCCCCACCTCACTATTAAAGGGGGGTGGAAAAGCCTCAACATATTTTTTACTTCATTTGCCCCCTCTACCACCCCCTTCCACCACCCCCCACTACCGATGTGACATATCGTTTTATAGGTTTTTGGAGTAGGCGATTTCACGTGAATGTTATTAAAGTTTCATAAATAATTTTCACACAGTGGAGCGCAATTTTTTTCTTCTTTGTGAGAGACTTGGATAGAAAACGTGGATGTGGAATTTTAAGGTTTATAAACAGGTTGCTAAATTGATACCAATGTTTCAAGGATAGATGAGGATAAAGCAACGCGTCCTTGCGTGTGTATCTAGCTTCTACGATTTTCAATTAAAATACCATGCAACCTGTTCGGTGTTTCTATTATTTTCTTTATTCTTTAATAAGTGGGTTATCTCGAGTAGTATATAGATGCGCAGTGGATTTCCTTGAGTACTATGGATGCGCGGTGGCTTTCCTCGAGTACTATAGATGCGCAGTAGGTTACTCCAAGTAATATGGATGCGCAGTAGATTTCCTCGAATAAAATGGATGCGCAATGAGTTACCTTGAGTAGTATGGATGCGCAGTGGGTTTTCACGAGTAAAATAGATGCGCAGTAGGTTACCTCAAGTAGTATGGATGCGCATTGGGTTTCCTCGAGTAACATGGATGCGCAGTGGGTTACCTCGAGCAGTTTGGATGCGAAGTTGGTTATCTCAGGTGGTATGGATGCGTAGTAGGTTTCCTCGAGTATAATGGATGCGCGGTGGCTCTCCTTGAGTAGGTACTGTTGATGCGCAGTAGGTTACTTATACGGATACGCAGTGGGCTTCTTCGAATAAAATGGATGTGCAGTGGGTTACCTCGAACAGTATAGATGCGTTTCCTCAAAGAAAGTGCTTGAAGTAGATTACCTCCACCGTGTAGTCCACGGCACATTATGATTGTTTATATTTTTGTCATGCCATTTTCTACGTATTGCTCCCACTTCCAGTATAAGTAGTAATTTTGAAAACATTTATTTAAATAGGCTTAGAATGTTATGACATGTCGAGATTTTAAGTTGAAGCGAAAAATAATTTCTATCGCGTCGGTCTCTGACGTTTTGGGTGCACGATTACTCTGGAACCGTTTAAGATATTGACTAGAAAATTGGTACACATATGTATTTTAACGAGATCTGGAATTCGGTTATATTTTGATCTTATTCCGTTAAAGGAAGTGGTAAACTGGGATAAATGGGGGTAAATAGGTAAATTAAGCAAGTAAGAGTCCATAAAACTTGGTATTTAGTTTATTATTATATAAAAAAAGTTAAAGTCTTAGAAAAATTTTTGGCATTAACTACCCCCATTATCACCCCCACGCGATTATTAAAGGGGGTGAAAAAAAAATTGTGATTTAGTGTGTACAGGAATCAAAGGCCTCAACAAATTTTCCACTTCATCCACCCGCGTATCACCTCCTACCACCACCCCAACCCCCACTATCGATGTGGCATATCGTTTTTTGGTTTTCATTTAGAAAATTTCATAAACAATTATTTCCACATGATGGAGTGCAAATATATTGTTTTCGTTTTGAGAGACTTGGATAGGAAATCTGGATGTGGAAGTAGTGATTCCTTGGGCTGCGGTTTTCATTTTAAAATGTTAAAACCGCTGCCCAAGGAATCACTACTTCCACATCCTGATGTTCTATCCAAGTCGCTCAAAACGAAAAATATTTTGATACTATATTTGCAGTCTACTATGTGGGAATAATTGTTTATAGAACTTTAATTATATAATATTTGAAATCGCCTACCCCAAAAACTCATAAAGCGATATACCACATCGGTAGTGGGGGTGGGGGTGGATGAAGTAAAAAAAAATGTTTGAAGTCTTTGGTTCTTGTACACACACTAACTCACAATGTTATTTCCCCCCCTTTAATAATGAGAGTGATAATGGTTAAATTTTTTGAGACCTTGACTTCTCTTGTATTTACTAAATACCAATTTTTGTCGTTGTTATACTTCCACTGGATGTGGAAGTAAAAGGCATATTGACATTTTATGATGAAACTGTTATTTTTAAGATATCACAAAATTATCCATTTTGCACCTTTCTTAACCGTCTTCACCCTAGTAAATTTTGAATATGTTTTAGATGACATTTTCCATTACTACTGCCGCAAAAATATTATATGTTGCAATATTTTTCGGGTTTACACCATTTCTTTCTTTAATTCTGCTGAACTGTAATAACCAATTTGTACAAAAGTATTTTTTATCCTCTCCCAAATATGCTGCTTCTGCAGTGATGGGTTCATTAAAAGTTATTTGTTTGTTTGCTTTTTTTAATAATTAAAACGAAAAAGCGATTTTATTGGGGAAAAGGGTAATAATTAGTAAACATAATAAAAATTAACTCAATTTGAATATCTGCGGAAAGACTGGTTAATTTACTTCCACGTCCAGTGGAAGTATAGTAACGACAAAAAAATTTTTAAAAACTTTTATTGTCCAAATAGGCTTAAAATGTCATGAAACGTCGAGATTTTAAGTTTGAGCGAAAAAAAAATTTCTGTCTGTCTGTCGGTCTGTCTGTCGGTCTGTCTGTCTGTAACTTTTTTTGTGCGCACGTTTACTCTGGAACCGTTTAAGATATTGACTTGAAATTTGGTACACATATGTACTTTAACGAGATCTAGAACTAGATTATATTTTCATCTTGTTCCGTCGAAGGGTTGGGGGGTAAATCGGGGTAAATTTGGGATAAATGG
The DNA here is from genome assembly GCA_936432065.2 of Rutpela maculata. Lineage (NCBI taxonomy): Eukaryota > Metazoa > Arthropoda > Insecta > Coleoptera > Cerambycidae > Rutpela > Rutpela maculata. The sequence continues at coordinate 185,905,978 of OW386285.2, forward strand.
GTAAATCAAGCAGGTAAGAGTCCATGAAATTGGTATTTAGTATATACAAGAGAAGCTAAGGTCTCAAAAAAATTTTTGGCATTAGCCACCCCCATTACCACCCCCACCTCCTTATTAAAGGGGATGAAAAAAAAATGTGATTTAGTTTATGTACAGGAACCAGAAACCTCAAAATATTTTTTTACTTCATCCACCCCCCACTACCACCCCCCGATCACCACCCCCACCCCACTACCGATGTGGGGTATCGTTTTATGGGTTTTTGGGGTAGAGGAGTTCAAATATTATATTATTAAAGTTCCATAAACAATTGTTTTCACACAAAGTTTTTTCGTTGTGAGTGACTTGGATAGAGAATCTGGATGTGGAAGTAGTGATTCCTTGGGCAGCGGTTTTTTTTTTTTTATTACAAGTAGGTATTACTTTTCCGAGAGCATAGTTTTCGAGGCGATAAAGTATCGCACAAATGGTACACTTCTGAAATCGCTTGCATTTTTCTTCTGGTACTCGCAAAAAAAATATTTTAGTGCGATTTCATTGAGTTCGATGGTAACAGTATTTGTGAATATTTCAAGACCTCCCAATTTGCTTACACGATTATAAAAAAGTATACTGAAATTTCGAAGAAGGTATTTTTTGACTTACACAGCAAGAACGGTAATAAGTATAACGAAAATGCACTTTTTATAAAGTATCGAATTTTGTACAAAAAAGTCCCTGAGAGCATATTTTTATCTATTATAGCTAACATGCCAAAGGCGCCCGCGCGCAAACCTCAAAGTAACTATTTTTCGCGCTGTTCTCCAAGCAGCCCGTTAAAGCAGTTAAATATTATTTGTCCAATGAGAATTTGTGGTCGATTTTTTTATTTATGAATTTCTGATCGCTCTGCACGATGGCGTCCTTCATTTTTCTTAAATATGCGTTTTTTAATGCAAAAAACATTTAAAAAATCGTACATTTGAACTTTTCCACCTTGTAGGAAGTAATTTTCTTTCTTAAAAAAATGTATTTGTTGTTGACATATCATTTTGTTTTTATTTATCACATATAAACAATTAATATTAGGACCGAAAAGTGTAATTTTTCATTTTCATCGATTTTTATATAACTGGAACTTGCCGCATATTTTTATTTGTACATATATTTCAATAACACAAAGAATATTTAACTATTCTTTTATTTTATTTCAACATTTTTTTAATACTTGTAACTCCATTATTAATTAGAGAATATTATTTAGGTATTATGCAAATCACAACTTACACACTTTTTATTTATTATGAAAATACCTACTTTCTGTATATTGTTGCCCTAATCTGATAAAAGCAAATAAATAAAAAATAATTAATTGTAAAAATATCCATTATTAATATTATGCATCGTATAAAAAACAGTTTTAAACAGAAGTTACTCATTATGTTTTGTGTAATTTAAATTTGACTATTAGCATCGCCGTTTTCTTAATTTTTTGGTTGTTAATTAAGTCGGCGCACGCCAGTGCCACTTGCAGAGTAGCGTAAAAAACAGTCATTTTTATGCTTACACGTGAGCACCTGTAGCTCGAAAACTATAGTAGATAAGAATATGCCCTCGCGGACTTGTTTGTAGAAAATTCCATGTTGTACAAAAAAAAGTGCGGTGCATTTTCGTATTTATTACCATTCTCGCTACGCAAGCGCTGAAAGATCAAAAACACCATCCCCGACATTTGCATATTATTTTTTCTAATTATTTTAAAAAATTGGGAGGTCTTAAACGTGCTCATAAATACTATTCCATGAAGCTGAACCGAATAGCAAAATAAAATATTTTTAATTTATCACATTTTTATAAATTTCAGAAATTCAAAATTGAACAAAATCTCAAAAAAAAATTTTTTGAACCCCAAATGGGTCTCGAGGACAAGGAACAATTGCAATTTCGAACAAAACACGATTGTTACAACGCACAACGTGGCGACTTAAAAGATGAAATGCGACAATAATTGATAGTTAAAGGTTTCTCTTGTTTTTGAATTTTAAGTGAAACTAGTGAAAGAATTATTTATCTGAAATTTTTATTTGTAAGTTTTTATTAATAAATTTGTCCTCTCAGTAGTAACTTGTAAATGTTTTTTATCAGGGCGGCAAGCAACTGTTTGCTACAGGTGCCAAATGCCCTGACGCCGGCACTGATTACGCCGGTCTACAACCTGCGTGGAGAATTATAACTTTTAATAAATATATTATGTACCCTCGTTCGCTGGATATCAACGTCCAGTATTTCTATTCGCGGTTCGCGCAAAATAACACCGCGCGGTGGCACCACAAGTCAACGAACAATATGTGGATACCCTGCCAAAAATTCCACATAGAAACTTATAAAAAATAAGCGATGCGGTTTTATCGTTCCTATAAGTTATATTAGTATTATACAGACAGGATTTTATCTGTTTTATTAAGTTTTAAATCGGTTATGAAACAGTAATTCCGAATGAGCTATTTGGAATTATCATGTTGCCCTTTCATGAGTACTTATATGAAATATACATCAACAAATCTACAGTTTAGTGTCTGCAAATGCACCCTTGCCCTTATATCTGTAAACATATGGAATTACAGATACAACTTTAAAGAGATTCTAAACTTTTCTATAAGTAATATCATGAGAGTTCCAGTCCGTCCTTTCTCCAGTATCTATCGTATGTAACACACCATTTATCAACATGTTTTTATTGTAAATTTCAACATTGTCTTTTTATTAGTATTAATGTGGATATACATGTCAACAAATGTACAGTTTCAATTGTATATTTTACAGATGTATTTTTATTGTAATCTTCCATTTTGCTTTTTTATTAGTATTAATTTGGATATGCATGCCGACAAATGTATACAGTTTAAATTGCATATTTCAAATAGAAATACTAATATTGTGGTAAACACAAAATACTGCAAAGTCCTTATTTCCTCGGGTGTTCGTTCTTGTTCTAGCTTAGAAGCAATGAATGAGTTAGCAGTGAAAGAGACTGCTTTACTTTTAATTTAACAAACACACGTCAGTTCCTTAGGTCACATTAGATTAGATATGAATTAGCGACACGTATACAGCTCCCTCTACTGGAGCCTGGAGTTAAAGTTGCTGCTGAAATTTCTATCAGTTTCTACCAGAATGGAGCAGCAAACATTTACTTATACCACGTCAATGAGAATTTATGAGAACAGTATCTAAGGTAAAACGTGCGGCTTTCCGTGGTTAAATGGTAAGTGTTTCTATAAGAAACGAGCTGCATTAGGTTAGGACAGTTTTGACTTGCAATTGAAGATTACTAATTATAATGTTTGAATAGGGATTTATGAGATCAGTTTCTATGAGTATTAATGTTTTTTTTTCAGTAATATATTAAATGTGTTTTCATTTGTTTGAATGGGTAAAAAGAAAGGTCAGTTTTCAACTGCAATTACAAATACAAGTTTAATCACTTTGAATGGGGTTATATGCGATTAATTTCTAAAAGTATTTATGCTGTTTTCCGAATATAATTGTGATGAGGTTTAATCAGTAACAAATTGTTCACTACTTGTTATGATATGGTCGGAAATTCCAAGTACACATTTAGTATTCCTTCAAAAGGATTGATGAGAGCAGTTTCTACGAGTATCTATTTGTTGTTCCTCTAGTAAATTATATAAGTCTTTACATTTACTTATACTATCTCAATGAGAATTTATGAGAACAGTATCTAATGTAAAACGTACGGCTTTCCGTGGTTAAATGGCAAGTGTTTCTATAAGAAACGAGCTGCATTAGGTTAGAACAGTTTTGATTTGCAATTGAAGATTACAAATTATAATGTTTGAATAGGGATTTATGAGATCAGTTTCTATGAGTATTAATGTTTTTTTTTTTCAGTAATATATTAAATGTGTTTTCATATGTTTGAATGGGTAAAAAGAAAGGTCAGTTTTCAACTGAAATTACAAATACAAATTTAATCAGTTCGAATGGGGTTATATGCGATCAATTTCTAACAGTATTTATGCTGTTTTCCGAATATAATTGTGATGAGGTTTGATCAGTAACAAATTGTTCACTACATGTTACGATATGGTCGGAAATTCCAGATACATATTTAGTATTACTTCGAAAGGATTGATGATAGCAGTTTCTACGAGTATGTATTTGTTGTGCCAATAGTAAATTATATAAGTCTTTATCAATATGCATTCGGATCTAATTTAAATATGAAAATTATATCAGAATAAAGCAACTAAATATTTTAAACAGTATCTATTTGTAAATCCAGACATTTACTTATACCACATCAATGAGAATTTATGAGGACAGTATCTAATGTAAAACGTGCGGCTTTCCGTGGTTAAATGGCAAGAGTTTCTATAAGAAACGAGCTGCATTAGGTTAGAACAGTTTTGATTTGCAATTAAAGATTACAAATTATAATGTTTGAATAGGGATTTATGAGATCAGTTTCTATGAGTATTAATGTTTTTTTTTTTCAGTAATAAATATATTAAATGTGTTTTCATTTGTTTGAATGGGTAAAAAGAAAGGTCAGTTTTCAACTGCAGTTACAAATACAAGTTTAATCACTTCGAATGGGGTTATATGCGATCAGTTTCTAACAGTATTTATGCTGTTTTCCGAATATAATTGTGATGAGGTTTGATCAGTAACAAATTGTTCACCACATGTTACGATATGGTTGGAAATTCCAGGCACATATTTAGTATTCCTTCGAAAGGATTGATGATAGCAGTTTCTATGAGTATGTATTTGTTGTTCCAATAGAAAATTTGTCTTTATCAGTATGCATTCGGATCTACTTTAAATACAAAAATTATATCAGAATGACACAACCAAATATTTTAAACAGTATCCACTTGTAAATCCAAACATTTAAAGATATATTTTAATGAGAACCAATCAGAACAGTATCTAATGTAACGCGTGCGGCTTTCCGTGGCTAAATTTTAAAAGTATTTTTAATAAATAGCTTTAACGGATTTGAACAGTTTTAATTTGCAATTCCAGATGAATAATTTTAATTGTTAAATAGGGATCTATGAGATCAGTGTCTTTGTGTAATGTTTTTTTTCCAATAAAAACACATTTTATTGAAAAAAAAAAAACCGTTACACTGACCTCATAGATCCCTAACAATTAAAACTATTCATCTGGAAATGCAAATGAAAACTGTTCGAATCCGTTAAAGCTTAGTCCCAGTGAACACACATATGGCTATTACGTACCAAAGAGAGATTGTCAAGGTAAAACACACCATATTACCAAATATATCTCTATTATACAAACATTATAATATGCGATTTTTACATAACTGCTGCATTACAATAACAAGTATTTTGTATATTTACATGCCATATAATATTTATGTACGTCTGTTATCATCATGTAGATTTTAAGTTATATTGCCTGTTTGTTAAATAATAACATTAAAATATGTGATTTTTACGTAACTGCTACATTACAATAACAAGTATTATGTATATTTATCAGCTATATAACATTTATGTATTTCTGTAATCAGTATGTACGTTTAAAGTTATATTGCTTGTGTGTTAAATAATAACATTAAAATATGTGATATTTAGATAATTCCTACATATTACACATCAACCCATCTTATATGTTTACACCAGATATAACATTTATATATTTTGTGATCATCATGGACATTTTAAGTTTTTCTACAATTACATTACACATATATATTTAATCATGTAATTTGGTAAACTACAAACGTGAAACAAGCTAGCTTACATATGGAATGTCAAAAAAGTTTGGTTAAGTATATATATTTATGTATATTGTTTTGGCGTAGTAGCAGCTATAGTTAGGTTATAACATCAGTGCCCAGTGTAGTTTAATCAACATAATAATAGCATGCCCAATGAAAATAAGAAGCTCTTTTACCAATTAACGCTTGTGATATTAAACAAAAATGTCTTCAGTTGCCATTAAGTGATAATGAAAATGTAATTGTGCCTATATAATACTTGATGATTTATTCGTTTGAATAGTCTATAAATTTATTAAAATAGTGATTAGTGTTACCGGCCGTTTTATTTTTTTTATGTATCTAATAACAAAAAATAAAACTCGCCGATCAAAAACTAGTTTAATAATCCCGTATCTTCATACAGTTGGACAACATTTTAATATTGTGATGTTTTAAATTTCCCGGTAAATCTGGTTATAAAATTATTATAGGACATCTCTTTCGCACTCTGTATTACATAGTTCGTGCTAGAAAAGGATACGAAATTAACTCAAATATCCCTAACTATACCTAACAAAATAACCTAATCGTAATATTCTAACCTAACACAAGTGACCCTGAAGGAGGTGTAACGTGACTTCTAGCGTGCGTTTTTCACATGTTAAAAATATCGTCTTTGTTTTTGTGTGGAATCAAGAGATCAAAACTATTGTAGGCAAGTACGTAGAAGTGTAAATCATTAACACCTCGGTGTAGTGTTAAGTTGCTTATTAGGTACCTACTTATTTGTTATATATTTGTTAATTATAGGTGCTTTATTGTAGCTTAAATTGTATAATCACAATCATTAAAACTACACATTTATATAAGTAATAAATGGAAACAAAGTCCTTGGGCAACGATGTAACATATTGTTGGTACCTATAGGTAAAGACAAAGAATTTCTAAAAAAGTTAGAAATTGCTTTTAAGTAAATAATACACAAAAAAGTTATAAAATTTTGTCATAAACTATTGTTCTAGCTGCTGTTAACGAAACGTTCCCACATTGTGAAAAGGAATTTGAGAACATCGCTAGTGAGTGGTTCAGACTGTCAAAGCAAAGGCTACAGAGAGAAAACAAGAAGCTGGAGCAGTTATTGTACCATAATTTATTGAGATATGTATGAAAAAAGGAAACCAGGCGCCAATAACTAGTTTTAAGATAATTAAGTTTTAAGTATTAGTCTGCTTGCAAATTCATGCTGACAGGTTTGTCTGTAAGTAAAATTTTTTTTATATAGGAAATTTGTTTTCGTCATTATCTTAGTATTATTGTCACGTTTGTTGAATTTTTCTTGTTTCTAATAAACTTTTAGCTCCTTTTTGAATAATTGAAGAATTCTTGTTTTTTCATTAACTATTTTAGTTCAGAATTTTAGTTGATATTTGGTACAATTAAATTTGGATAACCATACATTAAACCAAACTCTATTCGGATGTTAAATATATAGTTCAAAAAAGCATTTATTCAGTCACTAGAGTAAATAAGTAATAAAACTAAAAATTACCTGTGTTTAATATATAGATAATATAATAACTCGACTGTCAAAAATAGTATATTTTGTGTATGTAGGTGTATAGACACTTAGAAAATGCAAAGTGTCGTACTTCTCATTAATATGCCTGCGATTTTCGTTTCTACTGTTCGTTTACATCTATATCAAAATCAATAGTGTTACTGTAACCTTCAACGACACCATCAAAATCCACAGTTTTTAAATGTTGTAAAAGTCCGAGCATCATTTGGAACAAACTTCATTAAGCTTTTAATGTCTACCTTTTTCCCTGAAACTTCTTTTAATGTAAGATAAAGCTGTTCTGTTTTACCAAAAACTTACACTTTTCTTGTCTCTATAGTAATCATGCTAATGTTTATTTCTTCGTAATTTATAGCGGAATGAAAATGATTCATGTATACTGTCAGGCTTTTCTTTATTTTTTTTACCTTATTACATAGCTTGCAATCAGCTAACTTTTTCTATTTATGTTATTTTTCTTCAGCTATTTTATCTTCTATGTTTTCTGTTAACCAAAAGTTTGCTTGTAATAAACAAACTATATAGTTTAGAGAATGTGCAATTTGGCATTTAGTTCCTTTATTAATTTGGCAGTTGGTTTATTTTTGATTAACTCATTATATAAATGAACGTACATCAACTTCCACGTGGCGCTGAGCTAATGATTTATTAATAAATCAAAGCCAATATTGCGAATACTACTACTACTACTAAATGAACGTATCCTTCTTGTATGACTTTGATTAATATATTATTATGATATATGTATTTTATGAATATAAAAATTATTTATTTTAGATTGGCCTTTTTTTACATCTAGTTTTTCCTTACTTAAACCATATTGTAACAGTAGTACAAGGTGTCCCCGGATGGGATTAGCTATACAACAAATGACCAAAATTTTAATTTTTGGACAAAAAGTCACTATAAAAATTTCCGCATTATTAAAAAAATACGATTTATGTTAAAAAAATATATTTTTTTTATGAAGGAGCAGGGTGGTTAAAAATTCCAAAAATATGAATTTTGCCTAAGAGTAAACTACCTTTATTTTTCATTTTTAATAAAAAAGCTATTTGAAATACTTTTCTTTCATAATCCTAAATTTTTTAGTATCCGTTACGGAAAAATACGAAAACTGAGGTGAGGCATTGGGGAAAAAGACGTATTAAACAAGATTTAATAAACATTTTTTTCAAATTGCATTTTCCTTAAAAATGAGAAAACTAAAGGTAGTTTGCTCTTGGGTCAAATTCATATTTTTGAAATTTTTGAGCGCCCCGCATAAAAAAGTACATTTTCTTAACACATCGTATTTCTTTAAGAAACAAAATTTTTTTATAGTGACTGTCGAAAAACTAAATTTAAAATTTAGGTCCACTTGTGGTATAGGTAACCCCATTTGGGGACACCCTGTATATTATTTGCTACCCCCTTGTGTATATACCACGGAAATTGCATGTTATATTAATATCAAAGATTGTAAATTTATAAGTTAGGTTAATAAACCCACCACAAGATTTTCTTTTGTGGGTTATTTCTACCTGTTTATTTACGAAGTTCACTATATGTAAATTATTACTATTAGGTATATATTTTACAATTCCAATTTTAGTTGATTTTGAACAAAACTTTTGATATTATTTTTATACTATATATTTTTTATACTATATTTTTTTCTCTATTTGTAATTACTACTTACCTTATTTACAACCCGATTTTGTTTTTTATTGATAGTAAATAAACATTATTATTATTATTATATAGCACACATGTAACATCAGAACATATTTTAAGGTAAATATTTTGAAATACAATATATGTCTTTTACATGTATGTTATATATTTGCCACATATGAGTATGTTACAAGTTATGCTGCCATTACATGGCTATAACTTTTTTTGTGGCTGAAATTTTAAGGTCCATGTACCTTACATTTACCATACATCCAATATCCTTGGATATAACATGTTGAATAGATTACGTAAGAGAAACATACCAGGTATGTATCCGTGTTCACTGGGGTTATTGCAAATAATTTTAAAATTTAGCCACGGAAAACCGCACACGTTACATTAGATACTGTTCTGATGGATTCTCATTATAATATTATCTTTGAATGTTTGGATTTACAGGTGGACACTGTTTAAAATATTTGGGGTTTCATTCTGATATGATTTTTGTATTTAAATTAGATCCGAATGCATACTGATAAAGACTTATATAATTTACTGTAGGAACAACAAATAAATACTCGTAGAAACTGCTCTCATCAATCCTCTTTAAGGAATACTAAATATGTACCTGGAATTTCTGACCATATCGTAACATGTAGTGAACAATTTGTTACGGATTAAACCTCATCACAATTATATTCGGAAAACAGCATAAATACTGTTAGAAATTTATCGCATATAACCCCATTCGAAGTGATTAAACTTGTATTTGTAATTGCAGTTGAAAACTGAACACATTTAATATATTACTGAAAAAAAACATTAATACTCATAGAAACTGATCTCATAAATCCCTATTTAAACATTATAATTTGTAATCTGCAATTGCAAATCAAAACTGTTCTAACCTAATGCATCTCGTTTCTTATAGAAACACTTGCCCTTTAACCACGAAAAGCCGCACGTTTTACATTAGATACTGTTCTCATAAATTCTCATTGAGATAGTATAAGTAAATGTCTGGATTTGCAAATAGATACTGTTTAAAATATTTGGTTGCTTTATTCTGATATAATTTTCATATTTAAATTAGATCCGAATCTTTACTGATAAAGACTTATATAATTTACTAGAGGAACAACAAATAGATACTCATAGAAACTGCTCTCATCAATCGTCTTGAAGGAATACCAAATGTGTACTTGGAATTTCCGACCATATCATAACATGTAGTGAACAATTTGTTACTGATTAAACCTCATCACAATTATATCCGGAAAACAGCATAAATACTTTTAGAAATTGATCGCATATAACCCCATTCGAAGTGATTAAACTTGTATTTGTATTTGCAGTTGAAAACTCTTTTTACCCATTCAAACAAATGAAAACACATTTAATATATTACTGAAAAAAAAAACATTAATACTCATAGAAACTGATCTCATAAATCCCTATTCAAACATTATAATTTTGAATCTTCAATTGCAAATCAAAACTGTTCTAACCTAATGCAGCTCGTTTCTTATAGAAACTCTTGCCATTTAACCACGGAAAGGCGCACGTTTTACATTAGATACTGTTCTCATAAATTCTCATTGAGATAGTATAAGTAAATGTGTGGATTTACAAATAGATACTGTTTAAATTATTTGGTTGCTTTATTCTGATATAATTTTCATATTTAAATTAGATCCGAATCTGTACTGATAAAGACTTATATAATTTACTATAGGAACAACAAATAGATACTCGTAGAAACTGCTCTCATCAATCCTCTTGAAGGAATGCTAAATGTGTACTTGGAATTTCCGACCATATCATAACATGTAGTTAACAATTTGTTACTGATTAAACCTCATCATAACTATATTCGGAAAACAGCATAAATACTTTTAGAAATCGATCGCATATAACCCCTTCGAAGCGATTAAACTTGTATTTGTAATTGCAGTTGAAAACTGACCTTTCTTTTTACCTATTCAAACAAATGAAAACACATTTAATATATTACTGAAAAAAAACATTAATACTCATAGAAACTGATCTCATAAATCCCTATTCAAACATTATAATTTGTAATCTTCAATTGCAAATCAAAACTGTTCTAACCTAATGCAACTCTTTTCTTAAAGAAACACTTGTCTTTTAATCACGGAAAGCCGCACTTATTACATTAGATACTGTGCTCATAAATTCTCATTGATGTGGTATAAGTAAATGTTTGGATTTACAAATGGATATGGCTTGACTCATTTTGCTGGTCAATTCGGATATAAACTGATAACAACTTCAACAGCAACTTTACCTAACTCTTATAGAAACTTATTGACCATATAGGTTCTCATAGATACTTATTAATTTTTGATAATTTTCAATATGGATTGATGAGATTTTTTTGACAGGGTAGGGACGTGGGGGAAGCGTGATGAGCGAGATGAACATATAGGAACTGTTTTGGCCGTATAGTTGCATATCTTATAGACTCTTCAATCAACGGTAAAACCAAGAACATACATAGTTGCATTAAATTTATTTTCACCTACAGAAATACTTTACTCAAAAAAACAAATATTACACAGTGAATACAATCTTATAGACTTATACATACAACATTCTGCAAACAAAAGACACATACAAAGGTTATACAATAAAAGATGGACACATTATTAAAACAATATTGAATGAAGAGAAATATGTATTACATGAAACATTTGCAAGGATAATTATAAATGATTTACGCATCAGATATGGACACATAGGTACACGTAAAACTTGGCTTACTTATAGAGAGAACTTCTACACACACAAAGACATCAACCTGACGAAACAAATAATATTGCCGCTGTCACGAATGTACACTTGGAAAATATAAAAATCACACAAATCACAATACACCTCAAAGCACTATTAATGCAGTCAATTTGTGCTCAAAAGGCCCCCTAGCGGAAAAGTTGTGGGGTAGTTTTGATTTCTTCGATTCCATATGTTTTGGGGTGCTGAATCCGAATCCGAGGTCTGCTGACAAAATTTCGTGACGCAACATTAAAAAAAAATCTCATTTTTTTGCGGTTTTTTCCTTATAACTCGAAAACTGTCAACTTTTCGTAAACAACCTTTCTATTCGAAATAAAAGTACATAAAATTTCCTACAAATTTCACTATTTAGGTTTTTTCTCCGACGAACCGTTCGGGCTCAAGCGCTAGTTGTACCTAAATGAAAAAGGTGGTGAGAAAACAACAACTTGTGTGATCATATCTTAAGGAGAGATGAATGATTACGAAATAGATTGTGAGATTAGACACACACCTTCCGCATCGTGTAAGCGTGAAAAAAGTGGGTTTTTGCAGAGACGGCCGAAATACGCCAATTTTCAACTAGCGCTTGAGCTGGAACGGTTCGTCGGTGAAAAAAACTTAAATAATGAAATTTGTAGGAAATTTTATGTACTTTCATTTCGAAAGGTTATTTACGAAAAGTTGATACTTTTCGAGTTATAAGCAAAAAAACTGCCAAAAAATGAGATTTTTTACGTTTTCTTGCATTTTTTTAAATGTTGTGTCATGAAATTTTGTTTGAACAAACCTCGGATTCGGATTCAGCATCCCAAAAAAACATAGAAAATGGAAGAAACCAATACTACCCTACAACTTTCCTGGTGAAAGCACAATTTGACTGGAGTATATCACAAAAGGAGAACTTGAACTTGTAGCTATTGATTACACAGCCCCACAAAAAAAAGTGGTCTGTCCAGCGGACCATACCTGTATATACGTATGTATTTGGACCCGCTGGAACCGAATCCGAAGTCAGAATTTTCAGATTGGCTCGTTTTTTACCCCCAACCCCAAAAAAACACCCCCTCAAAAAAATGGTCTGTCCGGCGGACTAGACTAGTATATTCTTATGTATTTGGACCTGCTGAAACCGAATCCTAAGTCAGAATTGTCAAATTGGCTCGTTTTTCACCCCCAACCCCAAAAAAACACCCTCAAAACAAAAACAAAGTGGTTTGTCCGTCGAAATATACCAGTGTATTCTTAGATATTTTGACCTGCTGAATTCGGATTCGAAGTTAGAATTGACAGATTAGCTCATTTTTCACCTCTAACCCGCCGCCCCCCCCCTCAAAATAAAATGGCCTGTCCGGCGGACCAGGCCAATGTATTCTTATGTATTTGAACCTACTGAAACCGAATCCGAAGTCAGAATTATCAGATTGACCCGTTTTTCACCCCCAACCCCAAAAAAAACCCCCTAAACAAAACAAAGTGGTCTGTCCGGCGAACTATACTAGTGCATCCTTATGTATTTTGACTTGCTGAATCCGGATTCGAAGTTAGAATTGACAGATTAGTCATTTTTCACCTCTAACCCTGAAAAACACCTCCCCGCCCAAATAAAAATGGTCTGTCCAGCGGACTAGGCCAGTGTATTCTCATGTATTTGGACCTGCTTAAACCGAATCCGAAGTCAGAATTGACAGATTGGCTCGTTTTTCATCCCTAACCCCGAAAAACACCCCCTCCCCAAAAAATGATCTGTCCGGCGGACCATACAAGTGTATCCTTATGTATTTAAATCCGTTAAAACTGAATCCAAAGTCAGAGTTGTCAGATTGGCTCGTTTTTCACTCCTAACCTCAAAAAACTACCCCAAAACAAAAAGAAAATGGTCTGTCCGGCGGACTATACCAGTGGTTCCTTGGGTAATTTGACCTGCTGAATCCGAATTTGAAGTCAGAATTGTCAAATTTGCTCGTATTTCACACCTAACCCCAAAAAACACCCCCAAAACAAAAAATGCTCTGTCCGGCGGACCATCATACTTATATATTTGGACTTGCTGAAATCGAATCCGATGTTAGAATTGTCAGATTGGCTTGTTTTCACCTCTAACCCCCAAAAACACCCCCCCACCCCAAATCGGGGGACCATACCAGTGTATTCCTACATATTTGGTAAGAATACACTGGTATGGTATGCCTCTTTTTTGTTTTAGGGGTGTTTTTTTGGGGTTGGGGGTGAAAACGAGCCAATCTTACAATTCTGACTTCGAGTTCGGTTTCAGCGGATTTAAATACATAAGGATACATTGATATGGTCCGCCAGACAGATCATTTTTTGGGGGGTGTTAAAGTCATTCCTACAAAAAACTAAGATAATTTTTTTGGTCATATTTTTTTTTAATTTCATTTTTCTAACTCCTTTCTGTGGGGACAACCTACTCTTAAATTTTCCGCATGTCATGGTAGATCACGTTGTATTTTGACAATGAAAGATTTGTAAAACATTGGAAATATAAACAGATAACAGTAGTATCTACAACAATTAGGCACGCACAAGCCAATTTAGCTAAACGATATATACAAGAACTAATTAGATTCTTGCGTATTGCAACGAAAGAGTGTCATATAAATTGGATCAAACATGGACCGACAATTGAAAATTTTCTAAATAATGTACCAAGTACCGTAACATAAATATCGCCTGTAACTATCATGTTGGGACAACATCCTGATATACCTTGGATACAAGAATCAAATATTAATTTAAAACACATTAACTAAACTTTTAAAAAAAGAATTGAAAACAATGCAGAACGTTATATAAAGAGGGAAAAACAAGAAAATAATGAAAAATGTCAAAGGACCACGCACACTATACATGGGATTTCATACAGCCGTCGATTTGGCTGAAAATTTGGTATGTTATATCCATAACTTCCTGATCAAAAGTGCTTATGGCCACAAAGTCCAAAATATCGTAAATTTCGAGATATTGAAGGTCAAAGGTCGTATGAGCTATCACTTATTATAGCTACCAAGTCACCTTCAGGTGTCTCTTTGACCCTAGAAATATTACTCTGGTATAAAACTCGACGACCTTGAACAGATCTATGACCTTGGCCCATGGATCATGGCCAAAGTTACCTTAAAAATCCAATCCAACCATAAAAATATTTATCTGGCATATAAAAAATGGGGTTAAACTTTGACACCTTAGAGTGTCGAAGACTCGCTCAGGGTCAAGGTCAAGGGTAACGTCAAGCTAAAAAAAACTGTTGGTACCTCTTTTGTTTATATTCCAGATAAATATTACTATGGTTGGTGTGGCACTTTAAGGTAATTTTGGCCATGATCCATGGGTCATAGATCTGCTCAAGGTCATCGAGTTTTATATCAGAGTAATATTTCTAGGGTCAAAGAGGCACCTGAAGGTGACTTGGTAGCTATAATAAGTGATAGCTCATACGACCTTTGACCTTCAATATGTCGAAATTTAGGACATTTTGGGATTTGTGGCCATAAGTACTTTTGATCAGGAAGTTATGGATTATGACATACCAAATTTTCAGCCAAATCGACGGCTGTATGAAATCCTATGTATTGTGTGCGTGGTCCTTTAAATTGGGAGGTTTTGTTATAGTTAAAAGTTTGAGATATACAAGTAATAAATTGGGAAAATGTGCCAAACTCATGTATCCATATGAAGGGTCATTTGAAATTAGTAAGATTATTAATGACAAAACACATATGAACTGTACCACACAATAAGAAATCATATAAGGGGAAAGTGTCATATTAGTTTACTTTATCCATATACCCCAAACTTTGACGAACAGTAAAGTTTGTGAATTTTGTGCTTTTGAATTTATAGAAGTTCTTAAAATTTCAAAGAACTTTTTCAAATAGGGAGAGAAATGTCATGAAGTGCACATCCTTATAATATTTTGTTTTCAACATGAATCAAAATCATATAATTTAAATTATGGGATGAACAAACTTTTGAACAGTGTCTCACAAAAACTGTAAAGAATAGCATTTATTTTAATATTATTAAGTTCTTAGTTATTAGATATAAGTTTTTACATTATGAGATAATTAATTTGTTAAACATTGCAACTAGATTTTATTTTAAAATATTCATGTAGGGCTTCTCTATTTCAAAATTAATATTTTTGAAAATGACATTTAGCCAATTAAAAAATTTTATAATTAAGAAGATTATAAATTAATCCCAAAAGATGCCAAGGTATACGAGAAGTACACAATGGTCATTTATATTACAATTATACATTATTATATAGGTCATAGAATTTGGAATGTATTGATGAACATGAATATGTCATAAATAAAAAATATTTGAAATAAAATCAAGTATAGATGCAATTCAAATAGGAAACATTTTATATATAGTTACTAGAAGTAGATAATAAGTTGTTTAATGTGATTTTAGAATTTATTTCAGAAATTAAAAAAAAAATTGATTTTGGCAAACAAAAATTTTCAAAATGAAAGAGATATTAATGGAAAGTATTAAGTATCAATAGAAAGGAAAATTAAATCAAAATCAATAATAAAAGTAACAATCTCTAAAACATAATGAAATTTATTATGTTTTGCTCCGGCAACTTATCCCTCCAGTGAGGTTTAAGTAGCCTTACCCGGTTCTCATGAAGTTAATGGAGACTGGGCCGTGGTTCGAGTTTATTAACAAGCAAAATAAGAAAATCCTCAGGGCGCCAATAGCCAAAATATCTGATACCCATGACGTACCTGCTTCTTACTAGTAAGTACTGACCGTGGCTATTCAGTGACCTTGAATCTTCATAGGTATACAAAAAAATGTCACAATCAAACAAATTACTTGATGAGTCTAAAGATGTTTATATAACTAAGTATAAATATAATGTATATATGAAAGATTGTAAATACGGTGTCAAAGGTCAGCCGTCAATAATATATTAATATATGGACAAACTATGTAAAAACGATTTAACAAAAAGTTACTTAACCATAAAATAAGTACAACGTAGTAATAATTGGACAACCAGGTTCATAGAAAATAGCTATTTTCCTCACAATGATTTTCACATGTGAGAAAATTAATAAGCGCCGAAGGCGATAACAATTTGTTGACTGTGAGCAAAATGTAAAGTTTAAAAGCTGAAGGCTTATCAAGTGAAATATTGTGGCTGAAGGCCTAAACAATAAGTTAAAAATAAGTGAAATTTGAGTGTCTATTTTCGAAACCAAAGACTGAGTTGATACTCTCACCACCGTTCCTGGAAACCACACTACAGCGTTCCTGTCTCACTTGTTCCCAGTCCAGATGTTGAAGATGGTTACATCAGCAAGACGTATCTCAACTCGTACTACAGCTGCTACTGATAATTGAATGTGCACCCACACACCATATCGAGTGTTCTTAGGCTAAGAGCGGCTCATAATCATGTCCATAGGGCTAGATTACTTAATAACTCTTATTCTGGGGTCCATGAAAACTCCATGCACCTTCCCACATCAACATCCAAGAAGTACTCTTTTTCACGGCAAGGCTAACTTGAAAGCAGATGGCCGTCCTCTTTCTCCGACAAGCAACAAACGACCTAATCCGTAGCAGCTACCTTCCGCTTAGTGACCCTCAAAAACATTGTTACCAACGGTATCACCGAAAAGGTTAACCACCCGCTAAGACATAAATTTACGTACGCTACGTGATGATCAATGTAGTTTCATATAATCTCATACCAAAAAATTAATAAGTTCATGATAATCAATGTTATTGAATTAAATCGACTTTGCATATAATTGAAGACAGTATTTAAGTACTTAACAAGTGAAACAACAGGTGGCGCTATGTACATTGTACATGATTCGTGAACGTAAATACGACGTTAAGCGTGTAAAGAACTCTTCACTGTAGATCGAACAAGACAGGATGGCAGTGGCTCCAGGAAGGAATCTGCAATTAATTATTAACAAAAATTAAAGATGGCATTACCCACTTTGCTCTGTATACAACTAGGCAACTACAAAAATCAATAATGGTGGCGGTTTTAGACCCCCGAAATTACATAAAATTGAAGAGCTTATAGCCATGTAACGTTCAGGCTTAAGTGAATGCTACACTACCCGCCTCCCTCACAAAAAAATATGTTTACTACGTAACACGTATTTTTTATAAATTGAGACCACAATTTCCAGCCAATGCTGAACGGATACAACTAAAACCTATTCCTAACCTATAGAGTTAGTATAGCCCCCTTTAAACATTAAGTGTAAATAGACATGAACTACAAACTAAACACTAAACGAAAGGAAGTAAATAAGGTTCCTATACTCTAACTTCTCACTAACTGCTATTTCTTGCTGGGGGGAAAGACTTAGTACTCATTGGTAGCTCCGCGTACTACACGCCTAATACTTTAGGGACAAAATTGATAAAGACATAGTCGGGACTGTCATAATCAGGGAAAGTCATAATCGGTTAAGTCTACGGAGTACTAATCCAACTCCCACTAGCCTACTTACTAGACCCACAGAGCCTAATTTATATCTATACCCAATTGGTTCCAATAACCGGTAAGCTTAATCCTACGACGCTTAATATTCACTAAATACAGAACACCCAATGAATACCCAATATTCAGATAAAAAGCTTAAGTGACTAAAATCAACCCCATGACTGGCGTGCCCTACACTATTCTTAACTTATTAAAATAGATCGTGAACTTGTTACTTTCCACTTGTGGAAAACACTCTGCAATAGAAAAGGCAAAACGACATTAATGAGAGTTTGGGAAACAAAGACTGCATGCATTATTCCCAAGACCCTCTTACGTTCATGATTAGTAAGCTAAAAAGTTTCAGTAACTGAATAAATACTAAATCAGAACTAACTTGTCAAATTTGACCGATATCGCACACTCTACTAAAAAAGCTAGAACAAGCGCAGGTAATAAACCCCTCAGGTATATTAAACTAAAATCTGTGCCTCTATTCTAAACTTATGGATACGGAACTTTAGTGGAAAATGTACCACGAAAATAAAAGATTCACCCGACCAAAACGTCGGAATTTGACCCGTAATACATCTTTAAATCAGATACGTGCCAAGAACCCGCATCTGACCCATCTTCGTGATTTAAAGCGTAGACCAATTTTGAGATCTTCTGGCGAATTGTGCAAAGTACAAATTTGGGTGCTAACTTAGCTGAAAAGTGCTTCGAGGCATCCGATAAAACCTTGTTTCTCTTCCATACCTTATCACCTACTTTATACTCAACCTTCCGTCTACGCAAGTTGTAAGTGTTCTGGCTTTTCTTATAAGCCGCGCTTAAACGTTGTACTACATCTTTATACGTATCCGAAAGATTGGATATGTGATCGCAATATTTATTCCTATCACCAGGGGTTAATTGAATACCCGCAGTTGACTCTATCTGCCCGTAAAAGTCTCCTGAAATAGGAACTCTACGGCCGAAATTTAGAAAAGTAGGAGGGAAACCGGTGACCTCGTGAGTGGCCGTTCTGATTGCATGAGCCACCCTAAAAATTTCTAAATCCCAATCCTGATGATTATCCTGAATATAACTGCGTAAGGCAGTACCTACTGTGGCATTATAACGCTCAAATGAATTCACTTGTGCATGGTATAGCGCATTGAACCAAATCTTTTGTACTTTGTACCGTTCAGCCAGTTTCTTAAAAATTGTTGAGGCAAACTGCCTCCCATTATGAACTGTGGAACACCGTAGATCAAAAATACGTCGTTCTCCATAAATCTAGAAATAGTCTGTGCCGTGGCATTACGCATCGGGTGTACGAGTACATACTTAGTAAACCAATCTAAAACTACTAGTAGGTATGAAAAGCCTCTTTTACTCCGTGTTACTGGACCAAAAATATCAACACTAATTACTTGCCATGGAAATTCAACTTTCTTTTCTTTCCCTATCAACCCATAACAAGAAAATGAAACTTTTTGAGAATCGCAGGTTTTACATGACTTGACGTTCCGCATACATCCTTTTTTAGGTCAACAGTAATCTTCACATACCTTCTTAAGTGTTTTAAAATACCCCAGGTGAGCAGATATACTCGAATCGTCACATTGTTTTAAAACCTCATTTTTTGTGAAAAAGGTACCAAAAGTTTCCATTCAGTTAAGTTGGTTTTTACCGGTAATTTATTAGCAACATGCTTAAAGATTAAATCATTTTCCACTTTGAAGAACGGATACAACTTAGGATTTGCCAAAATTTTACTATGTAACTTGGTATACCAATTATCAAAATTCTCTTGACTAAGTGACAATGACCCTACCGTGAAATTTTGCTCAATATCAGAAGGTGACAGTTCGTCTTGATGCACTCTAGATAAAGTGTCGGGAACTACATTTAACTCACCCTTACGGTGCACCAAATTAAAGTCATATTGCTGTAACTTAACCATCCAGCGAGCTAATCTGCCCGTTGGTGACTAACTTATGCAACGAACTAACCGCTAAATTATCTGTTGTGACCGTAAACTTCTGGCCTTCTACAAAGAGACGAAACCTCTCGAAACTAAATAATAAAGCTAGTATTTCTTGTTCATAAATGCTGTAATTCCTTTCTGCTTTATTTAGAGAACGACTGGCAAAGGCAATCACCTTCTCCTATCCCCCCTGAAGCTGGGTTAAACAACTTCCTAATCCTGTTCTGGATGCGTCACACGGTATAACAAAATTATTCAGTTTAAAATCAGGACTAGTTAGGATTGGAGTAGAGACAAGTGCTTGCTTAAGCGTCAAGAATGCTTGTTCTGCCTTTTCGCTCCATCTAATCGGTTGTCTCTTATCACGTCTCCCCCTAAGCAGATCATTTAACGGAGCAACCAGAGTTTAAAAATGAGGTAAGAATCTCCGGTACCAAGAACACATGCCAATAAATCGTTTAATCTGAGTAGTATTTGTGGGACGAGGATAACTAATCATCGCTTCAACTTTCTCAGGATTCGTACGTAGTCCACCCTCAGTATCGATAACGTAACCTAAGTATTTCAGGGACTTCCTAAAAAACTGACACTTTTCAAAATTTACTGTAAGGTTGGCATCTTTTAGTCTATCAAACACCTCTCTCAGAATAGAGACGTGTTCCTCAAAAGTAGAAGCGGTGACAATTATATCGTCAAGATACACGAAAACTATATTTTCTAATCATGGGGTTATACCAATGTCCATCAACCGTTGCATAGCTTGTGCAGCGTTTGCAAGACCAAAGGGCAGTACTTTAAAACAAAATAAACCTCTCCCAGGCACAGCAAATGCGGTTTTGGGTCTGGAAGGCTCTGAAAGTGGAATTTGCCAAAAGGCGATTTTCAAATCTATAGAACTGATATACCTTGCGTCTCGTAACATACTCAAAATACCGCCCACGAAAGGTAAAGGATACGAGTCCCTAACGGTTACCGAATTTAAAGCCCTGCCATCAAAACAGAATCGGTAATCATTACCCTTCGTAACTAACAAAACCGGTGACCTCCATTCACTAAAGGTAGGCTCAACTACATCCTGCTCTAACATTTTGTCTAGTTCTTTATTCAAGATAGTCATCATATGTGGTGACAAAAGATATTGACGTTGCTTAATGGGCTCAGCATTCCCGGTATCTATATGATGGTAAACGGCGAAAAAAAATTCGCGGAAATAAAATCCTGGAAAAAAAATCCGAAGGAAATAAAAGCCGCGGAAAAAAAAACCGAGGAAAATAAAGCCGCGGAAGAAAAGGCTGATTTACAGAAAACAAGGTTTCTTTCACTTCGACGAATCTAGGAAAAAAAAGCCGCGGAAAAAAAATCCGAGGAAAAAAAACCTAAACTCTGCGACAAAACAGAGTAGCGAGTTTTCTAACTACATCTCGTCTGCAAGTTTGTGATAGAGCATTGTGATTGGCGTATGTTCGGTATACTGTACAGAATGTGAAAAGTGATGAGATTCGCGACTGGTGGGGAGTGGGTTAACATTTCGAATTGTTAATTATTTTAAAAAAATACAAGTAAACTAAATAAAAAAAAACAAGTCCAAAACAAATTGTTTTCGAATATACAGGGCGAGCCAAAACGAAATTACAGGATCAAGTGCCTTCTTTTTAAATGGAATGGTATGTATATCAGTACATTTTCGAAGCTTCTTTCTAGACTCTGTTCATTCCTATATTATTATTGACTATCTCCCAACCACTTGGATGTAATTAATTTTTTGTTGAAATAATGCCATCTGCAGGTGCATATTGAAAAAATCACCAAAATCACAATGATGGGTTTTAAGAGAAACTTATGTGAATGCTAGTTACGAGTCATCTAATTAATGTTTTTGAATCATTTTTATTTCCTAAAAATGTACAGGGTGGCCAAAAATTATTTTTCAATTAAGAACTTTTTAAATCGAATTTTCTCAATTTTTTCAAATGGAACATCCTGTTTATTTTTCGAAGATGTGAAGTAGAACTGAAAAACGAACACTTTTTGTAAGTACTTCCCTATGACTAATTGCAACCATTTTCGTCTTATTGAGCAATAAGTGCAAAATTCAAGAATAAACAAAAAATCAATTCAAATAATTCATTAGAAAAAATTATAACAAGTTGCCCATTTTGATTGACAAATGTTCGTTTTTCATTTCTTCATCACATCGTCGGAAAATATACGGGGTGTTTCATTTGAAAAAGTTGAGAAAATTCAATTTAAAAAGTTCTTAATTAAAAAATAATTTTTGGCCACCCTGTACGTTTTCAGGAAGTAGTAATGATTCAAAAACATTAATTAGATGTCTCGTAACTAGAATTCACATCAGTTTTTCTTAAAACCCATAATTGTGACTTTGGTGATTTTTTCAATATGCATCTGCAGATGGCATTATTTCAACATAAAATTGGCTATCTCCCAAGTGGGAGATAGCCAATAATAATATAGGAATGAATAGTCTAGAAAGATGCTTCAAATAATGTACTGATATACATAGCATTCCATTAAAAAAAAGCACTTGATCCTGCAATTTCGTCTTGGCTCGCCCTGAATATTCGAAAATAATTTCCGGTATTTTACTTTTTTATATACTATACTTGTATTTTTTTTTAATTTCTAGCTATTGTAGAACCCATGTCTGGTTCGAAGTCCGGCTTACTATTGCCCCACCCTGTATATTACAAATTGGACAGTCATGCTGGACATAAAATTAAAAGTAATTATATCTAGAAAAGAACTACCACGTTTGTTTAATAGCACAAAATCATTTGAAACAAATATTTAAACTAATAATAGTAACTGTTCCATAACTTCATTTATTTTTTCAGTTATTTTGAATTCTCAGTTTCAAATAAATTATATATTTTAATCTCCATTTACGCTAAATTACTCTTCACCATTACATCTTGCTGCATATTTTCTGTATTTTTCCTTAATGAGGAAAGGCCGACTTGACTGTGTTCCAAACATATAGTCTGCTCATTCGTCTGAATCTCCTCAAATGGCGTGACACCTGAAGATATTAAGTAAGTTGCGATGGTGGTTTTTTACGAGAGAGAATGGTATGCCTCTGACTCGAGCTGCGCTCCGGCAAGGTTTTAGAAGAGCGCACCATTAAGAAAAGATATGAAAAGAAGTACATATCTTACAGAGCAGCAGTGACCGATTTTGGTTGAATAGTTACTGAAATTGGATGTTATCAACCTGTAATGTGCGATATTCCTTGTGATCCTGGGGAGGTGCTCACCAGAGTGAGGTGTTCATAAGAGTACATCGAAATTTTTACCACCATGCAAATGTTTTTAGCAGACAATGAGAAGTCTGAAAATATTAGAGATTCTTATAGCGATGTAGAATATGATAATGATGATGAAGATGAATATTAGCTAATAATTTGAACTGAATCTTTAGGTCTGAAAGTGTTTCCATCAAAAATATTTTTTCTAAAATGAAAGATATATGTTAGTTATTTCTCATACATAATTAGCTTTTATTTCTTGCCCATGTCTAATTTGTAACGTATAATACAGTTTTTCGCCATTTTGAATCCAATATGGCACTCATTTCACCTGATTTTATTGAATGAATACTGTGAAATGTTATTTTTTATAGCAAGTGTGGAAACTAACTAAATTTTCTAAAAACGACGACTTTTTTTCACATAATTAGAAATTATAAATACCTCTAACCTATGACTTTAAACATTCTGTACAGCATATGGAATAAAATGATACCAATCACAATACTCTCTGACGAACTAGCGCACGGACCACCAAAAAATGAAGTTAGAGAATCCACTAATATATATTTTTTTATTTAAAAATTTCCTTACATGTACATTAATTTTATATATCTGTTCTTGTACGATGAAAACAATATTTATGTTCTTGTTGCTTGCCAAAAAATAATTCCTACGTCCTTCACTATATCGACTATTGATATGGTATTAAGTAGTCAAGCAAATTGGCATATGGAATGCAGAAACCAAACCTAGGCGAAATATATCGATAATTACAAAGTACTAATTTTTGCAATTTTCTTAATATTTTCTTTCGATTTTTTCACAAAATTTGAAAAATACGCGTTAATATGTATTTCAAATGTTAGGAATAGTATAGATAGAGGCATATGGGTGTTATTAACGAAAACTAGGGTGGAATCAAATCTGAGCTCCCACAACCCCTCACGAGCGAATTAAGCATTTGGAATGGAACTTAAAAATCACTCTCTTAAAGAAACTCCTTGTACGAGTCTTTACCGTTGCCATAATTCTATTTTTGCATATTTTGTCTCATCGTTCATAAGTTTTTAACGTAGCTTTGCTATCAGCAGTTTCCTACGCGGCTTTTTTTTTCGCGGCTTTTTTTTCCTCGGATTTTATTTCCGCGGCTTTTTTTTCCATTCCCAGGGTCGCATCTGTTTACATATTTGATGGTTTTTTGTGTCAATGTGTTTTGTATAAAGTAGCTTTTTTATCCGCGGATTTTTTTCCCCGGCTTTTTTTCCAGGATTTTTTTTCTGAGGATTTTTTTTACACGGCTTTTTTTTCCTAGATTCCTATATAATATGTCATCTTATTGGTGAGGCCTAACCTACCACAACTGAGACCTCCGAATAACCGTTTGACCTCCTCAACTTGTTGAAGAGTTGATCTCCAGTTAAATTAGCCAAACCGCCATCATTGGTGCCAGGTGGGTCCACATGACAGACAGCAGAAATATTAATACTACCAATATCATTGCTCGAAGTATTAGATTTAAAATCTAAGTGAATACCAAAAATTCTACAGAAATCTATTCCCAAAATAAAAGAACTAGTCAAAGACGGCACTAAATAAACCTTAAGTATCTTAACAATGTTATTAATCTTGAATGGTAGGTGAGCCATACCTCTGACAGACTGGTGGGCACCGTCAGCAGTAGTTACATACGTCAAATCTGACGTTACAATTTCACATTTGAATTTTTCTTTTTTATACCTTCACTACCAACTACCGAACGGTTACAACCAGAATCAACCAAAGCAGTAATTTCTCTATCGTACAAGAAAACTGAAATATATGGCCTATCGTCGCCATTCCTTGATAAAAGTAAAGGTGTTACTCGCACCTCACTATCAACTCTACTATATGTTTTATAAAATTTTTTGACTTTAATTAACTTCCAATCTGATTTGTTAGTCTTATTATTTTTCACCTTACTACTATTACTACAAAAAGACTAACCTTACGTGACCCCATCACTAGTTTTTTGAACACTTTTTACAATCATTCATTGTAACATTAGGTTCACCGCACTTAAAACAGAACTTATTCCTTTTCGCTCTACATTGTCTAAATACATGATTTTCCCCTCTGCAGTTAAAACATGTGACTGGTTCTTTGGTAACTTGAACTACATTAACATTAGATCGCCTAGGTCGATTTTCATGAGGAGGCTTAAAATGTGATTTAGGTGGTGTAAAAGGCTTAACTGACTTCTCATGCGATTCGCTAGAATGAGCACTCTTATCTAAAGAAGAAACCCCAACGTATAAAAGGTCTTTTTCAAATAAGTTGCTGTGCACTGGAGGCGGTACATATTTTTTTGTACTCTCCTCAGCATACTCTATCTTTTTACATTTAGAAAATAACTCTGACACAGAATCTATGCTAAGTAACGCTAAGAGAGCAGCGAAATAAGGTAACAAGTTTTTCCTTATCTGCTTAATACGTTCATCCAAACGTAGCTTCGCATTAAGTCTGTTATATAAAGCCTCCATTATTCGAATATAAATATGTACTGGCTCATCCGCGTGTTGAGTTCTCTTTTCAATATAATCCATCATACTTTTATCAAAATCCTCATGCAAAAAATCATTTTTTAACTGACCCACTAAAGACTCCCAACTTGTAACCTCATTGCTACCTCTAACTGACCGATACCACTGTAACGCTGGTCCCGAAAAAAGATCTAACCCTGATCGAAAAAGTTCCCCCTTCGTAACATTTCTAGCTACCGCTAACTCTTCTACTCTCTCAATAAAGGAAATCACATTGTTAGGTTGGCCATCAAACGTGACACCCCACTTGTATATGGGTACAAATTTAGTATTAGGACCTATTGCCCTATTTACTGGAGTATCTACCGCTACTGCTATATTGTTTTGGTCATCCTTACCAAGTTTCTCGAAAAGATCTGCCTCCAGTAAGTAAATCGTAGCCCTGGACTCGTTTTGAAATATTTTCGATTCCTCAGGATCCTGTCCTGGAATAGGCATTCTACTAACTCGTCCCATAATGTGCACTAGCTGTGATTTAACTTGCTTGACCGGCAAATCATCCTCCGTCCCAGGTAGCAAGGTGACGTCATTATGACGTCTTTTAAAGGTGATTTTTCGTCGCCGACGTCATTGTCCCAATAAATGACGTACCAGAGACGTGATATTTAAAACGTACTTCTGACGTCATCATGAAGACGTCAAATACACGTTTCTTTTAGGTCACTATTTTGACATCATTAATAAATGACGTACCAGAGACGTGATATTAAATACGTACTTCTGACGTCATCATGAAGACGTCATTTTGTCGTCAAAATTGGTCATTTGGTTCACTATATATATTCATATATTCACTATATATATATATATATATATATATATATATATATATATATATATATATATATGGTAATTCTGCATTTTAGCGTAACATCCGAATTTTTGCGAAATTTTTTCAGGATACACTAATTTGGGGTCGTAGAGCACGAATCTGAAGTCAGTTTTCGGCGCAAATGGATAGTTTTTCCAAAAAAAATTTTTGAAATTTTCCACCACAACACTCACTCTCCGTCACTGTAAACACTAAAACACCATTAATTTCGACCAACTTCTATCTTGTGTTCACGATGTAATAAGTGCTCCTCACAATAATGCACCTTTTACGCACCAAAAAATTGCTTTTTCATGAAAAAAAAACAATAAATTATTCAAACTCTATAAATAAACAACGAAATGAAAATTCATCAAACTGTCAAACCAATGCGCATGTGCATCTTCAGTTTAAAGTTGTGTCTAAGGTGACGAGCAAAATTAGTAGGCGATTTTTGCCCCTCTGATTTTGATACGATATTTGTATTTCAACGGACGAAAGATGACGTCACAGTAACATGTAATTTTTGGGATACTTTAAGAGGAGATATTTAGGTGATATAATTAAAAAATACATAAGACACGCTTCAATCAAAGAATTTATTAAGCTAAACTCGAAAATATATGGGATTGTTTGAGCTTACAACTTTTATGACGTTAAATATATACAAATTTTAGTAAAGTAAAAACGAACACGCGATACACGTTTCAACGTTAAAAAGTGGCACATATTTAGTTGCATATTTACAATAGTAGCTGTTCTTTCGTACTGAACGAACTGATTGGAATTACTAAACAGCCAATCAAATCGAAGCATTTTTGAAATACTTCATCCCTATTGGTTGCTTACTGATTGTTTCACTTTGTTCAGCTACTATGCGTATTTTAAATTTCTTGGATATTCATATAACGATCAACGGTCAGTAAAGGCTGAAATGTGGTAGAGAGTAGATTCCCTCTGGTGTGGTAAGTATAGTAGATCTTTAGCTTTTTATTCCTGCTTCTTATTTCCATTTGAAATGGCTTGTACCTCTTGCACGTTTGATATGTTTGATTTTGTTTTATTGATTAATGAGGAGGAGAGGTTAATGAATTTTTTGAAGGAGCATGGGGTTTTAGGTGACAAAAATGTAGTTTGCCCAAACTGCAACAAAAATTGTACGTTTTTCCCGAACGATAGCTTCCGATATAAATGTACTAATTCGAGGATCGTTATGAAACATCGGAAGAAGATTAAAATTAGATGTACATACACTGTTAGCGGGCGAAAAGGGTCATTTTTTGAAAAATCTCATTTGAGTATAAAGGAGATTTGCAAATTTGTTGCATTTTGGTTGTATACGGGGCATCCAAAGCATGAAAAGCTTGTTCGCGAATGTCATATGACTCCCCATACGGTGGTGGACTGGTCAAATTTTTGCAGGGAGGTTTGTTTAGTTTGCATGGTCGACGAATCGGAGCGGATTGGAGGTGAGGGAAAAATTGTAGAGATTGATGAAGCAAAAATGGGTAAAAGAAAGTACAATAGGGGTAGGGTGATAGAGGGTCAATGGGTTTTCGGTGGATTTGAACGCGGGACAAAAAAATGTTTTTATGTTCCTGTTGAGGACAGGACTTCAGAAACTTTGCTCGAGGTAATTAAGAAGTGGATACTACCAGGTACTACCATATATTCTGACTGTTGGAAATCCTACGATTGTTTAAAAAACGAGAATTTCCAACATGCCACGGTGAACCACTCTTTAAATTTCGTTGACCCCGAAAGTGGTGCCCATACTCAAAACATAGAACGGGTTTGGAGGGATGTGCGGGGAGAAATTCCAAAATATGGTCGTCGAAAGAGTCATTTCGATGGCTATCTCGCGGAATTTCTTTTCCAAAGGAAATATTCTGACCACAGAGACCAATTTCATCATTTTTTTAAATTTATGGGAATGGTCTACCCACCTTGCGGTTCTAGTTCTGATGAGGAAACCTCAGAAGAATCAACCTAACTCTATGTTATTAGGACCAAAAGTCAATTATTATATGAAAATTAGAAAAATTTTACTCCTTTTTGATCTCTCATCATATTGTTATAATTTATAATTGTTATATACTTTTTTTAAGTTTATTTGTTACATTTTTTACGGTTTATTTATTTTTTTAGAGTTTATTTATTTTTTAGAGTTTATTTATTTTTTGGAGTTAATTTATTTTTTAGAGTTTATTTATTTTTTATTTATTTATTTTTTTTTAGAATGTTCATATTGTTGTTTCTTTTCTTATATTTTCTGCCTGCTATTGCATGCAAAATGGCTGTTTATTTTTAAATTTTTAACCTGTTACTCCTTATTAACAATCCTGTACCCTTTCCTTTCCTGGCAAGGTATATGATCACACCTTCTCGCTGGTCCTTGCTGAGCAATAACAAAAACGGGTACCTATGTTAGTACATGTATGTATCCCACATAACAGTTTGTTTAGTATGTATAAGTACATACTTATCGTATTTTGCCATTTTTGTGTGTCCATTTTTAGTAGTTCAAGGTCGTTTGACGATAGTTATATTGTTTGGACATTCCTAGGAGGGCAAGGATTATTTTTGAATACATTGCAAAAACGCCTAAAATATTTTTTGCCCTTCTCGAAGAAAAAAATGTTTGCGCAAAAATTTTTTTCTTCGAGAAGGGCAAGAAATATTTTAGGCGTTTTTGCAATGTATTCAAAAATAATCCTTGCCCTCCTAGGAATGTCCGAACAATATAACTATCGTCAAACGACCTTGAACTACTAAAAATGGACACACACAAAAAAATTTTTAAACATCTCTTAAATGCAACAAAAATGATACATCTTCCTTATTCTTACTTCCTTTTACCCACCCAGCACCCATTTACGCTCCACGTTCTCGTAAGATTGCTATTTGCACAATATTTCATTAATCATAAAATACTTATTCTAATAGTATCTACTTCATGCCACACAAAAAAAATGGCAAAATACGGTAAGTGGATGTCGTAAACATTATTTACCACAAACTGAATTTTGGAATGACACTTTTGTTGAGGATTCATACTTGTCCTTTACTCTTGTTACATTTATCCTGGAACATGCTGTATATCGTATATCCAGTTTCCTATTCGATGTGAAATTTCGTATACATTAGCGAAACTAGGAATGTCATTGAAAATATTATTAACTGAACACCAGTTTTTGGTATTGGCTGAGATGATCATAAAAACGTGCATATTTTAATTATATTTTTCTGATCAAACATTTGTAGGTAATTAATTAGCATATCCCAAAAATGTTACGGTGACATTATCGTTCGCCCACAAAAATGCAAATACCATTTCAAAATCAGAGTATTGAAACTTTAGACACAACTTTGAAGTTAGTCCTCTGTGGTGAGGATACGCATGCGCATTAGTTTGACAGTTTGACGATTGTTCATTTTCTGGTTTCTAGAGTTTTGGTAAATAATAATTTATTTTTTATGGAAAAGCAATTTTTTTGGTGTGTTTGTTCTAAGGAATACTTTACATGGTGAACATGATATGAAAATCGGCCGAAATGGAGGGTTTTTAGTGTTTACAGTGACGGAGAGTGAGTGTTATGGTGGAAAATTTCAAAATTTTTTTTTGGAAAAACTATGCATTTGCGCCGAAAACTGACTTCAGATTCGTGTTCTACGACCCCAAATTAGTGTATCCTGAAAACATTTCGCAAAAATTCGAATGTTACGCTAAAATGCAGAATTACCATATATATATACATATATATATATATATATATATATATATATATATATATATATATATATATATATATATATATATATATATATATATATATATATATATATATATATATATATATATATATATATATATATATATATATATATATATATATATATATATATATATATATATATATATATATATATATATATATATATATATGTGTATATAGAGACCTTTGACCAATCATAATAGCAATATATTATTACAATAAAAACGTACATATAGAAACATCAGTATGTTTTGACATAGTTGCCGAATATAAAAATAGAAAATAGAAGTATTTAGTGACTAGTTCAATTTTTGCCACATAGTAATAATAATTTTGTATTACTATTTCTAACTAGGTATACAGCTTTTAAACATATTTAAATAAAGATGTTCAATGGTTCAGTGAGTTAAGTGTTAGGTTGCGACTGAAGAGGTCTGCGGTTCGATTCCTGCACATTCCGGTTTTTTTTTCGTCAAAAACTTTATTAATAATTGTGGAAAAATATTATAATGAGAGGTTTGCATCCCTTATCGCAAAATTCACTGATTACCAATACGTCATATTGGCGTCATACATATGACGTCATTGGGCTGTGACGTTGTGCCGTCTTTTCACGTCATTTTTACGTCATGCTGAAGGTGAAATTGACGTAATTAATGCTGAAAAAACGACGTCATAGTGACGGCACCTTGCTGCCTGGGGTAGGATGGTCTAAATTACTAATAATATCTTTAATGGAATCAAGGTATTGTTTACTTGCAGTTTTTCAGTGTTAAACTCGTACAGTGGATCGCTAAGAGATAAATCATTACATGGTTTATATGTCAAGGCTAGTGCTAGTCTACAGCGTGTCTCTAAGTGTCTAACCGTAGTGCAATCTCTTATGCGTAATTCATAATCGATCTGGTCTGCTTGCAATAAATTAGGTATGAAACTTTCAGACATTTTGATAACCCAGATATAAACTAGATGTACTAAACTTTAATAAAAATTCCACAGAAAACACTTAACCGACTGATTTAATAAGTATTACTCTACCCCTATGCAACCGTACTAAAAGTCTAGTAACTTATTCTCTACGAGTACGATAAATCGTTTTCCACCCTACGATTATCTCACTCTAACCATACAAATTTTAAATGTTTGCCTTGCCGCAATTGTTTAACCCCCTGTATATGGTAACTCTAATAAGATTAAAATTCTAAAATACTCTTAGCACATACGTGACTAATAAAAAGATTGAGGTTTCAAATCATAAACAAATAGGTAAAATATCAGTAGTACATAAAATATAAAAACAGCATAAATTTCATCAACACAAATTAACACTCAAATTTCGTAACCCCACGTTGTCAAAGCGACACGTGCTCCGGCAACTTATCCCTCCAATGAGGTTTAAGTAGCCTTACCCGGTTCTCATGAAGTTAATGGAGACTGGGTCGTGGTTCGAGTTTATTAACAAGCAAAGTAAGGAAATCCTCAGGGCGCCAATAGCCAAAATATCTGATACCTATGACGTATCTGCTTCTTACTGGTAAGTACTGACCGTGGCTATTCAGTGACCTTGAATCTTCATAGGTATACAAAAAAAAATGTCACAATCAAACAAATTACTTGATGAGTCTAAAGATGTGTATATTACTAAGTATAAATATAATGTATATATGAAAGATTGTAAATACGGTGTCAAAAGTCAACCATTAATAATATATTAATATATGGACAAACGATGTAAAAACGATTTAACAAAAAGTTACTTAACCATAAAATAAGTACAACGTAGTAATAATTGGACAACCAGGTTCATAGAAAATAGTTATTTTCTTCACAATGATTTTCACATGTGAGAAAATTAATAAGCGCTGAAGGCGATAACAATTTGTTGACTGTGAGCAAAATGTAAAGTTTAAAAGCTGAAGGCTTATCAAGTGAAATATTGTGGCTAAAGGCCTAAACGATAAGTTAAAAATAAGTGAAATTTGAGTGTCTATTTTCGAAACCAAAGACTGAGTTGATACTCTCACCACCGTTCCTGGAAACCACACTACAGCGTTCCTGTCTCACTCGCTCCCAGTCCAGATGTTGAAGATGGTTACAACAGCAAGACGTATCTCAACTCGTACTACAGCTGCTACTGATAATTGAATGTGCACCCACATACCATATCGAGTGTTCTTAGGCTAAGGAGCGGCTAATAATCATGTCCATAGGGCTAGATTACTTAATAAATCTTATTCTGGGGTCCATGAAAATTCCATGCACCTTCCCACATCAACATCCAAAGATAATGTCTCGGGTTAGGGGTTAAATTAAATTCTTCTTTAATACTTCAAGATTGAAGTACTCTTTTTCACGGCAATGCTAACTTGCAGATGGCCGTCCTCTTTCTCCGACAAGCAACAAACGACCTAATCCGCGGCAGCTACCTTCCGCTTAGTGACCCTCAAAAACATTGTTACCAACGGTATCACCGAAAAGGTTAACCACCAGCTAAGACATAAATTTACGTACGCTACGTGATGATCAATGTACTTTCATATAATCTCATACCAAAAAATTAATAAGTTCATGATAATCAATATTATTGAATTAAATCGACTTTGCATATAATTGAAGACAGTATTTAAGTACTTAACAAGTGAAACAATAGGTGGGGCTATGTACATTGTACATGATTCGTGAACGTAAATACGACGTTAAGCGTGTAAAAAACTCTTCACTGTAGATCGAGCAAGACAGGACGGCAGTGGCTCCAGGAAGGAATCTGCAATAAATTCATAACAAAAATTAAAGGTGGCATTACCCACTTTGCTGTGTATACAACTAGGCAACTACAAAAATCAATAATAGTGGCGGTTTTAGACCCCCGAAATTACATAAAATTGAAGAGCTTATAGCCATGTAGCGTTCAGGCTTAAGTGAATGCTACACTTTTTAAGATTGTTTTATTATTATGAAGTTAAGTTTTGTAAGAAAATTTTATTTTATTTATAAATTTTGAAATTATGAATTTTTAATCTTCAGTAACTCTCACTATGAGACAACTCAATCCCGTAGCAGGTTCTCAATCCAGCTTGTATTTAATTTACTTAGTTGTATAAGAATAGCATATATTTCGGTTATAAAACATTTATTATATTAAATAACAAAACGTAAGACTAACTATGACTAAATACAAAATTGAATGTTTTATTTTACTTCAAAATTTAAATTTATATTTGAAATTCTAATTCTTTTTAAAATATTTCCAAATTCACGGTTGAATAATAAAGTAGGTACCTTTGATCTTCTTCTGTTTTTCTTCTATACTTCCACTGCTTTAATTCACTTCTTTATAAAATATTTTTCTAAGTTTCTCTTCCAAAAATGGCAAACCAATAATTTGTTCTGTCAAAATTCCTATATTTAATTTGATTATTAATTTATATCTGCTATCTTCAATAATATCTAATACATATGAATACCAATATTTATTCCATTAAAATAACCATTATATAATTAATATAACTGTCTTATTTTATTTATTGTTGGTTATATTTAAGTCTTCAAGTTATATTTCAATTTCCAAATTTTTTTTTTTTTTTCTATTTGTCACTTGACAATTGTTTTCATGAAATTTATTTTCAGGCTAACTTTTGTCCTAAAAAATGATGTGTGTTCTTGAGCTATACAAAATCAACTGAACTCTTATATTATTTTATAAAGTGACATAATCCGTGACTTTATGCAAATTTTACCTTACTAGATTTTTATAATATTCTTTAGTATTCAAATTACTTCTTTGTCTCAAATATTTTAATAATAACTTTTACTTTTATTAAATTTTGAATTAATTTTCCTTTCTATTGATACTTAATAACCTTTCATTCATTAATACCTATTTTCATTTTGAAAATTTTTGTTTGTCAAAATCAAAATTTTTTATAATTTCTAAAATAAATTCTAAAATCACACTAAACAACTTATTATCTACTTCTAGTAATTATACATAAAATGTTTCCTATTTAAATTGCATCTATACTGGATTTTATTTCAAATATTTTTTATTTATGACATATTCATGTCCATCAGTATATACCAAATTTTATGACCTATGTAATAATGTATATTTGTAATATAAATGACCGTTATATACTTCTCATATACTTTGGCATCTTTTGGGGGGGATTAATTTGTAATCCCCTTAATTATAAAATTTGTTAAATGTCTAAATGTCATTTTGAAAAATATTAATTTTGAAATAGAGAAGACCTACATGAATATTTTAAAATAAAATCTAGTTGCAATGTTTAACAAATTAATTATCTCATAATGTAAAAACTTATGTCTAATAACTAAGAACTTAATAATATTAAAATAAATACTATTCTTTACAGCTCTTGTGAGACACTGTTCAAAAGCTTGTTCATCTCATAGTTTGAATTATATAATTTTTATTCATGTCGAAAACAAATTATTATAAGGATGTGTATTTCATGACATTTCTCCCCCATTTGAAAAAAATTCTTTGAAATTTTAAGAACTTCTACAAATTCAAAAGCATGAAATATGGGATTCAGCATACAACAACTAAATCGAATTTCGGGCAAAACAACAAACAACGTTTTATTGAACACAAAAACAACGTACAGGCAAAACTTCAGACATTACACTTCAACTTCTACTTCTACGCTAGCGCCAACTATGAGACGGTATTAAAGTAAACATTATGCAACCAGTAATGTCTATCATAACATAGGTATTACTGCAGAAATGTGTACAGCAACACCTCCCGTCAATTCTGTAATGTTACAAAGGCATAAAAGGTAAGTACATTTAAAACATGTAAATTCTAACACAATATTAGGTACTTATTTCTAGTAAATTTTCAAATAAACAACAGTTTGTCAAAAATACACTTGCAGATAGTTTTATTTTACAAAGGTAACATTCAATAGATCTCTAAGATATTTAAATTTAGGACCGGGTAAAAACGTTAAAACATCTGCCTGCTGCTTATCAGTCGGAATATAAAACAACTTAATTTTATTTTCAACTACACAGTCTCGTACAAAATGATGTTTAATGTCTATGTGTTTAGTACGTTTCGATTGTAAGGTTGCAGCTATTTTTATACAACTTTGATTGTCCTCAAAAATATTTATTGGATAAACATTCATTTTTGTAATTTCTGACAGCATTTGCGCTAAGAAAATATTTTCTGCTGTGCAGGTTGACAAAGCAAAATACTCATATCTGCACTAGATAAAGTGACAATATTTTGCTTTTTCGTTTTCCAAGACACTACATTTTATTCGTTTTTGTTACAAAACTTGTTATACTCTTGCGATCCGCAATACTGTTAACAAAATCAGAGTCTACATACGAAACAAAACGAATATTTGAATCATCGCTCATTGTGAATTTTTAACCAAAACTTGTTTCAAGTACCTTAAAATATTTTTTAAGTGATTCCAATCTTCTTTTGAATATCCATTTTGAAATTGACTAAAATATGTGACACAAAAACTAAGGTCGGGTCTAGAACCTAACATTATATACCTGCATTAAACAGCCTACGAATTCACGATAGGGTAATTTATCACTTACAACTTCGGGTTGAACAAATAACTGCAATTTTGATTTTAAGTTTACAGTCAAGGAAGTTTACAGTCATCCATATTAAATTTCTTTAAAACTTTTCTAATTAGTTCCTTCTGACAAATATACAATTCATTATTAGTTCTGTTAATTTATAAGCCTAAGAAAGTTATATTTTTGTTTTTAAAATCTTTTATTTTAAAATCTTGTGATAGTTTATCTTTAATGTACTCTAAGATTTCTAAACTTTTTGAAAACAAAATTACATCATCAACATAAACTAAAAGAAATGTATCATTATCAAAATGACCGTTGTATACTTCTCATGGATCTTTTTGTGAGCGTTTCAAGCCTAAATCAGTTAGTTTTCTGTGAAACAGTGAATTCCAACATTTAGTAGCTTGTTTCAAACCATACAATGACTTAGTTACCTTACATATTAAATTAGGATCTTCTTTGAGACCTTCTGGTTGATACATATACACTGGTGTATCCAGCATACCATAAAGAAATGCAGAACTTACATCAAGTTGTTGTACATTTAAATCATATTCGATGAACAACGATAACAACACTCTAATAGTAACCATTCTAGCTACTTGCGTATACACATCTTCATCTGGCGAACACTGCTTAAAGCCACGTGCAACGAGACGTGCCTTTTTAACAACTTTCCCGTCTAACACTTTTTCACGGAACACCCACTTTGAATCTATTATTTCTGTGTCTTCAGGTGGTAACACTAGTTCCCAAGTTTGACTTTTCTGTAGCGACTTCAACTTTTCTTGGATTGCTGCTTTCCATTCATCATGATTGACTGCTTCAGTGAAATTTTGTGGTAAGTCTGAGATGAATCTTCCTGCCGACAAGGTTGCCATCATATTTACCTCAAATTCTGATTCTAAATCAACTTCATAATCCTCTAAACGTTTGGGTAACTGTCTAGTTCTCATACTTTTGCTTGTATTTGTAGTTTCGTCTATTCTGTTGAGATTTTCACTTGAGTTTTGTTTCTTTTTCTCAGTTTTTCATTTTTTTTTCTGTTTCCTTCTGTCTGAGTTTCTTCTGTTTTTTAATTAATTTCTATGGGTATTTTCTTTTCATTGGTTTCATCAAACACAATTTCTTCGTCCCACAGCCTGTAACCATTGTCTGCATAACCTACCATGGTCAGTTTCTTACTATGTGAATCTAGCTTTGTTTGTTAATCTTCTTTAGGTATTAGATTAGCCCATTAACGGCCAAAGGTGCGTAAACGCACCCTTTCAACCAAATTTTTTTTTCAAGTTCGAGACCAATATTTTACATTTCTAAGTTTTACAGAATGTATATCAACAGTTCAGAGAGTGTACGAATATTTTTGTTTTATTAAAAATATCTTTCTTTCATATTTTAAAACTTTTTTGAATATGCCACAATTTAACCTGTTATGTACATCACTATCAAATTATTTTTTTGAGTTAGCAATTATAAAATAACAGCAATTCTTTCATGCTATACATAAATAAAATACATACATTGTGATAACTATATTTTTGTATTCACTTATATTTTAAAAATGACGTCCATATTGCCATATATATATAATGGGTGCGTATACGCACCTTTGGCCAATAACAGTTAACATTTTTATGTACTTTATTTCAAGTGTGGAAAAAATGAAAATTTCGGTATGTCAACATCGTGCATGGAAGCAGACACGGGTCCACTATTCAATCTTGTCGAGAGGGGGGGAGGACGTGCACCCCCCCGCCCATCAAAAAAAAATCGAGCCAAAATAAATATCTTCGGATTTCTGCCCCACTCGCTCATCAAAAAATTTTTCGGATTAACAATTTTTTTTTTGTATTTTCCCTCGCCTACCAAAAAATTTTTTCGGACCAAAATAAAAATAAATTTTTTCGGATTTTTCCTCTCTCGCTCATCAATTTTCAAAAAAATACCCCCCACCCAGGCCCGTATTTCTCTCCACGGCCCTGCCACTATTTATTTTTTGTCCCAAATTATTTTGTCAAATACTATCGCCTTCCGTCTCACGCAACAGAAATATAATAAAATCTACTTTGATATGGCGACATTTCTCTTTCGCATATGCGTCACATACAAAGCACCTACTTTATTACAACGTGAACTGCAAGTAGGTATCAACATTCCTTTTAGGAAAAATCGAAAAAAACACCCGATGATGGAAACAATAAGAACGAAACCGCCATTTTCAACTTATTTTGACTCTAGCACAAAATAGTACGACGATATCGCTTTCATATTCACAAGTCGATATCTTCTTCCGTTTTCGAAAAATCAACGAAAACCGTCACGACGATTGAAACTTGAACAGCAGACCAGAATAGCATATCCTAAGATCGGCCAGCAAAAAGTCCACCTGACGATATAATCAATAATGACGAAATAAGAAAATCACGACAAAGCGGAAAAACGAGCCATGTAGGAAGAAATGTCTGACGATGAAAAAATGAAATGAGGAAATGACGAATTGAGCAACGGCTAAATACGAAACGTCAAGTAATACTATTTATCTATGTAAGAAGTGCAAAATGCATCTGCACCCAGATTGCTTCGAGATTTTTCGGAAAAAAAAAATTATTCTGATTCATTTCATTTTTCTTTGTATAATAATTTACATGTCGGTTTCCGCCAAAGGTGCGTATACGCACCTACGTGTTTTTTTTTCAAATATTTACATATATTTTTTTTAATGCTAAATTAGTCTTAATTTACGTATTCTTAATGTACTTTAATAGAAATATCTCTAAAATGGCAACTTCTTATTGTCTTGGCCGTTAATGGGTTAGGTGCAATTGAACTAAAGAGCTTAATTTTTTTCATGTTGGGTTTTTGCTTGTACCACATTTCTGCTGGAGTTGTGTTCTCTGGTAATGTTCTTGTTGGAGTGCGATTTGTAAGAAAGGCAGCAGTTCTTACTGCTTCACCCCAAAGAGACTTATCTAATTTTGAGTCGAAAATTAGACATCTCGTCTTTTCCATAATTGTTCGATTGTACCTTTCGGCAACACTGTTTTGCTCTGGATTCCTAGCTATGGTGTACTGGCACTTTATTCCATTTTTCAAACAAAAACTTTTAAACTTTTCTGAGGTGTACTCACCACCATTATCACATCGAATTGGGTTGTTGACGAATTTTCAAAAATGGTGAAATATGGTAGTGGAGGACTTAATTTAGTTATATATTTAATTTGGAAGAAAAATTCTTAGCGCAACATATTTAAAAAAATTGGTAAACTTGACATCATAACGGCAGTTAGATGTGAACTTATAAGCAGAACAGATGAAGACGAATAAGTTGACATTGCTGACAAGAAAGAAAATAACCTCATATGTCAAAAGTAAATTTGACGTTTAACTAGCAGTGATTGAGATGTTTGCAGTTATTGTTAATATTTTTTTACAAAACGACTAAGGCAGTATATCTGTAAAAGCTAATTCTGACATTCTACTTGCGGTAGATATATTTATGGTCAGCGAATTTTTAAAAAGAGACTATCGTTTTGACATTGCAATGGTTGGAAGTGCAAAAGCTGTAAGATACTTACATTACAGCTGCTATAGACAGTACAAACTATTGTAATTTCTGCAAGAACTTCCTTTATCTTATCTTATTAATATTACATAATATGTCTAATATGTATTTTATTATTTAATTTAGATGAATTTGTATACTTTGTAGATTGTATTTTATTAAATATTTCCTCTTCATTGTTTTATTTCCTATTAACTATATACATGCGTATCTAACTGAAAACAACAAAATAAGTTTATCTACTAAAGAAATTATTTATTATCCATTGATACTCACTTCTAAGAAAAGTCAGAATGAGACTTACGAAGATATCAAGAAAGGTCTTTATTATAACAAAAAATAATAAATAGGTAAGTACTTTATGCTAGAATCTATCTAAGCAATAAACAATGATATGTATTTATAACAAACATAATTCAAAGGGCATTTTTAACTACAATCCAACGCATTCGTAGCAATTTCCGACTGATTGTGTTCATTGCCTTTAGACGACTTTCACAGTTTGTTTCGTATAGTTTTTCAACGGCGAGTTTTTAAATTTCCTTTCTTAATTTATTGATCATCCTAGTATTATGGGGCGTCTAGGGAGCTTCATAAATAATCAATAGCTAACAAAAACAACTGCACTTTATTCCAACATAAACTAGATAAAATACATAAAAGCAGATTAAAGCCATTTCCCTCCTTTTGGGAAGTCAAAGCATGAATAACATTCTAATCTAGAGCCTTTGAGAATACAGTAATACACTCTGTTTTATCCACCAGTTTGGCGAGTAATTTAAATTTGTAACAGCTAGAACGCCACACAATCTTTTAATGCGGCCGTGTTTCCTACAACATAAACCCATATTAAAAATCAAATTCCTACATTAAGATACAACTTACCACAAATAAAACGCTTAGAATACATTGTAATTTGTTACTTTACTTAACATTGAAATGGTCTCCACAATAAGAAGAAATGGTCCTTCTCTGGTGGCTTTGAATCATTCATGATTACGTTCAGCGTTTATTATTGGAATACAACAGTTTTTCTGGTGAATTGGTGGTATTATTTACACAGTACGGCAGAAAATACTATCTGTACTTATATTTATCCGTAACTAGATGCTGTTAAACTATACCGAATTGTAACCTATGAACGTCAGTTGAATTTGACGTTAAATATAATGTCAGATTAAACTGTCGTGATTGTCTTTTTTCTCCGTCGCTATCAGCGAGTTTCTAAATTAGTACCCGTCGTTTTATAACTAACTTCTCTACAGACTGCCGTTATTATGTCATCTCCGTTTTAAATGCATGTATTTTTGTAATTAATATTATAATATTATAAGGTTTCTTTTCAACTTCTACATGTTTCTAATGATTTTTTATGAATAATTGTTATTGTTTAATATAGATTCTCCTCAAATTTTAACTTAGTGCAACAAGCCAATTCTTTCTATTTTTGTACCAAATTTTGCCTCTACAAACTTTACATATGTTTGTCTATAACCTCACTTTTCTTTGTTATCAGATAGTATATAGCAAAATTGGAGAAATGGTAAATAAAACTTACCTAATATCGTTTTCCATCAAACGTAGGAGGGTTTATTGGACCACACACATCAGTCGAGACT
Source organism: Rutpela maculata (assembly GCA_936432065.2). NCBI lineage: Eukaryota > Metazoa > Arthropoda > Insecta > Coleoptera > Cerambycidae > Rutpela > Rutpela maculata. The sequence continues at coordinate 185,947,409 of OW386285.2, forward strand.
ACTTGTAGAATGCGCTTGGCCTTCCTTTCTTCTGATATGCTCTTGTTTTCCTTGTAGACACACACCACATACACCTGACGCTGGAAACTGAGACGAATGACTCATTCTTCTGTGCAATAACATATCTCCTGCTGTTACATAAGCAGTATCGTTCAAACTCCGTGACAATCTTAATGTGGCAACATATAAGTTTCCCTGCATTTGACCTTTTAATAAGACTTCACTGTTTTTCATGATTAGTGCTTCTTTGTTTCTAAATAAAACCTCGAATCCTTTCTCTTCAAGTTTTCTGACTGACAACAAGTTGTGAAGAAGCTTGTCACACATCCACACATTTTTCATAGATAATTCTCTACCATTTTCTAGTTTCAAATGTAGATTACCCTGTGTTGTGGCTTCTATTATTTCTCTTCTTTTGGCAACACTTATCACATGTGAGATTACCTCCTTATTTTTCAGAAAGTTTCCTGTGGTTTTATTTACAAGGTGGTTTGTAGCTCTGCTGTCAATAATGAATTTTACTTCTTGGTTTTTGTCAATACATGCTAGTGAGCTATCTTTTGCTGTCAAGAACGATATAGCATTTTCACTTTCAGCATTTTCTACGACATTTGCCTTACCATTTTTCTTTTGACTGTTGGGACATTCATATTTCTTGTGACACTAAACACGAACCAATATGTGTTGATTATTAATTCGTGCACAAAAACACTACACCATTGTCAACTTTTTGTCACTAAGTTTTTGAACACCCTGTATATGGTTTTTATAACGTTTATTTGAAATGAAAGTCACTTTTCACAAGAAAGAAAAATAAATCACAGTTTATTGTCTGTTCACGTTCCACAATACTTTGATTATTGAGATGAAATTAGTTAATTATTTGTAATTAATAATGTGTTAATGATAAGCACTAGAGTAAACATTTGCCTTTTATTTTTGTCCCGATTCGAAGTTTTAATGTTACCGATGTCTGAGATGAACTAACTCCGCGATGCAGAGTGCCTCTTTATATATTAAAAATAAAAGATTCTAGATTTGTTCCTGTAATTTTCGAATTTCGAAGTCTCTAGAATGCCTGGAATGCTAACTATTTCTGGAATGTTCGAGTCGCGAAGTAAATTGTATATTTATACTAAGGGAGGAGCCAAAATTTTAAGACTAACCAATCAAAAACGGCGCGCTTGACTATATTGTTATAGTCCGGCTTAAAATTAGGCCAGCCAATCAGAACGCTGCATTTCTCCCCAGCATAGTATAAATTAAATGGCAACTCTGATAGTGATGGGTCGAACGAGTTATTTTTGTGTAGCAGCTACTTCTGCTACTGCTATTTTTATTTAGCAGTTAAAAATAGCTGCTATTTTAATAGCAGCTATTTCTTAGCATTAGTTGTTTTGGCTAAATGGCACGTATTAACAGATAACAAATGAAACTTTATAAAAAAAAAACGCAATCGCTGTATGGATAGTTAAATATGATTAGTTTCAAAGGAAATATAAATAGATAATTTATATTTCTTTTGAAACCAATCATATTTAACCATCCATACAGCGATTGAGTTTTTTTTATAGTTTCATTTGTTATCTGTTAATATTATAACATGTATTAGTTTATTTTTTATATTCCTCTAAAATATTTGAGCAGACGAACATAATTATGTGTTAAATATTAAAATAAAATAGTTTTACATGAATTACATATTCCCTTCCTAAGTGCTGCGTGGACCCGCTTGGCTGCTGCTCGCTGTAGCGGAACGAATGTGCATGCGCTGCTTGTGTTATCACCATAGATTAAAGAGTTATATATACTGTTATCACTGCTATTGGGCAGACGCAGCCTGCTTGTGTTGCTACAAAGGCGCGTTGGCACTCAGCGAGTGATTTCAACCTGCTATAAAAGTAGCAGCTATTTATCAGAGCTCGTAACAGTTGCTACTGCTATGAAGCAAATTGCAGTTAAAAAATAGCAGACTGCTATTTAGCAGCACATCACTAAACTCTGATGCTCTATCAGTTTCTCGCGGTCCACAGCATGTGTCGCATCGTCGGAGCTCGATCAACAATTTTCATCTATTTGGGCATCATCCCACAACTTTACAACATTCTGATCATTACTCAAGCACGAAGAAACCCTTCTGCAATCCATTTTACATCATTTATTTCACGCTTCATTACGTACAAGCTGATGAAGTCAATTTAAATCCTCATGCATGCCTGATACAGGAAATCCAGTTTATTGCACCACGGTTAGGAGTTCCACCCACACATTTCCGAGTTTATTCCACCACGGATTGACTGTCCCCAGCACTCTCACCATTTTGGAAACCAAATAGTGTGACCGCAGGTCAAGTACAGTAAATACGCGGTTTTAAACTTCGTCTCGCGAGCGCGAACGTTAGGGAAGTTTGGCTATCTAGCTAGGTGTTATTTAAACTTAATAGAAGGTATTACTCGACACGAAATTTTAATTTCAAAAGTGAATCCTTTTCTTTCCCAATCCTACCAGAGCTGGGCTAAACCCCCTCAGCTCCTAGGAGGACAAGCAGCAACAACAAATAAAATTCTAAAACGAGCATAAGGTCTCGCAACTTCTTATTTCTTTATCCTAAGTGAAATCTAAACTAAACCCAGATAGCATTTTTACATTCAGAGCATGTGCTCGGAACGTACTTTATGTACCCATGGAACTAAGAATGGATATTCATTTTGTATTCCATGTAGAAAATCTGAATGTCAGAGAGACATACAGATGACCGCCTCTCGATATACGAGTAAGATTCCTACAACGTACCCATAGACCAAAACGGAACTTGATATCAACCAGAAACGTATATTGATATACTGATAGATACATGAGGTATAAAGGAGGAAGGTCCATCCTACATTCACAATGTACACTGCATGTTCACGGTATATGAGTACTACCTTCGTAGGAATTAAACCGTAGGTGCCTGGTATGTTACACATGGATCATAAATCTATGATGCATGTATATTGTAGAAATGAACATTATGTATCAGTGGCAGCTATAAGTACTTCACTCATGCCAAGTATTTTATTCAGAGTTTAATTATTATAATAATTTATTACTTATTGTAATCATTGATGAGTCGCTGCTTCATTCTGAATATGTTCAGTATGACGCAGCGACTCATCTATGATTACAGCAAATAATAAATTATTATAAAAATTAAACTCAAGAGAATACACGATATGAGTGAAGTACTTGCATATAGTAAATCCAATATCTAATTTTAAAGTTTAATTGTTACAGTCAATTATTAGGTACTTATTTTAATTTTCCACATTTCACATTCCTTGTGAAGAATATTATGTAAGTAAATGTGGAATATATGCACAGAAAATTTGTTTTTACTATTAGTTTTCAACTAAAGTCAAATGTTTTATTCATCAAATTTTATTGAATGGAGCACACAAATGCTAAATAAACTTAAATAAAACTGTATTTGCTATAACAATACTTTACAAAGGTCCAAGAATATATGTAAAAAAAAAATAGTTTTACGTTAATAAGATCTGTTAAAAACCATTTTAAAATAGATCAAACATTTATCACTCTAAAACTTCAGCTTAAAAATCATATTTAACGTGTTATTTATGAAAAAATCTAATGATCATATTACATTACCTTAAAGTTTTATCAATTTCAAATCGTGTTTTAAATTTCCAAGAACAAAACATGATTTTATTTAGGAAGAGGTATAAATAAAACAGTTGTTACTTTAAATATATTTTTATTTTTTGTTACAAAAATGAATTGCAATAATAAAAAACGATTGTGACAAAAATTTCAATTGAGATTTTTTTTAACAAAAAAATTTTCTTTGCAACTTATGAACTGTCATATTTTACTATAACGAATTTTTTTGTCAATAAATAAAAAATAGTAAAAATTGGAGGGCTTACATTTTCAAAACCAGGTGTTGCCGATGGTGATACTTGTAATTGCGAAAGTCCACTTTTCATTCTCAACACATCATCTGTGACTGATCCTACTGGCTGAATACTTTCTTTTGGCTTTTCCAATTTTTAGGAGAAGGTATTTCCTTCCTGTCCAGCGGAGGAGATACACGTGCTAGTCCAACTACAAAAGAAAATACATTGTATTATATTTGAATAGGTACTTATTTCTCTTTAAAAACTGGCCATGATAAAGTTGAAAAATATAAAAACATCTTACAAAGATTTTACAGAAAAAATAAAGCTGATCAAACATAAATTAAACAAATTGATATTATCATAAAGGACACGGCAGGCACAAAATAAATGGAAAATAAGGTAAAGTCAAATGGGCTGAAAATGTAGTATGTTGTACTTCATAATATCCTGATCAAAAGTTTTCATGGGCACAATATCTGAAAATCGCCAGTTTTTGAGATATGAAAGGTCAAAGATCAGGAAATCGGTACCCGCTGTCATAGTTGAGAGTATCATATTATGATGAGGATTTGTTTAATGTTGTTATTCTAATGTATTTGCACATATGAACCAAAGAGTTCTGACTAGAGGAAATAAGCCGTTGATTTGCTGGACGCCGCGAGCATCCTTGTCCTTGTCGCACACCTCGTACCCTTTTCTTTGCTCTCCACTCTGTTTTACAAAGCAACACAGCCCCTCATGTACTGTGCGACAAAGAGAGAACGAACTGTGTGAGAAGGATGAGAATGCTCACACCGTTTGCGCGCTGTCCACTGCTCATACATTACAACTCTTTGATAGGAACACACTTTCACTCTCTCACGCACGCTAACCAACCCCCCCACTACACACATACACACACATGCACACCCTCACTTTAAAGTAAGCATAGGAACTTAAAAAAAATCACCACCTCATTCATGAAACCTGCGGCATTTCCGGTCTTATGAATATGAATAACAACATTAAACAACTCGTTGTCACATAATACTCTCAACTATGACATTAGTGGGTACCGATCTTCCTGATCTTTGACCTTTCAAACTGGCCATTTTCAGACATTCTGCATTTTCAGCCCATTTGACTGTGCCCTCTTTTTCATTTGTTTTATGCGGTGTCCTTTACCTACAAAACATAGATATTTTTTTGGAATTTGGAAATATTTATGCTTGTGATTTTAAATGTACCTGAAATTTCCAACGTTCACTTGAATGAGTTTTAGATGAAAAAAATTAATAAAAACCACACATCGATTTAGGCATAAACACTTCATTGCCACATTTGCTGACAATAAATATCCACAACACTTAAGTTTTTCCACCTAAATCGAAGTGTGGCTTTTATTAATTTTTCTTTTTCATACCTATGAAATTCGTTCAAGTGAACATTCGAAATTTTAGGTAAGTACTTGATTTTAAATGCCTACCACAGTTATTAAAAGAACATATCTTCTTTCAACTTCTAGTATGGACAAAATTTCTTAGGAAGTCGACGGCTTCCAATATGTTCTTCGATATCATTATGTTCATCTGACGGAAGGAATAACGTGTTTTTTGTACATAGTCCTTTGATTTGTTTCTGTTCACTCTTACATCAGATGTGATCTCTGCCCTTTTCAATTAATTGCAGCTCTTCTATAATCCTCTGAAATAGGTATAAAGCAAATTACTACAAATAAATACCTATTGTAACGTGCTCATTTTTGGGGGTCTATCACTATTAATTAAATTAGTATATTGTACCAGAAATTGCCTTTTATAGTCAGTTTATTATTTACACTTCTTCCCGCTACTTTAGTCTTCCACCTGACGCCAGCCCTGGCTCCTTCCGGAATTTGGTTACCGCGCTAGGCAAGATAAAGACGTTATAAATGGCTAGACCAACGGTGGGGCTACGGTGTTCAAAATTAAGTTTTGAATAGAAAAAACTAAATGTCGCTTTTGTCAATAAATTTTTAGGCCTTCATTGGGTTAGACATTTTATATTTTAATGTATGTAAAAGCAGAAATCAGGTAACATTTTTGGTAGAATTATAGTAACGTTTAGAAAATACTGGGAGAACAGAAAGTACAATATATGGTTTTAAAACCGTTCAGTAAAGAAATGTCTTGGCGCGTGCGAGGTCATTTTTTATAGCATTCCTTTGCAGGTAGTTTTGTCGCGGTAGGTATGTAGTACTGGCTTTAAAGCATTTTGTAATCCCGGAGCTAGTAGTGATTTGTTATTTATGAAATTTAAATAAAACATTTTACCATTTTGGTTTTTACAGTTTAAAATTTTGGTACGGTGCGTAAATAGTTAAAAGCTAGGGCATTTTAGTAACATGTTTGATTAAAGTACATTATAGTTAAAGGTTAATTATATATTGAAGTTAGATTTGATTACCTTTTAGTCAATCTCGGTTTACGTGAGTTTTTTAGAATCTGAATAAATCCTTATGTAGCAGGGGTGGCTTTGAGATTTTTTTTTAAATTTGATTGTTAATATTTTTTAACTTTTATGTTTTAGAGTTCAGTAATTTTTATTAATGATATTTGTTTACGTTTTAAGGAAATTTTAAATTTACCTTTTTTATTACCTTTTGTTTAGTTGCATATAGAAATTGAGTATTTTTGTTATTACGTACCTATACTCCCACTACCTCGCATTTTTTGGGCAAACTTGGCAATTTTTTGGTGTCTTTTGTATTTTTTATGTTCCTCACGTTTTCGCTACCTTTAGGCGTTTGCTATATTACCTTTGGCATTTTCTTGATGTATCTGTGATTAAGCAGTGCATTTTATGTTTTACCTTTTGTTGAAGCTTTGAGTCTCGGTTTTTGGTACTTTGCTTTTTGTTTTAGTGTATTTCGGTTTTAGTCTAGTTTTTAGAGTTCAGTGTGGCATTTAGTTATAAGTTTCTTTGCTATTCAGTTTATTACCTTACCTTCTAGTAATGTTCGGGAATTTTTTTGTATTCCATTATTGTATGGTTGAGTTTGAATGAAGTGTTGAAATGTTGGAGTCTGGTTTGCTTCTGTGCCAACTTAGATAGAATTTGGTCTTTGCTAGTGTAAATAGCTGACTGTTTGGATTTCTGTTTTCTAAAAATTCGAGTTGCCATATTAGTATTATAATTTTGAGTATGTTTAGTACGTTGTATATAGTTTACTTTCTGTACAGTATATTTTTTGTTGGTGTTTCACCTGGTTAGCTGAATATGAGCACAGGTTAGGATACAGTTTTTTAGTATAGTTGTTTGACGAGTTGTTTGAGTATGATCTTTATCGTACTTTTGCTACGTGTCTTTATAGTCGTCCTGGGTACGTTAATTTGACGTACTTTTGTATAGTTCCTTTCCGGCTTGCTGTGTGCAAGTGCGGAGTTTACTTGTGTTTGAGTTTGTTTTGTTAGTACGCTAATTTGTCGTACCTTTGTTGACATTTTAGTATTTTTCTGGCCTGCCTTTGGCAAGTGCAGAGTATTTTGTTTTGCAGCGTTGTAGTATCGTACACTTTGGTGGTGCGATGCAGTACAGTACATTATAGTTAAAGGTTAATTATATATTGAAGTTAGATTTGATTACCTTTTAGTCAATCTCGGTTTACGTGAGTTTTTTAGAATCTGAATAAATCCTTATGTAGCAGGGGTGGCTTTGAGATTTTTTTTTAAATTTGATTGTTAATATTTTTTAACTTTTATGTTTTAGAGTTCAGTAATTTTTATTAATGATATTTGTTTACGTTTTAAGGAAATTTTAAATTTACCTTTTTTATTACCTTTTGTTTAGTTGCATATAGAAATTGAGTATTTTTGTTATTACGTACCTATACTCCCACTACCTCGCATTTTTTGGGCAAACTTGGCAATTTTTTGGTGTCTTTTGTATTTTTTATGTTCCTCACGTTTTCGCTACCTTTAGGCGTTTGCTATATTACCTTTGGCATTTTCTTGATGTATCTGTGATTAAGCAGTGCATTTTATGTTTTACCTTTTGTTGAAGCTTTGAGTCTCGGTTTTTGGTACTTTGCTTTTTGTTTTAGTGTATTTCGGTTTTAGTCTAGTTTTTAGAGTTCAGTGTGGCATTTAGTTATAAGTTTCTTTGCTATTCAGTTTATTACCTTACCTTCTAGTAATGTTCGGGAATTTTTTTGTATTCCATTATTGTATGGTTGAGTTTGAATGAAGTGTTGAAATGTTGGAGTCTGGTTTGCTTCTGTGCCAACTTAGATAGAATTTGGTCTTTGCTAGTGTAAATAGCTGACTGTTTGGATTTCTGTTTTCTAAAAATTCGAGTTGCCATATTAGTATTATAATTTTGAGTATGTTTAGTACGTTGTATATAGTTTACTTTCTGTACAGTATATTTTTTGTTGGTGTTTCACCTGGTTAGCTGAATATGAGCACAGGTTAGGATACAGTTTTTTAGTATAGTTGTTTGACGAGTTGTTTGAGTATGATCTTTATCGTACTTTTGCTACGTGTCTTTATAGTCGTCCTGGGTACGTTAATTTGACGTACTTTTGTATAGTTCCTTTCCGGCTTGCTGTGTGCAAGTGCGGAGTTTACTTGTGTTTGAGTTTGTTTTGTTAGTACGCTAATTTGTCGTACCTTTGTTGACATTTTAGTATTTTTCTGGCCTGCCTTTGGCAAGTGCAGAGTATTTTGTTTTGCAGCGTTGTAGTATCGTACACTTTGGTGGTGCGATGCATTGTGCGTACGAATTTTCGTGCGTAGTTTTTTGTGTTTAGTATCGTTCTGGCTTGTTAATGCAAGTGCAGAGTTTATTAGATTTTTGTCTTGGCCGTGGTGCCGTGTCATACAGTTTGATTGTGCAACTTATTTTTGCGTGTGAATTTTCATTCGTTTTTTTTGCCGTGTTGCCGTATTGTACAGTCTGATTATGTGACGCATTATTTCGTTTTGGCCGTGGTGCCGTGTCATACAGCTTGAATGCATGATACCTTATTTTTGTTTTGGCAGTGTTGCCGTGTCATACAGTTTGATTGTGCAATATATTTTTACGTGTGAATTTTCGTACGTTTTTTGTAGTGCAGTGTTGCCGAGTTGTACAGTTCGATTGTGTGACGCATTATTTTTGTTTTGCAGTGTTGCCGTGTCGTACAGTCTAATTGTCTGATGCATTATTTTTTTGTCTTGGCCGTGGTGCTGTGTCATACAGCTTGGATGTGTGATACATTATTTTTGTTTTGGCTGTGTTGCCGTGTCACCCTGTTAGATTGTGCGATACCTTTTGCGTACGGATTTTTTCGTGCGTAGTTTTTGTGTTTTTGTATTTTCTCTGGTTGGCAGGAATGTCAACGCAGGTTGATTTTCCCTTTCGTGTCGGATGATTGTGTCTTGTCTAGTGGAACTAGATTGAGATTTTTTAGTGTTGTCGCAAATATTAGTGGCGTTGTCTTGACTAGCTTTGGCTGGTATGAGGTATATTTTTGGTTAGCGAAAGGCTAACAAATTGCGTTTTGTATATAGTTTTGTTTCTTTTCCTGATTGGAAAAATTACCTTGCCGAATAGACTGGGTGAATTTGACTTGGTTTATTTTTGGCATAACTTTGTGTATATTCGTTTTAATGTTCCTGATTGTTTAGGCAATGGGCTCAAGATACTTTTTTAGGTGTTTATTCTTGTATAGTTGGTCCGTTGTACCTATAATTGTACATTTTTAGTGTTAAGTGAACTCCTGTTAAGCTGAATAATAGCTCAGGATGTTACGTTTTTGCTTGATTGAGTGGTTGACCTACATCAATTTATTTTCGTGGGTCTTTAAATGACTAGGTTCTTTGTTTTACATCCTGATTCCTGGTCATTTGGAAACTAATAATTTCCCGATTAGGTCCATTTGGACGCTAGATAAGCTGTCGAAATTTGTTTAGTTTATTTTGATATTGTTCTATTTGGATTTCTACGTCCTGGTCTGCTTTTAAGCAATTTTTAGGCCAGTATTTTTGCAATATTTTCCCGATTTTTGACATTGCCCTATGGCAAGGGGCTACGAATACTGCCATCGTGTGACACCTGCGTGAGGTAAAAGCCCTCTAAACGGTCACCATTTTCGGTATGTTCGAATCGGTTATTACCGTCTTGTTGGCGTTAAAGTTAACAAAAGCTTATGTAAATAAGCTAATTTTCCCAATTTGGACAACTTCTGTGTTTGATAAGCTGAAAGAATCTGTTTCGTTTATCTCGACACTATTTTAAAACCGATTTAGTCGTGTTATTGGTTTGTTTCAATGAATTTTATTGCGGCCAATATTTTTTATTTTTACTGGATTTTGACTTTGCCCTATGGCAAGGGGCTATGAATACTGCCATCGTGTGACATCTGCGTGAGGTAAAAGTCCTCAAAATGATCACCATTTTCTGTGTATTAGAATTTGCTATTACAGTCTTGTTGACTTTAATGTTAACAAATGCTTATGTAAGTAAGCTATTTTTCCCTATTTGGTCAACTTCTGTTTAATAAGCTGAAAGAATTTGTTTCGTTTATCTTGACACTGTTTTAAAACCGATTTAGTCGTGTTATTGGTTTGTTTCAATGAATTTTATTGCGGCCAATATTCTTTATTTTTCCTGGATTTTGACATTGCCCTATGGCAAGGGGTTGCGAATACTGCCATCGTGTGATACCTACGTGAGGTAAGAGCCCTCTAAACGGTCAACATCAGCAGAGTGTTAAAGTTTTCCTTTTCTAAATTTTTTGTGATTTAAGTTTGTTCAGTAAGTCCTACTAAAACTAATGTCCGTATTTTTTCCTTTCGATATATCGACTTTGTAGTCAGCTTCATTTTAGTTCTTTCAGTATAGCCGGTTTGTTATTTCACCGAATCAAATTTAAAAAATAACTGGCGCCCTTCAATTATTTCAATAGTAATAGAAAAAGTATAGAGTGGACTTTGATATTGTCAGTTGGTTTTTAAGTTATTTTGATTTAATTCATTTATGCTAGCCTAGTAGCTAGAGGATGAATTTTATTTAAGCGTCTTGGGTGTTGGTGTGATGTATTTGTTCACTGGGCATTTAGCACCAGGAAATTTCTTTCTGGCCCCTAAACAACCTTGTTGTTAGAGTTGTAGTGTCCTATGATGTGGTCATGGTGCCACGGACCTTCCTTTGATAACTCCCTTCATTATGTTCTGACTAGCTTCGGCTAGCGCAGAGTATTTTAGTATTGTATTTAGCTAGGTTAAGTTTAGGTTAGTTTGAAATAACGTATGTTGTTAAAATTTTTAGTTTTGACACTGAGTCTTGTGGGTTCGATTTCAGTACCTTATATTTCGTCCTCTTTAGTTAGATATATAATTATGTCGCTTCGTCGGTTGACGTTAATTTAGTGACATACGTTTACCGTACCTTAAGTTGTTACCGTTCCGTTTCGTTCGGTGGCCCGATCTTATCTTGTCGTCATTAAGTTTGTACCTTCTGTTTTGTTTGGTTTATTACGTGGGTTCGATTTTTTGTGTGCGGCACATGTTTGGCTCCATTTTTCATGTTGTATATTAGAGTAGTTTATTATGTTTGCCGTCTCAATCCTTGGTAAAGATTTCGCTAAGTGAGTTGACGGGGAGTGTAACGTGCTCATTTTTCGGGGTCTATCACTATTAATTAAATTAGTATATTGTACCAGAAATTGCCTTTTATAGTCAGTTTATTATTTACACTTCTTCCCGCTACTTTAGTCTTCCGCCTGACGCCAGCCCTGGCTCCTTCCGGAATTTGGTTACCGCGCTAGGCAAAATAAAGACGTTACGCGGTGAACGTAAGATACCAATATATGAATATTTGAATTTGATTGGTCACGCGAAAGCGCGTCTCTTGCTTGGTCTCCTTACGGGGGAACTGAATAAATATTGAGAAGAGAGGCGACCATATTTGATTCCGGGGCTGTGACCGGCGTAAGCCGGTCACTTAATTTGTTTAAGTAGTATTTTTGTTAGTTTTGAGCCATACTGTGTGGACAGATTCAGTAATTATAAGTTATGTGTTAAATGGCCCACATCATGGTAATTTCTAAGTGAAATTAATAATACTTGTATGGACAACGGCAATTGGCTTAGGGCCATGTGAATCTACAAATTGCCAATAAGAGTCTTTCCAGCTCTATTTTGGAGTTCCTGATTGCTGTTTAACAATAATCTGTCTTATTTAATAAGAAATGTTAAATCAGTGTTCCAGTTCCTGTTTGTAAGTAAAACTTTATTATGTTCCCGTCCTCCCAGAGAAGTGATAAGTTCACCAGAAAAAACCACCATATCAATTTTTGTGAGTGCGCGTTTGCGTCGGTACTTTTGTTGATAAACTATCTACCTTTTGTTGTAGATTTAACGTATTTTTGTACCTTGCTTTTGTAGTATTTATATATTAATTTTTAAACGGCGTACAGCTGTTTTAGTTGAGTATTGTTCATATTTTAACGTCTCCATGAAAGATTTAGTATATTTCTGTTTTAAATTTTAGTAGAGTCACTAATTAAATTAAGCTTAGTTCGAGTCTGCCGACATTAAGATTTTAGTATGCTTTATTTATCTTATTGCCATAATCAAGATTTTGTATAATTTGTGTATCTTTTGCAATTATGTCAATTTATTGTGTATTTGCCTCTTCATGATAAAAGCGATATTTATCTTTTCGTCCACACCCTGATGTAAATTGCTCTTTGTGGTATTTTGTAATATATTTTTGTTATTAATTATGAGTTTATTTTAGCACCTTATAATGAATGAGCTAGTCGTGCAATTTTTCGTAGAATAAAATATATCTTTTAAAATAATGTAGGGCATTTTTAAGACGTTATACTATCACAACTCGTACGTTGTAATCAAATTCAATGATTGTGATTTAAATAAACAAAAGCTCCTTAATATTGAAATAGATCGAACCTACCTTCTTGAAAATAAGATTTAAACACCCCGTAAAGTGTCCACGTTTCTGGGGGGTTTTCTCCTGTTTTTCAATGATCAGTCAAATTGTTTCCGTTTGAGTGGTGACCACCAAGCTTCCTTTTCGTGGACCGAGACCATTACAAAGACCACCTCAGTTTTTTTTTCCAAAAAATCGATACCTACAAACGCCGTAATTATTATAACTAATATAGGTGGTATGCTTAGTATAATATGTACAAAGGGATACACATTAAACTTTAGTGTCTAAATATAAAATATCTGCAAATGACAACAAAACTATGTGGTAGTTGTATACAATAATTGTAAAATACTTACTGCAATGCAATTAATGTATACTTGTACTAATTAATAAATCACGGGAAAACAAAACACAAATTGAAATCGACATTTGACAGCAGAAGCGTGACGTAGTCTGCTAGAGCACGATGAGCATGCGCACTAATCTAAGGACCGTGGCGCGCATTTAAAAAATTCTACAAGGGGATTGTAATGACATGGAAAACGGAAATCTAAATATAAAAGATAAAATGTAATTAAATAACCATTCTAAGTCTGAACTACCTGCTTAAGAAATGCCGATAGTTACCGAGATAGTTACTAATTAATTGAACACAGTACATAAATTAAAAAAGGATTATTATTCATTATTATTTAATATTTCATTCACTATTATTTAATATTTCATTCACTATTATTTAATATTTCATATTCATTATTATTTAATATTCGATCATAAATCTAAAGTCTGGATTCAAAATTTAAAACATATTTCATATATGCAATATTGACGAACGATTTAAAATTTATAAAACGTCATACACCACACAGGGGATGATTATAAATGTACTTAAACCAGATCTATATAGATAGAGAAACATCATAATTATTTTTGTAGGTAGGTAGACAGGTACTATAACTAGCATTGCTGTTTCATCGGTTGTGATGCAGGTTTATTTTTATTAGTTCAAAAATATACCTGTATTATACAGATAAAATCATTGCCGAATGTCCATACGATGTACATGAACACATATACGAAGAACGTTCCCTGATACGTGTACACAGTGTATGCGACTGTGAACATAAACTTTTCTGTATATTCCATTTATATCGTATGTATAATCATATTGTATATGTGAAAATATTATTTATATGGGAATGTTGAGGGAACATACATGGCAAGTACAGAATGCAATTAGAACATTGGGAATGCAAAATGTACATTCGTGGAATAATAAATGCTATCTGGGAAGTGCCTTCTGGACAGGACATTAAGGTAAACTTTCACAAACATTAACCTGGGAAGCGGGGCCATCAGCCTGCCAGCTCCAGTAACATTCAGTGTCTGCGAGCCTACAAACAACTGTCGTGTCGAGCCCACGCAGAAGGCAATTTTCTCCTCAAACCAATTCCGGGCTCAACGACGACGCCGCTGAAGAAGGGGAACCAGAAGCACGCGTCGGGCGATCTGGGAGACCTGGAGGTCTGACCCCAACGACGAGGCCGCTCCACTCGAGCCACAGCGTACAGGAAAGCGCGGGTTCAAGTCAAACCGGTGCCACGCAGATGCCGCAAGGAAAGAGGGTGAAAGTGGTGCTCCATCCTAGTCACAGCGACGCGCCGCTACGAGAAGAGCACACCCAGGTGCAAGACGTCGACGGAACTGCGCAAGCGCAGCGGCTCAACCCGGCGCTCTCACCATTACCTCCAAACAACCCCGTTACGTTTTCCCCCCGCCGAAGACATGTCGCCCAACTTGAGGGGCATTCGAACCTAGCAATCCAGCCGTCGCAACCCCGTCCCAGGAGGGACCAAAACCCCTATTCGAACATACATGCACCTGATGATGCCTATGTTCATTACGAAAGACGAACTGTCACGTACAGAGATGCACAATATAGGCCAGAAGAGGCTTCTTACAACCAACGTCAGGGTCATGAACTGAACCAGGACACACAACCAACACCCGAAAATTCTTCGAGGCAACGAACTCAGAGAATGGGCAACAGACAGACAGGAAGTGACTTTCTGGGTCTTCAAGAGGAAACCCCGTGGCGCCCAACACAAGAGCAAACATTTTACGCAGAAATGTTCCAAAATGCATTACACACTTTTGGGGAAACTTTACGTGAAACTGTACACAACAAAAACAGAAAACTACTCATCACATACAGCGGTTCTGACTATGAGGACCCTTACTATTTCTTGAAAGAAGTGGAAAACCATTTCAGGAAAACCCAACTTCATTATGCGGACTGGACGCCCACCGTCGCGGCGCAGCTCCGGGGTGAAGCAAAGACATGGCAGGAGATGTACCGCTTAGTACACCTTGACTATGAAACATTTCAACGAAGACTACTGGAAAGATTTAATAACAGGACAGTTAGATCTAAATTACGAGCTCAGCTATATGGCAGAAAGCAGTCTACTGAACCAGTAGAGCTGTTCGTTTCACAGAAAGTCGCCCTGCATAACAGGCTGAACTCAACGGTGGAGGACACCGAATTGGTGGATGTAGTCATGGAATTACTACTACCAGAAATTAGGACAGCACTAAGAGGGATTTTATAACGCCCTGTCTCTCTTGGGGTTATTTAAAATGAATTCTAAATAAATAAAAATACGAAATTAACAATAAACTAATTTATTAACAAAGTGGTAGAGCAAATGAGAATAACACTACAGGGTATGGGCGAATAAATTTGTGCTAACGAATAAAGAAGTACAAACAAATAATCAAACAAATGCACAGATATACGGAGAGACAGATATAATGGTATAAAATACAAAAGATAAATAGGTAAAACGTAATAAAGGGAGATTGGCCAATTCCGCAAGGGAAAAAACTATTAATAATAAATAAATGATTGTTCATTCACTTATCAGAATTATTTTCCGAGCAAATTATCCAAGAATGAGCAATTAAATATTCATTTAAGTTTAAAGGCAAAAACAAGCTAGAAGACTTAACTAAAAGATACAAATGGGAGTATTTATACACCCACAAAAATTTACATAATTCCTCGAACGAAATACGTAAAGATAAATTTTAATATTAAACATATAGCACTCCAAAAGTAAATTTGAGTGTTTAGTCGAGATAAAAAAATTAGCAAGTACAAATTAAGCTTGCTTGAAGTGTTCATGAAAACGTAAAGGTAACGAACACGCACTACACTGTGATCAACTTGATGAACTACTGGCTCAAATCTTCCACAAATTGATGACTCGTGCATAAACAGGAAAATATAAAGTGCAGATAGGTACTTACATAAGTTCACTTTGGACATTACCAATAAAACTGCAATCCTATTTAAAGTTGAAAACGTAGATTGAACGCACTATTATTTAGAAACTTTTAGATGGATATTACACATATCAATACTTATTTCGAATGTACAGCTTGCAAAAGGACACATAATCTGGCTGTCAAATTCCTTAACCAGCTTAAACGAAGGAAAGAGACTAAATAAATAATTAATTTATAATTTTTATGGTTTAACTAAACCATTTAAATTCTGGAACTATTAATATCTTCACTCAAATTTGGTTAAAAGATTGACTGTGGGCTCGCTCAAGGCGGCCGTAGAAGTCCCTCTCCCTCATGTCTGCCGCTTGGTTCGGTATTTATCTCTTCCCCCACTAGTAGTCGAAATACCTCTAGTTCTTAAACCCGCGAATTTAAACTATGGTTTCTCATTGGAGGAAAGGCATTATTTTCAAATGTTTACCAGTAAAGCCGAGAACTAGGCGACGGTTACGTTACCTTCTAGAACCTTACAGTAGCGGCGATAATTTATTTTTTAAGAGGTAACAAAATAGGTAATTTATGTATGGAAAATACGAAATAATGTAATTTAAGGGCTTTTATGCCTATGAATAAAAATGACCATTACGCTCTCCCTCGCCTTACTAGCGGGATCCTTCCCAAAAGGATGGAGACCGGAATAACTAAGGTTTAGGAAAATAATAGGGAATATCTCTTTAGCTTTTCAAACATACTACATTCGCGTCACATACATCAATACATCTCAAGCTAAAAAGAGGAACAACACAACTAAATACTCGACGTTCGGATTTCACACATACTTCACACAGGAAGGGTAAGGGAAACATAAGGTAATATAGTAGAAGGTAACGTAGTAAGAAGAAGAATGTAATTAACTGTATTAAATTTAAAAACAAAGCTGAATAAAAATGAACCACATCAAAATGAAAACGAACATATGGACAAAGTCGAACCCACGAGGAAATATAAAATTTTAACTTTAAAGTTTATTGATAAAAACCAATAAAGGGACTAAATCGGGACAAAATAGTATTAGAATAAACTAAACAAATTCATTTAATTTACCAAACACAAAAGTTTCCAAAATCGGGAAGATAAGCTTATTTACATAAGTCATATATTGAATAATATCATATAGATATTTAAAAGAAAAGGGAAGATAGAAAAGGGAAGGGAAAAGAAACAAAATGAAGGGAAGGGATTTTTATATAAGGCCCCCAACAAACCCGATGTCCAGAATATACGGACCCTACGCTGGGGTCGAGGGGGTATGTAGGAAAGAGGGAAGACAGAGAACTGCCTACCTTTCAAACTTCCCTCGGCACCGCCATCAGAATGGACCAACCACCAGTGCATCACGTATAAATTTTTTTATTCTGGACATTATGTCACTTGTAATAAAAATCAAAAATGTATGTGTTAGCTATTCACTAACACATACTAGTCTGGGCCTAGTTGAAACTAGTCCGGACTAAACATAAAAAAACGAAACACCTAAATACTTGAAAACAAAATAATGCAAAGCAATGTTGGATTCCAAATGACAAGGGAAGTAGATCTATAGAAAAGAACCATGTCATTTGAAGACCTCCAGAGACTAATACATAGGTAGAGTAACAACAAAAATATTTGGCCTTAAAATTTCTTAACTAAGACCATTAAAGCAAATATACAAAAACAATGCGGTGCAAAGATAAACCAAGACAAATTCACTCAGTCTGCTAAGCAACAAAATTTTTCCAATCAGGAAAATAACACTATATGCAGAAAGCAACTTGTTAGCTTTTAACTAACTAAAAAATCATAACTATCCCAAACTAGGCAAGACTAGTCAAGATAAAACGCATTTAAAATATTAGCCTTTAGCCAATCACATCACTAAAAATCCCATACTAGACTTAGCTAGACAAGAAAGAACGGAAATATCCTCAGCTAATATATTTTAGCCAAGGAAGCGAAACGTAAACTAGTATAAAACTAGCCAGACCCAGCTTGCAACTAACCCTTTTGGTCAGCCAAGACTTACATGGACCTCTGCACTCAACTCTTTGAGCCAGGAAAAGGTAAAGGTAAACGTATATTCTTGTGCTAATTATTATCTTAGCCAAGAAAATGTAAAGGTAAACGTAAATATGACGCACAAAAACAAAACGTACGACAAAGGTAATCGCACATATCGTATGCACGACAAGATAACCTGCACTAAGTAAAACTTAGCCAGTAAAAAGGTAAAGGTAAAACATATATTATCCTGCACTAAGCAAAACTTAGCCAGCAAAAAGGTAAAGGTAACGTATCGCACAAAGAATTCGTACGAAAAAAGTAAATCTGAACTAATGCTTAGATTAGCCAGAAAAGGTAACGTAAGGTAACAAATATAAAACATCACTCTGTACTTACACACAGAAAACCAGAAAGGTAACATAAGATACATAACAAAATGTACGATAAGCTAACGTACATCAAAAGATAGAACAAAATAAAATCCACATTTGCACACAGCAAGCGGGAAAGGTACTTTATACAGATAAATGTACGACAAAACGTACAACGCATAATTATACAAAAAAATAAAAGCATTCTGTGCTAATTTTAGCCATCCTGGAAAAACGCTAAACAAAAAGGTACAAAACGTAAGCTATATACAAAAATACTAAACGCAGCCCTGCTCGAATATAAGTTTAAGCAGAAAAGGTATATACATAAAACATAACGAAGAAAACCATAATAATTATTTCAGGTTACCAAAACTGTAAAATGTACTTAAAAGGCAAAATAGAGAATATACAAAAGGGCAGAAAAATACAAACTAGAAAGGTAAACACATGTGAAGGTAAACAAATGAAAAGGTAAAATGCAAAAAGAAAATGAAGGGCGCCAGGTATTTTAAGGGGAAACACCAACCGAAAGGTAACGTAAAAGACTCAAGACTTAATTTCAAAAATGTACTCCAAGAAATTTACTAAAAGAAACTCTACTAAAAAAGCTCAAAAAAAAATATGACATATGGAATCTCGAACTTTAAGAAAATGTAAAAATCTAAAACTGCCTCAAGCACTAATAGAGGACCAAATTATATCCAAACTAGTACCCAAGCCAACAAGACTCAAACACTAACAAGAATTGCTACTTACATCCATATTCTCATAAGATAACGCAATATAACCGAAATACAGCAAAAATGTATTGCCAGGCCAAACAAGATATGTATAATGAAACGTAATAAAATAGTAAAAATTGAATTACTAGACTGAACACAACAAAATGGTAAGAACACCAAAGCACAACGAAATACGTAAAAATGTATACACTGGACAAATCCAGATTTAAATTCAAAACATATATAAGTTACAAAATGTGCTTATTTAATTCAACATAAATGTACGGCAAAAACCAAAGTAAGGTAGGTACTAAACCTTTACTTACTAAAACTGAACGAAGAAAGGATACAAACAATTTGCCAACTAACAAGATACTAAAAAATGTACGAACGAGACTGAAACAAATTTCAAATTACCCCAAAAGGTTAAGGTAATAAACTGAACGAAAAGAAATATGTCACATGACGTCACACAATACTCACTGAAACTAAACATAAATTAATGTACACTAAAACACATTACAAGATACCAAAAACATAGACTCATACTTTAAGCAAAGGTAAAACATAAAATGCACTGCTTATTCACAGATACACCAAAAAACAAAAAGCAATGTAGACAATGGAAAAGGTATCAAGAAATGTAAGGTACTAAAGAAAATATAAAGGACATCAAAAAAGGAAATAAATTTAAAAATGCAATAGATTCAAAATGTAAGGTTATGCCAAAATCTTTAAACAAAATCGGTACAGTAACACGGCACAATAACAAAATTAAACAAAATCTACAGTCAAAAATATTAATGATTTAATTCAAAAATCCCCAAGCCATCTCTGTCCACATAAAAATGATCAAATTCCATAAAGTTCACATAAACTGAGACTAAACTCAAAAGATATTAAATCCAACCGAACTTCTACTACTAATTTTACTGAAATAGCCAAAAGATATAATTTTAATTTCTAACAAAATTTAAATTGTAAAAAGTGAATCTTCAACTAAATTACTAGAATGCATAAGCACAAAAAACGAAATCGTTAAACCGAACATAACGCACGAAATGAATTTAAAAATTTAGTTCTATTTTCATTTTAAATTTATTACGAAAAATAAATATTTTACCAAAATATTTTTAACATAAGACGTAAGCTACTGTACTCAAATAATGAATGTAAACAATGTGCGTCAGTATAGCAAAAACCACAGATTCAAACATAAACAAAAAAGTAAAAGCGGAAAAGTACTACTGAATCACAGAAACACCAAAGAAATGCAAAACACGACAAAAAATATAAGGGAATCCAAAAATGCAAGGGAGACATAAAATGGATAAGTAAAACAAAAATGACAAATAGTCATACTAGAAAAATACTCAAAATCGATAAACATATAAGACACCAAAATCACTAAAAAATAAAATCGGTACGGTAGCATCGAACGAAAAACAAGAAAAATATACTAAGTGAAAAAGTTGAACTTAAAAATACTAAAATGTAACGGAAAATAGAAACTGTACGATTTTATTGACCCATACTCACTAAATAAATACTTACAAGCGACCAAATATAGTTAACCATTAAAACCTAAAAATTCCTAAGCTAACGGCGAAACCATTAAGCCACTTACATCAGTTTCGAAAGCCAAAAAATTCTACTTAAAAGTTTGTAAGGCAACTGAACAAAAGGTAGATAAAGGAATCAAAAAAAATTTAAAGTCAAGGCAAATTTAAAATTTCACAAACAACGTTCTTACTCAAAAACAAACAAGTCCTTAAAAATTTTAAAGAACCCAGAAAAGATATTAATAAACAAAGTTAAAAAAAATATTAATAATTAAATTCAAAAATTCAGAACCGCCCCTGTCCATATATAGAAATTATCAAATTCTTTTAATCCTACAATAAACCGAGACTGGACTAAATGTAATTTAATTATAACTCTACTGCACTGACTCTACTGAAATAACAAACAGAATTTACTTTAGTTACTCAATATAAAAGGTAAAATATATAAAAAGTTAACTAGGTACGCACAAAGTTGCCAGAAAAATTGACCAAAAAACTAAATGATTAAACTAGTCCCTTAAAGCCATACTACATAAGTTAAATTTAATGTTACCAGGTAGGTACCATACCGAAATTACGATATTGTATTTAATTTCTTTAAAAAACGAAACACATCAACAAAGAATTTATTACGCGACGGAAACCGCTTTTCTGTTATCCTAATATCTGCTTTTACATCATGTAGAGACAAGAAACTTACAAACGCAATAAAAATATAAAGACGAAATTTACCGGAAAGGATTACGTACAAATTTATTGAAAAGACAAAAAATTTTCTGCCGAAAAGATATACGTAATGTTTACTGAAAAGGTACTTATTAATTTACTGTTGAAAACATTAGGTAATTTGTTATTTATCAACACAAAACAAAGATAAAAACGGTACTATAAACCGGAATTTACGACAAGGTTATGTTTGCTTTTTTAACTTTGAGCAATACAATTTCTTTACACAAAGACGGAATATAAAATTTACATAGGTACATACACAAAAATCACAAATAGGTAACCTGAAAAAAATATTTTTCGAAAGCACAAATTTTATTCTCTAATTAAAATTTTTAATTAGACCTAGCTCCACGTTGGCACCGCCAATTATAACGCCCTGTCTCTCTTGGGGTTATTTAAAATGAATTCTAAATAAATAAAAATACGAAATTAACAATAAACTAATTTATTAACAAAGTGGTAGAGCAAATGAGAATAACACTACAGGGTATGGGCGAATAAATTTGTGCTAACGAATAAAGAAGTACAAACAAATAATCAAACAAATGCACAGATATACGGAGAGACAGACATAATGGTATAAAATACAAAAGATAAATAGGTAAAACGTAATAAAGGGAGATTGGCCAATTCCGCAAGGAAAAAAACTATTAATAATAAATAAATGATTGTTCATTCACTTATCAGAATTATTTTCCGAGCAAATTATCCAAGAATGAGCAATTAAATATTCGTTTAAGTTTAAAGGCAAAAACAAGCTAGAAGACTTAACTAAAAGGTACAAATGGGAGTATTTATACACCCACAAAAATTTACATAATTCCTCGAACGAAATACGTAAAGATAAATTTTAATATTAAACATATAGCACTCCAAAAGTAAATCTGAGTGTTTAGTCGAGATAAAAAATTAGCAAGTACAAATTAAGCTTGCTTGAAGTGTTCATGAAAACGTAAAGGTAACGAACACGCACTACACTGTGATCAACTTGATGAACTACTGGCTCAAATCTTCCACAAATTGATGACTCGTGCATAAACAGGAAAATATAAAGTGCAGATAGGTACTTACATAAGTTCACTTTGGACATTACCAATAAAACTGCAATCCTATTTAAAGTTGAAAACGTAGATTGAACGCACTATTATTTAGAAACTTTTAGATGGATATTACACATATCAATACTTATTTCGAATGTACAGCTCGCAAAAGCACACATAATCTGGCTGTCAAATTCCTTAACCAGCTTAAACGAAGGAAAGAGACTAAATAAATAATTAATTTATAATTTTTATGGTTTAACTAAACCATTTAAATTCTGGAACTTTTAATATCTTCACTCAAATTTGGTTAAAAGATTGACTGTGGGCTCGCTCAAGGCGGCCGTAGAAGTCCCTCTCCCTCATGTCTGCCGCTTGGTTCGGTATTTATCTCTTCCCCCACTAGTAGTCGAAATACCTCTAGTTCTTAAACCCGCGAATTTAAATTATGGTTTCTCATTGGAGGAAAGGCATTATTTTCAAATGTTTACCAGTAAAGCCGAGAACTAGGCGACGGTTACGTTACCTTCTAGAACCTTACAGTAGCGGCGATAATTTATTTTTTAAGAGGTAACAAAATAGGTAATTTATGTACGGAAAATACGAAATAATGTAATTTAAGGGCTTTTATGCCTATGAATAAAAATGACCGTTACAATTTACATAGAAAACATGGATCACCTCTCAAAAATCGCTTCAGAAATTGAGATGGACTTGCGAGATGTCAAGAAATTGCCAATAAGTGCACAACAACCATCCTCAAGACAACAAACGTCACAACCACCTCTCCGTAGGGATCCACGGTCGAGGGAGGACCAGGCCGTGGCACAAGCGTTACCAAATGATACACCAGCGATTACGAGTGCGATTGCGCGTTCAAGTGTGAATAGATCTTCGAACATTAATACCCCACCGTATCCGTGTCGGAACTGCGGCGGTATGCATTACCACAAAGACTGCCCACGAGGCCGATCTGCCGCGATGGAACGTGCGCCATCTGTGCCACCCCAACGGGCGATCCAAAACTTACTTCCCCTAGCGGAAACCGAGGTTATGTGTAATACCCTAATCCCCATAGACAGTGCAAGTGCTGCAAAAAACCAAGCCAAAAGTGAACTTAAGTTGCCGCGTGTGCGAGCCCGGTTCAACGAAACTGACGTATGGGCCGTACTCGACACTGGTGCTAGCTTCACCGTCATCAACAGCCGACTAGTGGAACCACAACAATTACCTGGAACCACCCAACAAGTGCGTCTTGCAGACGGTAGTACCGGTACCGCGTATGGACCGGTTAAACTACTCATCTACATCGATTCTCATCCAACCCCAATATGTTCCTATGTGCTGGCAGAATTGCACGAAGATTTGCTCCTAGGAACCGAATGGATGCACGAAGCGAGTCATCTTGGACTATGCTAGCCAAACAGTGACGCACGGCTCTGATGAGCGTCACTTAACCAAGTTCTACTATGACACAAGCCAGTATGAACCTAGTGAACCTAAGGTTCCCACCACACGAACGCCCGGCGAACCTGCGCAGACAGACGCCCAGGCCAGCAGACCTAGTACCGACGCCACGCCGACATTAGCACGAAGGGAAGGAGACCAGCCGGTTCTCCGGAACACCAATATTCAGATTCCACGTGACCCGGGTCCCAGCGTTCGTTCTGGAAACGAAGGGAAAGGTGGACGATTTCCAAAGACGGGCGAAGGAAAGTGCACGGTGGTTCATCCGGAACGGGTGCCATTTTTTCCTGCCCCCACTTCTGCAGTGTCGCTAAAACCAACGAAGGAGATGCCCACGAGAAGGGTTCCTTTGGCTTTGACCAGGCCGGCATCAATGCCCCACATAGATTTGGCGGACACCCTTCGTGGCCGAATTATCCAAGTTCATCAACACAGCCCGGAATTCAGAAACCTCATATACACATGGAGGAAAGTGAGGGAGACTGACCCCGAGCAGCTATCTCTCTGGAAGCAGGACTTGCGCCAGGATTATGTAGAGCAAGGAGGATTGCTATTGTACGTCAGAAACCGACGCCACGCCCTTGTGGTACCGTACCAAATGAGAAACGAAGTCATCGATGAGTACCGACATTTAGCGAGCTGCTTACGCTACCCTCAAGTCACGGACATAATACGAGAACAGTATTACTGGCCCGGCATGGCTGCTGGGATTCGATCACACCTGCGCGCCGTAGATCATACCCCAAAACTGGCGCCGCCACCATCAACACCACCTCCAAGGTTCTCGCAAACACGACCGCCAGAAGCTAGGATTAGCACAGGTACAACTAACTCCCTTCCTGTAAGTAGGCCCTCTCCGGTCAACACGTCCACCTCACAACCACTACCCAAGGACACCGCCATGTGTTCAGAAAAGAAGACAATAGTGCGAGCGGTAGAAACCCTGAAAACCTCTCCCCAGTGCGCGAGTGCAACGCCAGACATTCAACGGAACGTTCCCCCCTTGCCGAACTTTAGAGTGAATCAACCGATTGACTTGAGGTGCTTCACATCTAGGACCAACACCCTTCCGTCGCGGGTAAACACCGAGCGCGCGAGTGCGGTTACATCAAAGAGAAAGGAGCCCACACTCCAACTGAGCTTTAGGATGGAGCCACCGATCCGGATACGACATAGCGCAACGGATGATAATCTACTCTCCGACAACTATGAAAGCCTGAGCGCAGGCACTAGTCCTGAGCCGGCACCGGCGCTCACGTCGAATGAACAACGGATGCTGCGGTGCCAAGATCGAGCTACCATGGAGCCGAAACGGCAACAAGAGTCAAGACAACCCGCTCCAACTCAGCCAAACCCACGCCGCAGTGCCGTCCGAGGACGCCTGCGGACCAAGCGTTAGCACATTACGCCCCTATATCTATATCCGGAGGCATTCGCTCCCGGGCTTTCTAGCCCACTTAATTTATTTCATTTACCGGCGCATTCGCCAATTTTCTATTTATTTTCTCATTTCGTCCCGTAAAGGGAAATATCTTACTCATATTTTATCCACTATTATATTCATACAACTACTTAGCCACTTTTATTTTATTTTGGTGCAACAGGCATTGCTGCTACACCACAAATTTCCATTCTTAACTCCAGGAGGCATTGCTCCTGTCATTTTATTAATTTTTATAAATTACCAGCGCATCCACCATTTATTTTCTCATTTCACCCTGTATAAGGTGAAAATTATTACTTATCAATATTATAGTATTCCAATACTTACCTTTTCACACTTACCTTAATTACTGGCCAATTTACTTCATTTTCGTCAAATCCGCCAGTAACTTCTGCCACAAAAAATTCCAATTTTCAATCTCATCTCTCGAGTTCCAGTGGGAAACCCTGCTGCGAGCTTCAGCCCTCTCAACACTTCAATTAACTTCTGTGCAAGTATGCAAACTTGTACATTTCACCCCTCCGTGCGTACGAGTCCAACTTGGGCCAGTGATCTGCCAAGTTGATGTTCGACAGTCCTGTCGTGGGATGGGCCAAACCCTGCCCCACGTCTCTACGAAAGGGCCAACAATCCCGTCGAGGTTCAGGCTGGAGATGCCTTGCCTCCGAAAGGCAACTTGTGACCACTTCGCACACAACCCAGATGAAGACATCGACACGCGTTTTGTTTGTAAACAAATTCGAAATTATTTCACTTTCTGTGCAACTAATTATTTAAGTAAAGTGCCGTATGTACTAAAATTATATTGCCATATATTACTACATGTTTTGTACTGACAAATATTTAGCTGCGCCCAGATAGGTAAAATATTTAACTTAAATTTTAAGGTAGATTTTGTATCACATGATAGCCAAAATTCGCCAGTCGTATCGAAAATTAGTACGATCAATTTTAATCAAGAAAATTTTCGAACTTCCAAAATTTCATTAGTCCGGTCAACATTTCTCTAAAATTAGCCCAGTCAAATTTTCATTCAAATTTCTCTTCTCATTTTCTATACTCCCGAAATTTTGCCTTCCCGGCAGGGTGGTGTTATAGTCCGGCTTAAAATAAGGCCAGCCAATCAGAACGCTGCATTTCTCCCCAGCATAGTATAAATTAAATGGCAACTCTGATGCTCTATCAGTTTCTCGCGGTCCACAGCACGTGTCGCATCGTCGGAGCTCGATCAACAATTTTCTATCTATTTGGGCATCATCCCACAACTTTACAACATTCTAATCATTACTCAAGCACGAAGAAACCCTTCTGCAATCCATTTTACATCATTTATTTCACGCTTCATTACGTACAAGCTGATGAAGTCAATTTAAATCCTCATGCACGCCTGATACAGGAAATCCAGTTTATTGCACCACGGTTAGGAGTTCCACCCACACATTTCCGAGTTTATTCCACCACGGATTGACTGTCCCCAGCACTCTCACCATTTTGGAAACCAAATAGTGTGACCGCAGGTCAAGTACAGTAAATATGAGGTTTTAAACTTCGTCTCGCGAGCGCGAACGTTAGGGAAGTTTAGCAAGGTGTTATTTAAACTTAATAGAAGATATTACTCGACACGAAATTTTAATTTCAAAAGTGAATCCTTTTCTTTCCCAATCCTACCAGAGCTGGGCTAAACCCCCTCAGCTCCTAGGAAGACAAGCAGCAACAACAAATAAAATTCTAAAACGAGCATAAGGTCTCGCAACGTCTTATTTTTTATCCTAAGTGAAATCTAAACTAAAGTGCCTTCTGGACAGGACATTAAGGTAAACTTTCACAAACATTAACCTGGGAAGCGGGGCCATCAGCCTGCCAGCTCCAGTAACATTCAGTGTCTGGGTAGCGGGGCCTTCTGCCTGCCGGCGCCTACAAACTATAGAAGAAGTAGAACTCTCTGCTGAGGTTCTAACAGGGACAGAGACACTTTGCTTTGCTCTTCTAGGGAGTCCCAAGAGTGTAAAGTAGAGTCAGTGCCTTGCAAACTTTCATGGAAGCAGAGAAGCAGAGCAGCTCAGTGAATTTTTATGTACAATTTTCTTGCAGCTTTGAAGCAGAGTTCCAGTCCTGCGGCAAAGGTGTGATCGCTTGTTGTGTGGCGTAGATTAATTTAAGTACTAGCATTCACCAGGCCTAAGGAGCCCTGTAGAAGTAAATAAAGTTGATAAGTAGCACAAGCCGTCCTACCGAATGCACCACAGATCAGCTGATTGCGCCACACTAACATTTTCTCTGTGGTAAATTTCACTAAAATCATTCTCACGCGAGCTACGTTTCATTTTGAAAGTACAAGCATCCTCACAAGCCAACACACGTTGCACAACATCCACTACAGCAGGGTACAAACTCTGAACTTTCCAGTGTTTTTTCGAAACCAAATTTCTCGGCTACAGTCTCCAAGTGCGGTCCGCGTTTCACGATGTCACGTACTAGCAGCAACACGGACACTGTCCCCGAACAGTTACACCAAGACTGGGAGAATCTAAACCAGGATCCAGCTTTGCGATTCTTTCTACGTGACTGGACTCCGAGCCTACAAACAACTGTCGTGTCGAGCCCACGCAGAAGGCAATTTTCTCCTCAAACCAATTCCGGGCTCAACGACGACGCCGCTGAAGAAGGGGAACCAGAAGCACGCGTCGGGCGATCTGGGAGACCTGGAGGTCTGACCCCAACGACGAGGCCGCTCCACTCGAGCCACAGCGTACAGGAAAGCGCGGGTTCAAGTCAGACCGGTGCCACGCAGATGCCGCAAGGTATAAGCTCCGGACAGAGGGTGAAAGTGGTGCTCCATCCTAGTCACAGCGACGCGCCGCTACGAGAAGAGCACACTCAGGTGCAAGACGTCGACGGAACTGCGCAAGCGCAGCGGCTCAAACCGGCGCTCTCGCCATTACCTCCAAACAACCCCCCTACGTTTTCCCCCCGCCGAAGACAATATCCAGTATAAATATGTGTTGGTCGGACGGAGGTTTAAATGGTCAGAAATTATTGCAGCGAAAGGATCTCTAAAACTTTTGTAAAATGTAAATTAATATTTTTTATGAACTGAATTTTGTACAGAGCGACAGAATGAATGAATTAATGATTTTCAAAAATGATTTTACCCAGTTTTAACTTGTAATAAAAAGGCACTTTGACACTCCCCCCATTCGCGAAGGCAAATTTTTACGAGATGTGTTTGAAACCTAAAGATTACAATTCTAAAACTTAAATAATTTACATGAGAAAAGTCAATAACTAAAACGTTATACAATGCTATTTTCTTAAGATATGTACATAGATATTTCGCAATTAAAAGGATACGTTCATGGGTCCAGCATTACGAAGCGGGTTCGTCTTCTTCTTCGAGGTATTGGTCTGTCCGCTTCCCGAAGTAGAGAGTTGAGGTTCCTCTGGAATTCGTGGTTCCGGAGCTGGGTGAATTTCTCGTGGTTTTACTGAAGCTGGTTCGCCATTTCGCTGCGCTGGGGCAGGTTGAATGTCTGGTTGATGCGCTAAGGCAGGTTCGATGTTTTGTTGAGCTGGGGCAGGTTGAATGTCTGGTTGATGCGCTAAGGCAGGTTCGATGTTTTGTTGAGCTGGGGCAGGTTGAATGTCTGGTTGATGCGCTAAGGCAGGTTCGACGTTTTGTTGAGCTGGGGCAGGTTGAATGTCATCATCAGGGTTATCATCTTCTGAGCCTGATTCTTCATCAGTGTCTATTTGATCTGCAAGGGGATTTCCTGCGGGATAGGGACGAATGTCATCGACGTGGAAAAAATCTTTATTGTTGCCGCGTTGGACCTCGTAAACTTCATCTGAGATTTTTCTAGTTATTCTATGTGGTGCAGTCCATGATGGGAGGAACATGTTAGGTTTCTTTCTCAGGGCCTTAACCATCACTTCTTGACCTTCAGCAAATGTCACTTCTGGTCTGTCTTCTGGCAGCGAATACCTCTCTTGGTACTCGGTCTGGTTGGTTTGGATTTCGTTTGTGCGTTCCTCGTAGGTCTGTTCTTCTTGAGCTTCTCGTTCCTCTTGGTACGCTGGTATGTTCAGCTCTCCTTGCTGCGGTAGTTCGTAACCAAGCAAGGCACGACTCGGTGTCATCTGGGTAGCGGCATTAAATCTGGTTCTGAGCGTAAATAAGACCTTGGGAATGTATCTGTCCCATCTGTTTTGTGTTCGGCGATATGTAAGGGTTTTCAAGTCTTTTTGAATTCTTGCACTCTTCGTTCTGTAGGGTTGGACCTCTGATGGTATATGGGAGTGTATTTGATGCTTATTTCGTTTCGGGCGCACCACTGTTTGTACAGGGCGCTATCAAAATGACCTCCATTGTCTGAGATGATTGTTTTTGGTGTTCCGTATCTAGCTATTATTTCTTCTTCCAAGTAGTTTATGATATTTGGGCGTTTAATTCTGGGAATGCCTTGGCTTCTACCCATTTTGTAAAAACATCTTCGACGATGAAAATATATCTGTTGTTTCGTGGGGTTTCTTGATAAGGTCCCATTACGTCTATACTTATCATCTCGAAGGCGAATCTTGGTTGATGAGGTTGCAGTGGAGCTTTTGGCTGTATTTGTCGAGCTTTTATTTCCTTACAGATTCGGCAGTTTCGGACGTATTGAGCAACATTTTTGTGAATGTTCTTCCAGAAGTAGGTCCTGAGAATGTTGCGTAGAGTCTCATCTCTCCCTGGATGAGCTGCGATATCCTCGTCGTGGAAACTTGCCAACACCTGCGGTACCATGCTTCTTGGAACTACAAGTTTTTTACCTCCCTGGTAATTTCGCCATAGTTGCTGGTCGTCAACTGTGAATTCATTTATGTATCGTTGCTCTCTTTCGTTAGCCGGGCCATCGTTTTGTATTCGCTCCCACTTGCGTATGTCTTGTTGAATTCGTCTAGCTCGGAGCTGGACATTCTTTACTTCTTCGTAGAGATCTGCTCGAGTGAAAATGTTTAAGCCCTCCGGTGTTAAAGGCGGGGGTAACATTCTTTTTTCATCCAACTCAGGTCTTGGTTCGTCTGTATTTGGATGTCTGCTCAGGAAGTCAGGTAATTCATTGTGTTTCCCAGCACAGTGCTCGATGTCATAGTCGTATTCTTGAAGTAGAAGTGACCATCGTGTTAATTTGGTTTTCGAATCTTGATTTTTGTGAAGCCATAACAATGCACGATTATCTGTTCGTAGTAGGAATTTTGTATGCTCTAAGTACATCTTGTATTTCTTGATATACGTTACTATTGCGAGACATTCTATTTCATTTATGTGGTATTTCTTCTCTGCAGGAGACAAACATGCACTGGAAAATGATATGATACGTCGAGACCCGTCTTCTCCCATTTGATAGAGGACTCCTGATATGCCGGTCATCGATCCGTCTGTCTGTAATATAAATTTTTTGGTAAAATCTGGCCGGTGTAATTCTAATGGTTTGGATGCCTCTTCTTTAATTTTTTCGAACGCCTTCTCGTGCTCGGCTGTCCATTTGAAACGTCGGTCCTTGTGTAGCAGATTGGTGAGGGTTGAATTAATTTTGCTGCATCCTGTATATACTCCCTTATCCAATTGAATGTTCCCAGAAAGCTCTGCAATTATTTTTTGGATTGCGGTGTGGTAAAGTCCTTTATGGGGAGGACGTGTTTTTCTTGTGGTAGGGTTTTGTCTTGTGATATACGGTGTCCCAAATAATTTAGTTCTGTCGTGGCTATGTTGCATTTTTCTGGGGAGATCTTCAGATTGTGTAGACGGATTCTTTCAAAAACAAGTTGTAAGTGAGTCCGGTGTTCTTCGAGTGTTTTACTATATATTATTATGTCATCTAAGTATACTTGAATAAAGTTGTGGATGTAACCAGAAAGCACGTCTCTAACCATGAAATTTTGAAAAGTGGATGGGGCGGTTTTCAGTCCGAAAGGCATAACTGTAAATTGGTAACATGCTCCATCTGGGGTAGTGAATGCCGTGTAGGCCTTAAACTCGGGATCCATGGGTATCTGCCAATATCCGGACGTAAGGTCAAGCAGAGTGAATATTTTTGCTTCCCCAAAGGTTTTGATAGTATCATGAATTTTTGGCAGAGCTGATGATTGGTCCTTAGTAATTGCGTTGAGTTTTCGGTAGTCTATACAAAAACGTGGTTTCTTGCCTGGAACTTCGATAATGACTGGAGGTGAGCTGTATGGAGAGTTGCTTGGTTCAATTACTCCGGCTTTCAACATTTCATCTATCTGTTCATAGAATATTTTTTTCTTGCTTGGTGACATCGGGTAGCACCGTTGATTGATGATAGTAGGATTAGTTAGGATAATAGTATGTTTGGTCGTCGTAGTAGTTATGCCTTTGGTGGGTTTCTCGCTAAATATGTCAGCATAGTCTTTGAACACTGGTTTGAATAAGTCCTGGGCTTCTGCTGGAATTGTAACCTTTTCATTTAGAACGGGCTGTTCTGCGATCTGTCCCTCTTCCTGATTCCAATATACTGTTTTTCTCGAGGTCTTCCCGACGTACATACACTTTCGTACGTAATCCAAAAATGGGGCGCCGAGAATTAGTTCCTCATTTAAGTTTCTAATGATGGCAAATTCTCCCTGAATTTGGCTTCCTTGGATGTCCAGATTTAAGTTGATATT
Organism: Rutpela maculata; assembly: GCA_936432065.2. NCBI lineage: Eukaryota > Metazoa > Arthropoda > Insecta > Coleoptera > Cerambycidae > Rutpela > Rutpela maculata. The sequence goes on from OW386285.2 coordinate 185,979,553, forward strand.
CCCCAATGACTCAATAGTTTGCCCTTCACATGCCATAGTAAACAGTTTCTTGTCCCTGCCTGGTTGTTCGTTGTCAAAAAGTCCTGCCCTGACTACATTACTTGCTGCCCCTGTATCGATGAATGCGTTTACCTCCCTGCCGTTGACTAGTATTTTAATTCTTGGTAGTTGTCGCCGTTGATTTATTGTTTGAATTGAGTACGACAAAATATCGTCCTCAGTTTGTGTCGAAACTTCTCGAGAATTGTTCTCGTTGAAGAGTGATGAAATGTCGATGACGTCTTGAAATAAATTAAGGTGTGTCTTTGAATGAGAGTTAGCAGATGGCGGAGGTGCCGGTACTGGAGCTGCATTCGTTTGACATGGGCCGGACGCCGAGTGGTTGTTTAGTTGTTTGGTCTCTGACAGGCGCCGGCCCCTTGGGGTTTTCCGGACGCCTCTGTGTTCTTTCTTTATTGTAAGGGTTCTGGGGGCATTGGTTTTGCCAGTGCCATTCACTACAAAAACGACAGGCTGATGGTGGTGGTCTTCCTGCGTTGTCATTTCTATTTGATTGGGTAGTTCCCTGTGTAGATCCCTGTGTAATAGCCCGTTGATTAGTATTTCTTGTATTACTCGGGGTGTTCATTATGGGTCGTAAGGCAGGATAATTATTTTCTTCGTACGGGCGTCTTCTCCAGAAGTTATTACTGCTTCCTGGTAAATGATATTCCTCTACTTCCGCGGCTACCGTTAGCAAAGCCTCGGGGGAGTTGAAATCGCTGAACCTGATTTGGGCCCTGATTTCCGGCCTTAATTGTCTATATATGCAGTGGGCCTTTTCCCTTGGCGGTCGTGCTGGGTCAACCCTATTGAATAATTTTCTTAGAAATGAATAATGTAACAGATTCGTTGGGTCCTTGCATTTTGGTATGTAAGATATGTTCTGCTTGAGCCCGCTTGGCAATGGTGTCAAATGTCTGTCGAAGTCTAAGCTTGAAAGTATCGTAGTCGTATATAAGATTTTTATGAGGTTCATACCATTCCTTGGCGTATCCTTTCAATTGAGAAGTGATCATGATTAATTTCTCCGTTTTGTCTGTGACATTGTGTTTTCTGAAGTGTTCTTCCATGTTAAATATGAATGTATTAGCACTTTCGTGGTCAAGTCCTTGGAAAGTGTGCATGAGCGAATTCCTAATTGCTTGCATAATTTTTTCAATTTTGCCTCCCACGTTTGTAGTGGCGACATTTTGGATGGCTTGTTTAAATGCTTCCGCCATGCCCAAAAAGATTTGGTTTAGTTCAATGTTAGATTGAGATTGTTGTTCTACTTGCCTTGTTCTGGGTGTTGAAGTATGCAATAAAGATTCTCCTGGTGGTGCAGTATCCAAAGTACGTCTATGTGGGTCTTCTTCCCTCCCTGAGGAAGATTGTTGTCCATCCTGTGCTGTAAGAACGACACCCTGACGCGCCGCTGCTTCGCTAAGCTTCCGGACGATTTGTTCATATGAGTCCATTTTTTCAAAATGGCGGACTTGAGAAGCTTATTCGTAGTCTTCTCGTATCTTCACGTAGCGTTCGCCTTACCTTCGGGACCCCTACTCGGTTCAATGCACCTAGAGCAAGTCACACTACTCTCCTCTTCTTTCTTCTCTTCTTTCTTCTGGTTTCTTCTGCTTCTCAAAGCCCCCTAGTTGGGCGCCATGAACACGCACCAATATGTGTTGATTATTAATTCGTGCACAAAAACACTACACCACTGTCAACTTTTTGTCACTAAGTTTTTGAACACCTTGTATATGGTTTTTATAACGTTTATTTGAAATGAAAGTCACTTTTCACAAGAAAGAAAAATAAATCACAGTTTATTGTCTGTTCACGTTCCACAATACTTTGATTATTGAGATGAAATTAGTTAATCATTTGTAATTAATAATGTGTTAATGATAAGCACTAGAGTAAAAATTTGCCTTTTATTTTTGTCCCGATTCGAAGTTTTAATGTTACCGATGTCTGAGATGAACTAACTCCGCGATGCAGAGTGCCTCTTTATATATTAAAAATAAAAGATTCTAGATTTGTTCCTGTAATTTTCGAATTTCGAAGTCTCTAGAATGCCTGGAATGCTAACTATTTCTGGAATGTTCGAGTTGACTACTAGTATGCCTTGCTTTGCGGCTTCCGCTCGTGAGCGCTTTCCGCGATTTGTAGTGTGGATTTGTTTCCTTTCTTCTGTTCTTGGTGTGTTCTGTCTTCTTGGTATGTTGGTATGTCAGGGGGGTAAGGATAGGGTGGGTATTACAATGTTTTATGTTTATGTTAGTTTACAGAGCTATTCTATGTTTTACGACAATGTTGTGTGTTAGTATTGTTTGCGAATTTTGATTTGTTTGTTTTGGTTTGTATGTATTTTTTTTTTTTGTATGTATTTTTTTTTTCCTCCAGTAGTTATGGTTTACAATAAATCTGGTTGTGGGGGGTTTAAGGGTTGTATATATAATTAAGGGAAGGGTATTTAGGAGCGTTGGGGAATTTAGTAGTTAGTGGGTCCTCCAGTGAGGGGTTGGTATGGGTTACCAGCTTTTGGGCAAATCTTGGGATAAGTCTTAAGAGAATAAATTGTTCTAGGGTGGGGACTCCCGTGACGTTGTGTAAATATGTGGTGTACATGGATTTGGGAAGATTAGAGGCAATTCTAAGGTTTTTGTTTTGGGCTACCTGTAATTTCTTTTGTCTACCTGGTGTTAGGAGAGGGTACCAGACCGGAGCAGCATAGGTGAGTATGGGCCGGATGTATGACTTGTATATCAGGGCAGCAATATAAGTAGGGGCATTTTTAATGATTGGAAATAGCTGAGCAGTGCGTCGTTGTGCCTTTGTGATTACACTTTGGAGTTGTTTTTCGAAAGTGAGTTTTTTATCAAGGTGTATTCCTAGATATTCGATAGCATCCGACCAGTTGATTATTTGCCCTTTGACCTTGATTTCGGTGGTAGGGTAGGGGAGGATGCGACTTTTTGTGACCGTCAGCGCTTCAGTTTTAGCCGGGTTTACCTTGAGCCCCCACTTCTCAAAGTAGGCTGTGGTTCTGTCAGTCTGTTTTTGTAAGATGTGAGTTAGTAGGTCTGGGTTTTTTGACGTCGCTATTAGTGCTGTGTCGTCCGCATAGATAGCATAAGTGACTCTGTGGTCAGTAGCTTTGGGCAGATCATTGATGTAGAGTAGGAATAGCACTGGGCCTAGTGCGGAACCTTGTGGGACGCCGGAAAGGATGGGGAGTGTGGAGGAGCACTCCTGGTTAACTGCCACTCGGAATTGGCGGTCTAGTAAGTATGACTGTATTAACTTGGTAATACGCGTCGGAATGCCCGCGATTTTGAGTTTATATAACAGTCCAGGGTGCCAGACTTTATCAAACGCCTTCTCGAGGTCCAGGGAGATTATCCCTGTGAGGAGACCCCGATTGGCGTTTGTGGTCAAGATTTCACCAACGCGGAACAGCTGTTGTGTGGTGGAATGGTCTGGACGGAATCCGTACTGGAAGTCGCTGAGGATGTGGTTGTCCTCAACGACCTCCAGCACTTGGGTTAGGATTATTGAGTCTAGGAGCCTGCCCAGGACTGGTAGTAGACTGATTGGACGGTAACTTGCTGGTTCTTTTTTGGGTTTGTTGGGTTTGAGGACCGGGATAATTTTAGCTGTTTTCCAGCAGGTAGGATAGTGTGAGATTTGGAAACACGCGTTGAATATTTTTGTTATGTTTAGTATGGCGTTGGGGGGAGGTGTTTAAGGGCAAATGGTGGGATGTTATCTAGTCCTGGGGCTTTTTTGGGGTTGAGTTCTTTAATTTTGTTTAGGATTTGTGTTGGGGAAATTGGAATGGGTTGGAGAGTGGATGGCAGGGTGGTTTCAGTAAGTGTTTGCTGGAATTCAAGTGACTTGGCTTGGTACCTCGGGTATATGGTGTTGGAGTAAATTGGGAAGAGAATTGTGAGGAGAAGGATGTGAGCTTCTCCGCGTCGGTTACGGCCTGACCTGTTGACGTATGGAGTGGGGGGATGGTATGACTTTTTCGTCTGAAGATGCGGGGAAGAAAGTGGGGATCATCGGGATGGGAGAGCACTGTTTTGGTGACCTGTTCGTCTTTGTGTGTCTTAATTTTGGTTGCTATTTCTTTTTGTAGTAAGTTTACTTGCGCTTTGACTGCGGGGTTTCGAGTTTGGCTATAGTGTTTTCTATATCTGTTTTTTTGCCGGATTAGATCTACTATCTGCGGGGGTAGCTTGTTGGCGTTAGTGATGTTGGTCTTTTTATTATTTAAGCAAAGTACAAGGGTCTCTGCTATGGTCTTCGTAATGTTGTCTGCTGCCTGGTTTATATGTTGAGGGGTTTCACATGTTGAGTTACAGGGTAGAGATTGTTTGAGTATTAATTCAAATTGCTCCCAGTTGTAGTCTTTTTCCCGTGGTCTGTTTTGCCGGTTTATGTACTCTGGAGTGATTTCAAATACGGTGATTGCCGGTTCATGATCGCTGCTGAGAGCTGATATTACCTCGGTATTGGTTGGGCAGTGTATGTTGTTAGAAATTATTATGTCTATTATTGAGCCCGCTGGGAGAGGGCGGGGTGACATGGGGTTGTGCAAATTCCAAAGCGGGTGCTTGGCATTCAAGTCACCTAGGATTATATGTGTTCGATTTATTTTTCTGATTTTTTTAAGGTCATTTTTGTCTATAGTTACACTGGGTTTATTGTACGCTGATACGATAAGGATGCCGTTTTTCTTGTGTTAGGGTGGCTGCCGTTGTTGCCAGAGTTTTTAATTCCGGTATATTTATTTCCGTATGCCTGATTTGTGTTTTGATTAGCAGGGCAGTGCCCCGCCTGTCGTCGTTTCGATAGACGCTATAGCCCGGGAATGTTACATTATTTTTGGGTTTAAGTAACGTTTCAGAGATTGCACAGATATCGATTTCGTTTACGGTTATAAAATGTTGTAATTCAGCTTTTTGCCTAAGTAGGCCGTTTGCGTTAAATTGAAGGAATTTTAAGTTGTTGTTATTATTCCCTAGTTTGCCGGCTAATCGAAAAGAGTAGTTAATGATTCGAGTAATATGAATATTTTCTCCGTGGGGTCTTTTGTGGTTTTTAATTTGTGAATGGCGTTTTTAAGTATTTCCCAGAATTTTCTAAGATTAAGCTGTTTGCAGAGTTCGATAATTTCTCTAATTGGGTTATCTGATTCGTTGTCCTGTATAGGGTCTGGTGTTTGTTTAATATTGGTTCGTGTTGGTTGGTTTTTTGGTTTTTGTTGCGTTTGTGGGTTTTGTGGATGTGGTTGTGTGACTGGCGGCTGTGTCTGTTTTCGGAAATTTTGCCAGGCTTGTATGTTTCTGTCGTTGATGTTATCCATTGTCTGCTGGGAGAGGGGAGGGAGCTGTAGGTGTTTGTCTTTGTCTTGTGTGTACGGTGGGTTATTGTGTGTAGCGGGTCTTTGTGCGGATGTGGGCATGGATTGTTGATTTTGTGTGCCTTGTCTGTTGGCGTTGGCCTGTTCTTTGTCGTCCATTGCTTTCTTAACTGCCAGGTACTGGGGGCACCCCCTGTAGCTTGCGGGGTGATCCCCTCCGCAGTTAGCACACTTGCACTTGGCTGCTAGGCAGGGTTCAACCCCGTGTGTGTCACCGCACCTGATGCATCGTCTGGCACGGTTACACAGCTCGGAGGAGTGTCCCAGTCTCTGACAGTTGTAGCATTGTGTTTAGAATTTTCCCATGCTCTCTGGCTCCGGTCGGGTAGCAGATAAGTGAGTTATTATTAAATTTGAAGGAGGGGGTCGGCTTGATTTGGGTGTTGATTAACCTTATGGTTGCAGCGTGTTTATGGATATAGATGTGTATAGGTGGAGGGCGTTTTTGTGATTGGGGGGGGGGGGGCATTTTGTTGGATGTTTCGCCCGATGGGAGGGCCTTGCTGTCTTGTTGGGATGACTTGTGGGTATAATGGCTCAGCCAGTGTGATCAGGTTTAGTTGTTCCTGAAATTTGGGAGGAGGGGGTACTCTGTTACTTCGTTGGTCATTGTCTGCCAACGATGAATTTGACAGTTGTCTCTTTTGGAACGGAAATCTCCTGTCCAGGGGCTCATGTATGGTCTCCTGGATGATTTCTGGAGAGGGCGGGGATATATCTATGAAGTTCGTAAATGTTTTAGTTTGAGTTTCTTCTGGGGGCTTATTATTGGTTTGAATGGTTCTTTGTTTTTCTTTATTGACAGATTTTAGGGGGCTGAAAACTTTATTTGCCTCGAATGGTGGAGGCGAGATGGGTTTAATTTTAGTGGCGTCCAGTATATTTCATAATTCGGCGATTTGCTCAGAATTTGTGAAAATTATAGGGGAGGTTCTTGGAGTGGAGTGGATGATAGCTTGTGTTATAATGCTGTTGGCTACAGAAGTGGCTGTAGTGGTAGTGGTCGTGGTGTTTGATGTGATAGTTAGGGGTGATTGAGTAGGAGGATTATTATTACTGGTATTAAAATTAAAATTGAGCGGTCTGGCTACAAATTCAAGTGGAGTAAGTGTAAGAGGGGTTTTACACGATGATGCACTGGAGGAATTTGAGTTATTTTGATTGTTAGTATTGGTTATTATGTTAGGATTAGTTGGTATAAAATTGCTGACATAAGAAGTGTTTAGTTGGTTATTGTTAGGTGATTTAGAGGACCCTGACATATTTGTGTCATACCTAGTGGAAGTGTCTGAAGTGTCTCCCTGGTCTGGTTCTTCTGCTATTATCCGTGATTTGCGTTTATGGTGTTTGTGTTGTTTATGTTTTTTCTTGGGCGTTCTTATCATCTTCGGTGTGATAAGGTGTTTTTTGTGGGTGTGTTTACTGATCAAATTCTATTTGTGTACTGAATGTGAAATGCACTACACTAGCGGGTGTACTATGAATTACTATGATTATGAGTTATACGAAGTTATAGTTTTACTTATTCCTGAGCACTACTAGCACAACTGTGGTGTTTCGCAGTTAATGGGCTACTAATGAATCAATGTTCGAGTCGCCACGCCAATATTCTTGGCTAAAGATGTCGGTCTCGGATGACTGGGGCCGGGCAGGACTATTGCCCTTTACCCCAATACATCGCTGTAGACCGGGGACCAGCCTCGTGCAGGGCGGGCGAGCTTACTTTACGTCGGCCCCACTCACAAATGTGAGCGGTGCAGACGATTTCGGCCCACCTCCCTGGGTCCTGGCTCGTTGGACCTTGCTGGCTAAGGCCTCTTCTGGCGTTCTTCTGTCTTCGTCTTCTTTTCTTCGCCAGCTTGTTTGCCCCCCGGGGGGTAGTCATCGGTCTGTTGGGTGTTTTGGGTTTGTGGCGGGAGTGACTGCCGGTACACAAGATGCCAAGAGGCATCCTGTCATCCGGATCATCGGTAGGGTAAGGATGAGCTGTGTAGCTCGAGGAAGGGCAGACCTAACTGCTTTGGTAGCATTTTTGGTCTGCCCGGAGCTAGGGGGACTACGGGTACTGGACGGTTGTTTGTCCGGTACCCGCAGGGTCTTGGGTGGGTGGTTGGGTATCGTCATGTCTCTTCCGTGGGGGTGGATCGTCGGTTGGTGGTATGCTTCTCATACTCACCCGTTATCCAGGAGCTGCACCTTCGGCCGCTTGTGCCTCGGAGCATCTGCTGGGTCATAGTCAGTTGCCTCCCTGACTAGTGGGTTCCCATGCTCCTCGGCAAGGGCGTACATCTTTCTGGCTCTCTGCTTGATGATCTCAGTGACCGGGGTGTATTCCAGGTCCCTGTAGATGTCCTCGTTGCGGATGAACCAGGGTGCATCGACTGCCGTTCTGAGGGCGACGTTCTCCACTCTCTGGATCTGATGGAGGTAGCTCTTTGCTTGGTAGCCCCAAGCTACCGAAGCATACGTCAGCTGAGGCCGGATGAGGGACCTGATAAGCGTGAGCTTGTTCCTCAGGTTGAGTCTGCTCTGTCTACCCGTCATCGGGTAGATTAGGGCTCTCGTCCTCCTGGCCTTCTTGACGATGGCCTCCGTGTTCAGTCTCCATGTTAGGCCTTTGTCCATGACCACGCCAAGGTAGTTGACGGAGTCGTGCCATTGGATGTCCTCTCCAAACATGGAAACGTGACCTGTGGGGTTTTGTTTTCTTACCTTCTTGAAGAGTACCGCCTTGCTCTTCTCGGCGTTGACGGCTACCTTCCATCTGTTGCACCAGTCCTCTAGGAGGGTGGCCGCCTCCTGGAGGTTTCTGGTGGCTAGCCTGGCACTCCAGGATCTGGCAGTCAGGGCTGTGTCATCGGCGTAGAGGGCCATGGAGGTCCTCTCCGTCCGGGGTAGATCGGATGTGAAGATGGAGAACAAGTGGGGGGACAGCACTGAGCCTTGGGGGACTCCTGCCTCCATTGTTCTGTACGTGGACACCTTGTCCACGATCTTCACCCTCATCTGTCTCCTGTGGAGGTACGATCTCACTAGCTTGACGAGTGCAATGGGGTAACCCATACTCATCATTTTGGCTAGGAGACCGTCGTGCCAGACCCTGTCGAAGGCTTTGGCAACGTCCAGGAACAGCGCTGCCGTGACCTGTCTTTGGTTGAACCCCTTCGTGACCTCCTCGGTGAGGCGGAGCACTTGGAGTTCGGTGGAGTGCCCTGTCCTGAAGGCGAACTGCTCATCTGGGAGGACTTCCAGCTCTTCTGTCTTCTCGGCTATCCTCTTGAGTATAACTCGTTCGGCTACCTTACTCATCGCTGGGAGTAGACTGATGGGCCTGTAAGAGGAGGGAAACGTTAGGTTCTTACCTGGCTTTGGGATGACTATGATGTCGGCCTTTTTCCACCTGGATGGGAAGTGTCTCAACCTCAACATTGCGTTGATGATGTTGACCATCGCCGCTACTCCTTTCCGGGGCAGCTTCTTGAGGGCGATGTTCCCAATGCCATCACATCCTGGAGCTTTCCTGGGTTTTAGGCTCCTTAGGATCTCCTTGACCTCCTCTGGGGTGGTCGGGGGGATGTGGTCTTCATCTGGCAGACGGTTCATCCTACGTACCCTGCGTCTCACGTCGTCCTCCCAGTCCTCGTCCTCATCATCGAGTTGGTTTTCCCTACACTGCAGTTCCAAGCTGTCGGCAAATGCCTCGGCTTTTTCCTGGCGAGTGTAGACAACACCATTCTCTCCGTGGATCGGGGGCATGGGAGTCCGACGGTTCCGCAGGGCCCGTTGGGTGGTCCAGATGCTCCTGTCCTGTGTGTCCAGGGATTCCAGGTGGCGTTGCCACCCTTCTTGTCGGTGTTCCTGAAGGGCGGCCTTGACTCTCCGGCTCAGGGTGTTGTAATGTCTCCTGTCCTCCGGGAGTCGGGTTCTCTGGGCCCGTCTCTTGGCACTTCGTCTGTCCCTTATCAGCTGCCTGGTTTCCTCTGGGAGGTTTGCCAGGGGAGCTGGTGCTCGCCTCGTTTCCGTCTCGGTGGTACTTACCCTTAGTGCCGCCTGGATCTGGTCCTCCAGGGAGGCGATGGCCCTCTCCACGTCTGCCTCGGTCTCGAGTCTGGGAATGTGTGCGATGTTCCTCTGCAGTTCTGCACGGAACACTTCCCAGTCCGTCCTCCTTTTGACGAAAGTTGTCGTGTTCTCACCGTCCTTTTCTCCTAGTTCTAGGAGAATAGGGTTGTGCTCGGTGGAGCCTTCCATCATGGCGGTGATTTCGGCTTCGAGGGTCATCTCCTTCAGCATCGCAATGTCCAGCACATCCGGCCTGGTTACACCATTGTCATGGGTCGGTGCCTCCGGCCCAAGGACCAGCAGGTTGCCATCCTGTCGTCCCAGAAATCGCAGTAGCTCTCGTCCTCGAGTGTTTGTGATCCTACTGTGCCATTCCGGGGACTTGGCGTTGAAGTCGCCGATAGCAACCGTCTGGGTCCCTGGGGGGAGGACCGAGTCCAGGTCTGCGTCTCGCAGCATGTTGTGGGGTGGCTGGTAGCAGGAGACCACTCTGATGTCGCCATTTCGTGCCGTGGGCACTACTACGGCTGTGGCCTCCAGGTTCTCCATCTCCGGGAGCAGGATCGGATGGTGTGCGATGCTCGTCTTAACTAGCAGGGCTACTCCTCTCATTACCCTTCTGTGGGGCCTCGTCCAGTCCTTCCTGTATACGTGGTAGCCTGGGAAGTTGACAGCCTGGTCTGGTCGCAGCTTCGTTTCCTGCAGTGCCATGATGTCTATGTCGCCCCTGGCTAGGAGCTCCTCCACCTCGAGCCTGCGTCCTAGCAGTCCATTGACATTCCATGAGGCGATCTGCAGGAAGCCTGGTTTAACTTGAAAAGACATTATAGGTTAGAAAATTTTGGCATTTGTGCAAAAAATGCGCTCATTGCTGAGCACATTTGTTGCATCTGGGCCAGCACCGCAGTGAGGTTTTGGGCCTCAGAGGGTGCTTGTTGTTTCTTGACGGGGCTGGTGGTCTGCCCCGTCGTGCCCTGTGCCATCCTGGCGTAGCTGATACCACTGGTGGTTGGCGTCCTCGCTACTGGCCTCTGTGCTGCTTTGGGTGCCTGCTTCTGGGAGGGCCCAGCTGTCTTCTTGGGGTACTTTGGGCACCCCCTGTAACTCGCTGGGTGTGCCCCCTGGCAGTTGGCACACTTGGCTGGCACGTCCCTGGGTTTTTTGCACTCTCCCGAGTGGTGTGGGTCTCCGCATTTGACGCACTTGGCTTGGGCGGTACACCTGCCTTGTGCGTGTCCAAACCTCTGACAGCGGTGGCACTGCGTGACGGCTTGAGCGGCTTTCTGTCTCTCGGTGCGGACTACCAGGGAACAGCATCGGTTTACAGCGAGGATCTTCTCCTCGCTGAGGGGCACCTGAACTAGGACCAGTGGGATCTCCTTCTTCGTCCGTCTGGATGTCATCCTCTGGACGGAGGTAGGGTTGAATCCTTGGTCCTGGAGGTCCTCTTTCACCTCGTCAGAGCTGACGCCACTAGGGATGCCTCGAATCACTACTCGAAGCAGCCTGTCCTCGGGCAGTGAGTATGTATGATATTCACACTTTTCGAGTGTGAACATCCTGGTCATCCTTCTGTAGTCGTCAGCCGTTTGTGGGGTGATTGCGATGCCCTTGTAGAAGAACGCACTACCGGGCGTCAAAATGACGCGACACCAATTTATTTCTCAGGGGGCGCCAGTCGCGTATTACCCCGTTCTTCTACCTCCCAGGCGGGTTCGAGATAAGATGACTTCGGTAGCCGAAAAGCGGGACCAAGGCTGCACTACCACAGATCGGAAACTACGCTCTCTCTGGACCCGAATTCCCTCGTTAGGGGTTTAGGCACCTCTTAATTTCCTGAATTTTTGCATAAAAAAATCCCAACCGAAGAATTTCTCTGCGGAGGGATTAGTTTTGGTACGCGAAAATCGCGTTTTGGTCCATTAATAACGGAATATATTTCTCAAAAAACGCATAAAAAAATCCCTATCGAACCTCCGTACAACAACCAGAAGGTCGAACGTTAATGCGAATTAACTCGACACATCCGGTTTTCTATACGAAAGTTCCAGGGATTATAGACCGTCAACAGGCCTCAAGATCAATTAAGAAACATTAGTTCAAAGAATCCGTTTATTTAACAGAATTGGTTATACAAAATTCTCAAGAAAGAATCGTGCCTTCCCCAATCAAGGTAGTGACTTTCAGACCATACAAGCGAGAGCGCTCGCGCTAACGATCGATTAGGTAGAAAAGATTCATACGTACCTTCTCAGAATCAAAATGCGAGCTTTTAGAATCATTTCAGACTCTGGGTAAATGAATAATTAAGGCTGACTGAAATTAACTTAAAAAAGTTTTACTAAATGAATTTAGTTTCGCTAGAGACTACCTAGCTTTAAAGTTCTTGTATCGTGGAAATTCACGTACTCAAACACATTCAGAGGACTTATTACTGCATAAGTTGAGTGGCGTTCGATCAGTCCACGACTTACTAACCCTTATCACAGTCGATTAATAATATCGATTTGGCAGCGTCTCACCTTCGAGCGACTATTAGGCAAAATTGAATTTTTGGATTTTTATGCACAAGGCGTTTTCCTCTATAACTTTGTCATTTGAAAAGCCCCGTTATTGGCTTTTCTACCATCACTTTGTCTGGACCACTCAACGCGCTCGACCAAATTGCGAGCCGCTGGGTCAATCCAAACTCTTTCTATGCGAGAAACCGGCCTTGTACATGTGCATTGATTTTTATCAATTTTTGCTTATCGGCACTACGCCGGCTTTGACAAAATCTTCTATTTTGCCTTTTGGATGCAGTGCATCGTTAAAATTTTATGCTCATACTTTAGAATTGGGCTTTCAATGATCGTACCTCAAAGGTCAATGTCTTTGGTTGAGGAATAAAAAATAAAAAATAATTTAAAGTATATTTTCGTGGTACTTTTTAAACTGACTTTGTGGTACTTTTGAAAAATCCATTTAAAGACCAATTTTAGCGTACTTTTGAAAAATCGATTTTCGAGCCAAATTTCAAGGTACTTTTGAAAAACTAATCTGCGGGTGAAATTTTGGCGTACTTTTGAAAAATCGATTTTCAAGCCAAATTTCAAGGTACTTTTGAAAAGTTAATCCGCGGGTGAAATTTTGGCGTACTTTTGAAAAATTGATTTTCAAGCCAAATTTCAAGGTACTTTTGAAAAGTTAATCTGCGGGTGAAATTTTGGCGTACTTTTGAAAAATTGATTTTCAAGCCAAATTTCAACGCAGTTTTGAAAAATTAGTCTGCAAGTGAAACTTTGGCGTACTTTCGATAAATCGATTCCTGGGCCAAATTTTGACGCCCTTCCAAAAATATTATTTTTCAAAGTCCAATTTATGATACCTTTGAAAAAGTATACTATTCATAAATCTTTGTCATTATATACTTCTACTCTGATATTCTGAACCAAAAACATTTTTCCTAAGTGAAAATTCGGTGTTTCTTCGAATTTTCGCCTGGTCATTTCCAACGCCTTATAGAACCCAAAACGGTCCTTGTGGACTGATCTGCGCCTCTGCAGACTCCCAAAAATGTCTTTAAATGAAATTTTTGCCTAAGTCGAATTTTGATTATGTCTTCAACTTAGGACGATTTTGGAGAGTTCTACAACACTCCCCTCCTTTGGTTGAATCTTTTCTACTCATCGATCGCCTTTAATTTCCATATTCACTTGTATGTCTGTATGCCTTCATTTGACGGTCTGACCTATGGTACAGATGTTTTAAAAATAACGGCCTTAATTGGGGCAGACGGCTGATTCGCCTATCTAACTTAAAAATAATTACATTTTTTAAACAATACGACAAGTTGATACAACATTTTTATCAACTTAATTACACCCGCGTCGAGGTGCGAAGCGTAGCACAATTTTGATTAGCGTCCACTCTCACTAATTCGTTGCACTCGCTTTTTCGCCCTGGTCTCGCTCTTGCTTAACTTCGGCCCTTTCTAGAAGAGTCTGTCTATATCTCCATGCCGCAGCTTGGACGGTCCTCGCCTTTGAGTTCCAGGCTTCACCATGCCGCGCCCTTGCGACAGGCTGGGTCATCTTTCCATTTCTGCACATGGAAAATGCAGTTCTGCAACTAGATTGACTTTTTAGCAAGTCGTCGACTGGGACGCGTCGACTAACAAACACAATGTGTTGTTTTTAATGAAATATTTTTCTAACATGAATTTTGTTAACTTATAATGGTTAGAAATTGGTTCTTCGTAAGGTAGATTGAATCGGCTTACGATACTCGTGCGGTCATCACTACTTGTGAAAAAAGTATAAAAAAAAAATTGAAGCGTCTTCTTGAGCGAAGAACGGCTTCTGAAACTCGTCTCGTAGTTTCTCCTTCGTAAGGTAGATTAAATCGGCTTACGATACTCGTGCGGTCATCACGACTTGTGAAAAAAGTATAAAAAAAAATTGAAGCGTCTTCTTGAGCGAAGGACGGCTTCTGAAACTCGTCTCGTAGTTTCTACTTCGTAAGGTAGATTGAATCGGCTTACGATACTCGTGCGGTCATCACGACTTGTGAAAAAAGTATAAAAAAAAAATTGAAGCGTCTTCTTGAGCGAAGGACGGCTTCTGAAACTCGTAGTTTCCATTTGGGGTATACGTTAATTTTGTTGACTTAAAATGATTAAAATTGAAGTTGTCTTCTTGCATAAGAAAAACAGCTTCCGAAACTCGTACTGATTCGTACTTATGCCTACGTCCATTACTCGAACTTGGCGGCTCTCGCTCTTGAGAAGCTAGGCTTACCGGATCGCGCTCTTGCGTCGGGTTCGCCGTCTTTCCATGTCTGCTCATGGAGTAGACTTTAAATTTTCGATTTGACCGCATATAGGTCAAAACCGCCACTTAGAATTTTGAGAAAAAATATAAAAAAAAGCGAAAACGGCTATTAGCCGTGGTCGACCTCAGAAATATCTAGAGGTGACTCTTCTATATCTGGCTCATCTCGAGCATCTTCGGGATCTCGACTTATTACATCCGGCTCATCTTGAGCACTTGCGGGAACATTGATTTGAACTAGTGTGGTATCGCTACGTCGCTCTGACCTGGGCGCGATCTCATTGTCTGATGAGGAAGCGTCGTCACTAAGATGAGTTTCATCCGGACTATCTTCTGATTCTTCAGACAATTCCAATTCAACATCGGGGTCTCCCTTAGGTGCCGGCCTGATGGCATCGACATGTAACCTCGTCGAAGTTACCCCCTTGTGAATGAGGTAAACTTCATTAGACAATCTCTTTAAAACCTTGTGTGGCCCACTCCACGACGGTGTGAAGGTATGATCCTTCCTGATCCTTTTAGTCATTACCATATCTCCCACTTTATATACGACCGGCGTTACCGCCACTTTGGGCGCGTAACGCCATTGGTAATTTGTTTGATTTTTACGAATTTCCTTGACTCTTTCAAGGCGGGGAACGTCCGCTTGATTACGACGTTCTTGTCTATAAGCGAACATATTCCAATCACCAATCTGCGGTAATTCATAGCCGAGCACTACGAAACTGGGCGTATGCCCCGTAGCGGCGTTTTTTCTTGTTCTCAAGATATATGCCATCTGACTAACATGTCGATCCCACTCGTCGTTGGGTGAACCATATAATAAGGTTTTTAAGATCTTCTTAGCTTCTTGCACCCTCCTTTCTATTGGATTAGCCTGTTGGTGGTAAGCTGCTGTGAAGAATCTTTCAATATTGTTACGTGTACAGAACGTATCGTAAAAGCCGGAATTGAAGTGGCCTCCCTGGTCGGAAATGATGACCCTCGGAACGCCATATCTCGCCACTAGTTCCTCTTCGATAAATTGTGCTATTGTTTTTCCACTGACTTGGGTGAACGCCTTGGCTTCGACCCACTTACTAAATACATCCTCTACCATTAATATATATCGGTTATCTGCATCTTTGGTTCGCTGAAGCGGTCCGATTACATCGACGCTTAGAACTTCGAACGGATGCGATGGAGCATGGCTTCTGAGAGGAGCCTTCGGTTGTGACTGTCTGCTTTTTACGGAATTACAAATAATGCACTCATTTAAATATTTGTTAACTAGTCTCGACAAATTATTAAAATAATAGCGGCCCGAGATGATTCTAACAGTTTCATCGCGGCCGGGGTGACCTACTTCCGGTCGGTCGTGAAAATGAGATATTACTCTCATGACCATACGTTTTGGTACGTATAATTTTTCTTTAACATTTTCGCCTCTTGTCCAAAGTGTGCCGCCTATCACTTGTCTTGTATTGACGAATTTCACCTCTGCCTCGGTTTTATCTGCTTGTCGCACTAGAGTATTCCATCGTTCAATTTGGTCTTGGATATCTCTGGAGTGCGTTTGCGCTTCTCTGACCTGATCGTTTAATTCCAATGTGGTAATTACTGATATTCGTTCCTTGTACGAGAATTTTGGTGGGTACATTCTCTCCTCTTCGTCGTCTGCTTCGACGTTTGGGCCTTGAGGATTTCTGCTCAAATAGTCTGCCAATATATTTTCCTTGCCGGGACAATGTTCTATTGTGAAGCTGTATTCCTGAAGTAATAATGACCAACGTGTAAATTTCGTTTTCTCGTCCTTATGCTTATTTAACCATAGTAAAGCTCGATTGTCGGTTTTGACTATAAATGGACGGTCTGCCAAATATATTTTGTATTTCCTTATATAATTAACGACGCTCAAACATTCCAATTCATTGATATGGTATTTTCTCTCCGTCGGAGATAACGTATTACTAGCATAAGAGACGATGTGCTTCTGGTCATTATCCCCCAATTGATATAATACTGCAGATAATCCTATTAAGGATGCGTCCGTCTGCAGTATGAACATTTTATTGAAATCTGGCCGGTGCAGTCCTAGAGGTTTATTCAATACTTCTTTTAGTAAAATAAAAGCTTCTTGGGCTTCCGGATTCCACTTGAAGCGCCAGTCTTTCGAGAGTAGTCGGGTCAAGGGCTTTGTAATTATTGCAACATTAGGGATATATTCACGTACCCAATTACATAAACCAAGGAAACTCTGAAGCTGGCGCCTCGTCGTAGGGGCCGGATAATTTTGTATCTGTAATATGTGTTTTTCTAATGGTTGAGTGGTGTTGGCATTTATTTGATGCCCGAGATAGGTTATGCTTGACGTGGCTACCACACATTTTTCCGGTGACACCTTTAAATTATGCAAACGCAGGCGTTCAAAGACGGCTCTCAGATGGTTTACATGCTGTTCTATATTTTCGCTGTAGATGATAATATCATCGAGATATACTTTGCAGAAATGATGCAAGTAGCCGGTCAATACGTCTCTTGCCATAAATTTTTGGAATGTACATGGAGCGGTCTTCAATCCGAAAGGCATCACGTTAAATCGGTAAGATGCTCCATCTAATGTTGTAAACGTAGAATAGTTTTTTGACGACTCCTCAAGAGGGATTTGCCAATATCCGCTCTTGAGGTCCAACACCGTAAATAAGTTGGCGTTTCCTAGATCCTTTATACTCTCGTATATCTTTGGTAAGACGGATGCTTCGTCTTCCGTTACTTCATTTAAGTGACGATAATCAATGCAGAAGCGAGGCTTCTTGCCGGGCCTTTCAATTATAATAGGAGGCGAACTGTACTGAGCGGTACTCGGTTCTATGACCCCGGCTTTCAGCATCTCTTCAATTTGATCGTACATAACTTTTTTCTTAGAAGGAGACATGGGGTAGGGTTTGATATTGAACGGGCGGTCGTCTTTAACTTTTATTTTATGTTTCGTTGTCACCGTGGTAGCTTGGGTAGGCACCGCGGTGAACAATTCAGCGAATTCCTCGAATAGAGGTTTTAAATTATCGTTTCCGAGGATCAGTTCTTCGGGAAGCCGGCATTGCTTCCTTGCTTGATGTGCCGCTTGATTCCAGAAGACGGTTATTCGCTCTTCGGTGCCGACGTAGACACATTTACGTTGATAATCGAATACGACATTGTGAGCATATAAAAACGGGGCTCCCAGAATGAGCTCTTCATTTAAATTTTGAATGACCTGAAACGTGGTCTGAAAGGGTACATCTAGTACATTAACGTTTATGGTCGTAGTCCCGAGGGATTCTACTAAACCATCGCCACAAGCCATAACAAAAGTTTGGGGAGCTGTAAGTTGATCAATGTCGTTCAAAAATTTCGGTTGGATAATATTCCTTGTCGAACCTGTATCCAATAAAGCGTTAACCGCTCGATTATTAATTATAATCTTAATGCGAGGCAGAGGGAAAGCGTCGTTGGTTTGATTGATAGATTCTAATGTAGTGAATCGGTGGGGAGATAGGTTGACTTCTTGATCCTTAAACAGGTAATTAAGGTCAGGAAGGTCATCGAAGTTTTTTAATTTAAACTTCTTGCTTCGGAGCTTCCTCGAGGGTCGCTTCGAGCCTGCTGGGGCCTGGTAGGCGGGGCTGGTACAGTTCGGCCTGGGCCATCGCCTCTGACCCCCGCTTGGTTTCCCGTATTCATATTACGATAGGGATTGTTTGGGCATTCCGCATGAAAATGCCACTGCTCTGTTGGGCAATATCTGCAAGGGCGATACGGGACTCGGGAGTTCCTTACGTCTCCAGTACCCCTTCTCGGTATATCCCCTCTAGGCAGCGAGGAAATATTATTTGCAAAATGCACCCTTGGTGCTGGCGGATTATCTCTTCTTTGAGATCCATTGAATGGTGTCCTAGATGCACCAAAGGAACTGGAGGACGGCTTCGTTAATGCGGAGGGTTCCGTTCTCCAGTTACTGCTCGATTGCTGATTCCCTTGAGCTGAAGCGGTAGAGGTGGACGCTTCTCGGTCTTTGCTTTTCTTTGCATTTTGCAGAATCTCGAATTCTTTATTCTCATCCATGATTTTAGCCATTTGTTCGGTCATCGTCACTAGTGTATTTGTATCTAGTATGACGGCACTCTTTAGGAGCATTTTCATATCAGGTCTCAACTGATTGAAGATGGTAGCCGCCTTCATCGCCTCCGGCTTAAACGGATCGATCCTGTTGAAGAGGCATACCTTCCTGGAAATAAATACTGACGTATTTTCCTCGGCATCTTGTTTCTTGCCATATAAATTAGCTACTGCTTCGGTGAGTACTTCACCTGAATCGTAACGGCTTCTGAACCGCTCGAGGAATAGAGGATACGTGGTAATTAGGGTTCGGTATTGTTCGAACCATTTCCTAGCATCGTCTTTGAGCTGTTCTGATATTTTATACAGACGGTCGTTATCCTGCGTAATTCGTACTCGGACGAAAAATTCCTCCATATGATGAATGAAGGTTTCAGGGTCTTCGTGTTCGAAGCCATGAAATTCCGCATTTGGATGCTTCGACCGATACTTATGCTCGTGTGTGGCTTCGCTTAGAGCTTTGGCAAGACCTGCTGCCATTTGGGCGAACACTTGTTCTGAGGAGGGCTGTATGACTCCTTCAGTGGTACTCGGGCCAACCCCCGAACTACCCAGTACATCCTCCGCGCACGGCCTCTCTAACCCTCTAGAGACGTTGTCCATCACAGATGTCGGCTCGTCGTAAAACTGGAAAGGCGTTGATTCATCCATATCCTTTCCAGAAAGCCCTGCTGACTAACAACGCCCCACGTTGGGCGCCATGTAGAAGAACGCACTACCGGGCGTCAAAATGACGCGACACCAATTTATTTCTCAGGGGGCGCCAGTCGCGTATTACCCCGTTCTTCTACCTCCCAGGCGGGTTCGAGATAAGATGACTTCGGTAGCCGAAAAGCGGGACCAAGGCTGCACTACCACAGATCGGAAACTACGCTCTCTCTGGACCCGAATTCCCTCGTTAGGGGTTTAGGCACCTCTTAATTTCCTGAATTTTTGCATAAAAAAATCCCAACCGAAGAATTTCTCTGCGGAGGGATTAGTTTTGGTACGCGAAAATCGCGTTTTGGTCCATTAATAACGGAATATATTTCTCAAAAAACGCATAAAAAAATCCCTATCGAACCTCCGTACAACAACCAGAAGGTCGAACGTTAATGCGAATTAACTCGACACATCCGGTTTTCTATACGAAAGTTCCAGGGATTATAGACCGTCAACAGGCCTCAAGATCAATTAAGAAACATTAGTTCAAAGAATCCGTTTATTTAACAGAATTGGTTATACAAAATTCTCAAGAAAGAATCGTGCCTTCCCCAATCAAGGTAGTGACTTTCAGACCATACAAGCGAGAGCGCTCGCGCTAACGATCGATTAGGTAGAAAAGATTCATACGTACCTTCTCAGAATCAAAATGCGAGCTTTTAGAATCATTTCAGACTCTGGGTAAATGAATAATTAAGGCTGACTGAAATTAACTTAAAAAAGTTTTACTAAATGAATTTAGTTTCGCTAGAGACTACCTAGCTTTAAAGTTCTTGTATCGTGGAAATTCACGTACTCAAACACATTCAGAGGACTTATTACTGCATAAGTTGAGTGGCGTTCGATCAGTCCACGACTTACTAACCCTTATCACAGTCGATTAATAATATCGATTTGGCAGCGTCTCACCTTCGAGCGACTATTAGGCAAAATTGAATTTTTGGATTTTTATGCACAAGGCGTTTTCCTCTATAACTTTGTCATTTGAAAAGCCCCGTTATTGGCTTTTCTACCATCACTTTGTCTGGACCACTCAACGCGCTCGACCAAATTGCGAGCCGCTGGGTCAATCCAAACTCTTTCTATGCGAGAAACCGGCCTTGTACATGTGCATTGATTTTTATCAATTTTTGCTTATCGGCACTACGCCGGCTTTGACAAAATCTTCTATTTTGCCTTTTGGATGCAGTGCATCGTTAAAATTTTATGCTCATACTTTAGAATTGGGCTTTCAATGATCGTACCTCAAAGGTCAATGTCTTTGGTTGAGGAATAAAAAATAAAAAATAATTTAAAGTATATTTTCGTGGTACTTTTTAAACTGACTTTGTGGTACTTTTGAAAAATCCATTTAAAGACCAATTTTAGCGTACTTTTGAAAAATCGATTTTCGAGCCAAATTTCAAGGTACTTTTGAAAAACTAATCTGCGGGTGAAATTTTGGCGTACTTTTGAAAAATCGATTTTCAAGCCAAATTTCAAGGTACTTTTGAAAAGTTAATCCGCGGGTGAAATTTTGGCGTACTTTTGAAAAATTGATTTTCAAGCCAAATTTCAAGGTACTTTTGAAAAGTTAATCTGCGGGTGAAATTTTGGCGTACTTTTGAAAAATTGATTTTCAAGCCAAATTTCAACGCAGTTTTGAAAAATTAGTCTGCAAGTGAAACTTTGGCGTACTTTCGATAAATCGATTCCTGGGCCAAATTTTGACGCCCTTCCAAAAATATTATTTTTCAAAGTCCAATTTATGATACCTTTGAAAAAGTATACTATTCATAAATCTTTGTCATTATATACTTCTACTCTGATATTCTGAACCAAAAACATTTTTCCTAAGTGAAAATTCGGTGTTTCTTCGAATTTTCGCCTGGTCATTTCCAACGCCTTATAGAACCCAAAACGGTCCTTGTGGACTGATCTGCGCCTCTGCAGACTCCCAAAAATGTCTTTAAATGAAATTTTTGCCTAAGTCGAATTTTGATTATGTCTTCAACTTAGGACGATTTTGGAGAGTTCTACAACACCCTCACCGACTACCTTGGCCTTCGTATATTGGATTTTGGCCTGCTTTAGTCTTTGGCTGACTGCAGACCAGGTGTCCTGTCTCCTTAGGACCACAGGTGGGATTTTGGGGGCCGTCTCTGTGGCCACCTCCTGCTCGGGGGTGGCTTGCTTAGTGGAGGGGGCATCCTGGCTGGTGCTCGGTTGGACCTGATTTTCGGGCTGGGCCGCCTTTTTCGCCCTTGTCCTGGTGACAAGGGTGAATTCGCCGTCACTGTCGGCTTCGGCTGCCTTCCTTTTGGGGGCCTCTTTAGGTGCGGGTTGCACCTCGGGGGTCTGGACCTGGGGCTGTGGCTGCACCAGGGGGGCCTGGGGCTGAGGTTTTGCCTGGGGCACAGTCTGGGTTTGGGGGGGCTTCTCAGCTCGTATGGCTGCCAGTAATTCAGCGTGCTGAATTTGTTGCGCCTCGTGCTGGATTCGCTGCGCTTCGAGCTGTTTGGCCACATCCGCACGGAGTTGGGCCATCCTCTGGTTCATGTCACACAGCTGGAATCTCAGAGACTCGTTCTCCTGTGTGAGCCTTGCAATCATTGCCTTTAGCGCCTCCCTGCTCTCGTCCATGACTTCCATGGGCTGCGGGCTGCCTCCAGGAGGGGCTCCGTCCTGTCCGGCCATACTGTCCTCCACAGTATATGGTTCCTGTATTTTTTTTGTCCTGTCTCACCTAAAAGAAATACCTGAAAAGAAATGATTAGCGGGATAGGAGGGAAAGGAAAAATAAACTTTGTCCCCAGGCGGGGGACTTTATTTATCTTTTACACTAGTGCCTTGAAAAAGACAACTAGTGTTTCTCCTCTTCTCACTACACGCCTGTTGTAACGCTTGCACGCTACGCTTCGCACTGTGGGGCTGCCACTTCACTGTTCACTGCACTGACTGAAACTCACTACTCACTAGGTGGTCTGCTCGCTTCGGTGTCCGGGTGAACTGTGTGTGTTCGAGTCGCGAAGTAAATTTTATATTTATACTAAGGGAGGAGCCAAAATTTTAAGACTAACCAATCAAAAACGGCGCGCTTGACTATATTGTCATCGGCGATGATATTTAAAATAAAGGGTCGGACCAATGGGAATGCTCGAAAAGAGCATTCACAGTGGGTGGAGCCTAGTCGGGCTGCGTCGATATGTATTTAAATCGACACTTTTGCAAATTGTAGTCAGGATAGTTCAAGTGGCAGTCGACGAGTGCAGACCTCCAGTGTGCAGTTGAAGACAGTGCGAAGCGAACTAGTGAAGTGGCAGCCCCACAGAGAGTGCAAGAGGAGAAATATCAGTCGTCTTTATTAAGACGCTGATATAAAAAGATAAATAAAGTCCCCCGCCTGGGGACACTTGTGTTTTACCTTCCCGATTCCTTTCCCATTTTTATTTTTTAGGTAAACAAGAGGACGACATGCCGAGGAAGAAAAACTCGGACAAAAGCATGGATATGGAGACGGACGACTCGTCTAGAGCGTCAACTCCAGCGAGGTCACAAGCAGACGACAGAGATGTAATAAAATCGAGGCTCGAGGAAGAAAACAGGATGTTACGGGCCCAGATAGCGAATCTTCAGCTAGAGCTAGAACAGCTCACCATACAGATGCTAAATCAAAGCAAGCAGGCGGAACTGCAGATAGAAGAAGGCCGCAAACAGCACGAAGAGCTAATGTCACTCCTCCGGGCCTGCAACAACACCATGAAGGCCCCTGAGATGAAAGAAGCCCTGAAAAGGAAGACCGTCCCTGACAGTGACGATGAGGCACCCCCCACAACAAAAAAGACGCCAACCCCCAGCCAAAACAAACCATCTACCAGCCAGGCCAAGAGCACGGCGGCCACGGACGAGGAAACCCCTGCAACCCCCCGGATGCCCCCCGTTGTACTAAGGAAAAAGGAAACTTGGACCGAAGTCACAAACAAATTACACCACGCCCGGATAGGCTTCAACAAAGCCAAGGTGGTGAGAGAGGGCATCTCCATTGAACCTGCGTCAAAAGAAGACCACGCCAGGATGACCACGCTGTTCGCCCAGGAACAACGGGAATTTCATACCTACGCCCTACCCGAGGAGAGGATGCTGAGAGCAGTAATCCGGGGCATTCCCAGCGGCGTGGGCACAGATGAAGTCAAACTGGACCTGGAGAGACAGGGATTCACACCCATTTCTGTCCAAAGGATGACCTCCCGAAGGACAAGACAGGAAATCCCCCTGGTGCTAGTACTGGTCCCCCCGACGCAAGAGAGCATCCTGTCAGTTAACCGTTGCTGCTTCCTGGTAGTCAAAACCGAGAAACAACGGGCAAAACAGACCATCTCCCAGTGCCACCGGTGCCAGACATACGGCCATGCACAAGGACGGTGCACGGCGCAACCCAAATGTGTCAAGTGTGGAGAGACCCACCACACCAAGGACTGCCAGAAGCCCAAGGACACCCCCGCTAAATGCGCAAACTGTCAGGGTGCGCACCCCGCAAGCTACAGAGGATGCCCCCGATGCCCCAAAAGGCCAGCCAGCCACCAGACACCAGCCCCCCGGAAGCCACCAGACACCAGCCCCCCGGAAGCCACCCGCCCACAAGTCAGCCACCACCAGGACAACCCCCGGGCTAAGCTACGCCAGAGCAGCCCAGGGAACCGCAGGGACACACACCAACCCTGCCCTACCACTACAGGCCCCCCCGGAGGCTGGACAACTCGCTGCTGTACTGGCCCAGATGCAGCAGATGTGTACCATGATGGGGGCCCTGTTTGCAAACCTGCCCCACCTCACCCCCCAGTGACGCCACCCGGACCACCCCATCGATGAAGAAACCAGAAGAGACATGACGACACCCAACAACCTACCCACGACCCTGCGGGTACTGGACAACATACCGTCCAGTACCTGTAGTCCCCCTGGCTCCGGGCAGACCAAAAATGCTACCAATAGCATTTAGGTCTGCCCTTCCTCGAGCTACATAGCTCATCCTTACCTCACCGACGATCCGGATGACAGGAGGCCTCTTGGCATCCTGTGTACCGGCAGTCTCTCCTGCCACAACTTCCACACACCAAACAGACAGATGACTACCCCCCGGGGGGAAACAAGCTGGCGAAGAAAAGAAAACGAAGACAGAAGAACGCCAGAAGAGGCCTTAGCCAGCAAGGTCCAACGAGCCAGGACCCAGGGAGGTGGGCCGAAATCGTCTGCACCGCTCACATTTGTGAGTGGGGCCGACGTAAAGTAAGCTCGCCCGCCCTGCACGAGGCTGGTCCCCGGTCTACAGCGATGTACTGGGGTAAAGGGCAATAGTCCTGCCCGGCCCCAGTCATCCGAGACCGACATCTTTAGCCAAGAATATTGGCGATTGTAGTCAGTTACTCCCGAGCCTTCATCGACGGCACTTCGCCTCAAGAATTATTAAAACTTAAATTGTGTTTTCCTTTGTCCTAGTGATATTTACCTACCCTGTTGGAAGCAACGTAATTGTTCTTTCAACGATATTATTCCTTTCGTCTAGAATAACATAATAGTTATCTAGACAATTTAAATTTCCTAGTACCTATATATAAATCATGAGTGATCACGACAGTTCAGAATACACAAACTATGAAGATGAACACCAAACGAAAGACAGTGCTGGGGACCAATCAGGTCATGCTGGCGTGCCTTTAATGTCTGGTACGTTGGGCCCCACACTGTCATCTGTTACCAGAGGCCTCCCCGAGTCAATTTCATTTCAAGAGGGGCAACAGTGGACTTTTAGTGATGGGGGTGTGCAGGCGCAGCCTGGCGCGTCCTCCATGTTGGGCGCGTTGCACCCCATCCTGCCAACGACGCCTAAAACCACGAACTCACTCAGGCCCATAGAAGAAAGCAGTGTCTCGTACAGCGATGGGGGGCCACAGGCATGCCCTGCCAGGGTCCTCTTTGTTGGGCGCGTCGCACCCCATCCTGCCATCCCAAGGTTATGGTAGCTTACCAGGAACGGCGTCACGTCCGACGCCTTCGACATTGGAGCCTCCCGGCTCTCCATTAGATCCAAGGCCACCGGCGTTCACGGTGGAGGAGTTGGCCTTAACAATCGCAGATATGCAGTCGGCGATGCAGAGGTTGTTACTGGCACACAGCCAAGATCAAATTGAACTTCCCCAAAACTCGTGCACGACAACCATCGGAAATCGAAACGCAAATGAAGGTGGTATTCGACGAGGACATGTCGCCATGCAACGTGGGGCTCTACCAAGGTTATCGGAAGATACCAACCCATACCCAAGTGCTCAACCAAATCTGGGGGGATCAGGCCCTCAGTGGCGCCCAGCAACGTTAGAAGAGAGGCTGCAAGAACAAATGTTAAATGTGATTGCCACTAGTACACAAGCTGCAGTACAGGCTGTAAACCAAAATAAACTACTTGGCATTTCGGCCCCCAAGATTTTCCCAACCTTCAGTGGCCATGAGTGGGAAGACCCTAGAATATTTATAGAGGAGATAGAAGAAGTTATGACGCGTCACAAAATAATGGAGAGGGATAAGACTCGCATTGCCATGAACCAACTAGAGGGTAATGCAAGGAAAGCTCTGGAGTCATGGAAGAGCTTAAAGATGACCTTCTCCGATTTTAAGCAGCGATTAATCAACCGCTTTAATGAACCCGCTTTAATGGGCAGCCTACGTTCGAGGCTGCACGGCGAGCGTCAAAAGGAAAATGAACCTGTCACGGTGTTCATCAGACGAAAAATAGGACTCCACCAGAGAGTGGAGCCTCACACCCCGGAACTGCAAATATTGGAAGAAGTTAGGGAACTCCTGAGGCCCGAGTTGCGGTTCGCCACACGAACGATGAAGTGCAATAGCCTTGAGGAACTGAGCCAAGCGGCAGAGTGGGCAGAACAGGATTTCACGGAGCCGGAGCGGCATTTACGTCCGCTACCACGACCAGTACTACATAGTAGGGATGAATCTGGACCCCCCACCCCATGCAGATACTGTCAAGGCAACCATTACAACCGAGACTGTCCCAGGCGAGACCAGGGAAACGAGAGACGGGCCGTGGCGGACCAGAACGCCCGGCCCAGGCAGTCATGAGAACTCTAAACAATTTTAATGCTCGAGGCTCACTCCCACGAGTCACAGTCCGCATCAATGGACGAAAACTGTTAGCACTAATGGACAGCGGGGCTACCCATTCCTTCATCAACGCCAGGTTTAGCCAGGGAATGAACATTAGGCGGTCCCCGATGATCATACAGTTGGCAAATGGGAGCGAGCTAACGAATAATGAAGGTGACGTGCAAGCCATGCTAGATTTCGACAACATTACTCTCCCTGCTACCTTACGAATAATGACAGATCTCTCTGAAGACCTAATCTTGGGCCATAGATGGCTTTTGGCAAACCAGGCACAACTGGATTACGACATTCAAAGCACGAGGCTAGGTTTGGAGCCAGAAATTTTGATACCCTGGGTGTTGAGTAAAGGCCAAGGTATGGAGGACGGGGGCCTACCACCCCGAGCTGACATACAACAAGTAAATGAGGGTGAGGAGCCACCAGGGAGCTTATTTGATGATATATGCCGAGAACAACTAGTAGACTATTCTATAGAGGCGGCCATTGCACACTGGCCGGCTCTGCAAGAGGCTGATTGGGAATTAGATACGTGGGAGCGGCGCCTACGAGACCAATTCGTGGTGGAAAATGGACAGCTATGGCATGTAACGGAGGAGCGAAAGGCGTTAGTGGTACCTAGGAACCTACGAAGAAGGGTAGCTCACTTTTACCATGATTCAACTCACGCTGGGCTTATGTTAGGACTTGTCTGGTTTGCTCTTCAACCAAAACGGGACCACTCCAAGCCGCAGCCCCGCAGAGGCCTCGCCCACCATCAAAGCCGTGGCAAGTCCTTAGCCTAGATGTCATGGGACCTTACGTGGAGACCACTCGAAAGAATAGATTTCTCTTGGTGGTGACTGACACTTGTTCGAAATGGATTGAGGCCGAACCTGCACCCAGTGCCACGTCAAACCAAATAAAGATTTTCCTGGAGCGGGTATTCCTTAGATGGGGGTACCCGGAGTCGATCATTACGGATAATGCCACTAATTTTCTGTCAGCCGCACTCACCAACTACCTACAGCAAAATGGCATAAAGCAGTTTATATCGCCAATCTACCACAAAAGGTCTAACCCCGTCGAAAGGAGAAACCAAGAGATCAAGAAGGCTTTACGGGAGAGATTGCGCAACAAACCGGCTAACAAGTGGGACTTAGAGATTCCCCAAGTGTTGTTTTGAGACCTGAGGAGTGGCAGCATCCCGGACAGCGCGAAGCATTACCTGAGCCCCGGCAGGCAGCACAGACAAGACAAGAAAAGGCAGAAAGACGCCAAGTTGTCTTTCAGAGGCACCTGTACCCTGAGCCAAGACAAGCACCTATCCAGCTGGTGGTCGGCCAGCAAGTCTTGATCAGGGGCTTTAAAGATGCGAGGCCGAGTTTTGGCCTCACCTGGGAAGGCCCGTTCGCAGTGACTCAGGTTTTAGGAGATAACGTCTACGAAGTCAGGAAAGGGGATTCCTTGGTGCCCATTCACATTGACGATCTGCGCCCTTTTCCGACAGCATTGAAGCCCCGTCGGAGGGCCCCACCCGAGGTACAGGCCGTGGTAGCCCCGTCAGAAGATGAAGACGACGATCAAGATGACGACGATGAAGTCTATCCATTTGACGACTTCGGTCCTTCAGAAGAACCTACCCCTGGTCCTTCTCACCACCCTGATATCCCAACTCCTACCCCATCTAGTCTAACACAGACCATGACTAATACAAACAATGTTCTTACAGACAACCACGTCCAGGAGGAGGTTCCCAGCAGCCCCCTGATGATGCCCCGGCCAGGATCCGGACAGAACCTCGTCGTTATCCCACACCCGGAAGATCATCAGGCCTCCAATCCAGTCCATTTCGTCTTCGCCAAGGTCAAATGCAGCGAGCCAGGTTCGACCCCTGCAGCTGCCCCAAAGCAACATGGTCCAAGAGAGAAACCCGTCCAAGGCGTGTCCGGTTCGACCCCGGCAGCTAACCAGGATAACAGGCCCTTCTCCAGCCAGTCTAGCCAAAGCTTTGAAGTCCCAGAGGCCTTGAAGTTCCACAGCACGTCAGCTGCTCTAAAGAAACATGGTCCCATGGAGAGCTCAGTCCACGGCGCGCCCGGTTCGACCCCGGCAGCCAACCACGACAGCAGGCCCATCTCCAACCAGTCTCCGCCAAGCCAGGATGTCTTAGCAGAGCACGAGCCCATGCAACAACTAGCTGCCGCTAGTTCACTGAAGTCCCAGTTATGTCCAATATTTGAAGTTCCCGAGGCCCCAACATCAGACGAGCCAGGTTCAACCCCTGCAGTCAACAAGGATGTCGCAGAGCCAAAATCAGTCCTAGCTGTCGCTAGGACACTAAATTCCCATGAAGTAATCACTACCACGGATAAAGAGATCCAAACCGATCAAAGTCTAACAGATGACCCAGGAGGGTCCTCGAGGTCCCTGCAGTCTCCCGGTAACGAGTCCCAGTTGCCCGGACATCCAGAAGCCAACACCTCGGCGATGTTTCTATTGTCGCCGAGGTCCCAGCCGAGTTCGGTCCGATCCAGGACAATGGGTCCCGGTCCAGGCCAACAGAGAAACCAAGAACCAACACTCGCGTTTCGGGTAATGCTAAACATTTTAAATTTGTTTGTATAGGGCGATACGTTTTGCCATGACATGTTAAATGTTATAAATGAAATATTTGAAATATTTTGAAGTACCTAAAATATCTTAAGTTAATTTTTTCTTCTAGCTCTGTAAAATGACTTTCTCATATTTTTGATTATACAATAAAGTCAAAAAACACGGGGAAGTCCGCCAATATTCTTGACTAAAGATGTCGGTCTCGGATGTCTGGGGCCGGGCAGGACTATTGCCCTTTACCCCAGTACATCGCTGTAGACCGGGGACCAGCCTCGTGCAGGGCGGGCGAACTTACTTTACGTCGGCCCCACTCACAATTGTGAGCGGTGCAGACGATTTCGGTCCACCTCCCTGGGTCCTGGCTCGTTGGACCTTGCTGGCTAAGGCCTCTTCTGGCGTTCTTCTTTCTTCGTCTTCTGTTCTTCGCCAGCTTGTTTGCCCCCCGGGGGGTAGTCATCGGTCTGTTGGGTGTTTTGGGTTTGTGGCGGGAGTGACTGCCGGTACACAAGATGCCAAGAGGCATCCTGTCATCCGGATCATCGGTAGGGTAAGGATGAGCTGTGTAGCTCGAGGAAGGGCAGACCTAACTGCTTTGGTAGCATTTTTGGTCTGCCCGGAGCTAGGGGGACTACAGGTACTGGACGGTTGTTTGTCCGGTACCCGCAGGGTCTTGGGTGGGTGGTTGGGTATCGTCATGTCTCTTCCGTGGGGGTGGATCGTCGGTTGGTGGTATGCTTCTCATACTCACCCGTTATCCAGGAGCTGCACCTTCGGCCGCTTGTGCCTCGGAGCATCTGCTGGGTCATAGTCAGTTGCCTCCCTGACTAGTGGGTTCCCATGCTCCTCGGCAAGGGCGTACATCTTTCTGGCTCTCTGCTTGATGATCTCAGTGACCGGGGTGTATTCCAGGTCCCTGTAGATGTCCTCGTTGCGGATGAACCAGGGTGCATCGACTGCCGTTCTGAGGGCGACGTTCTCCACTCTCTGGATCTGATGGAGGTAGCTCTTTGCTTGGTAGCCCCAAGCTACCGAAGCGTACGTCAGCTGAGGCCGGATGAGGGACCTGATAAGCGTGAGCTTGTTCCTCAGGTTGAGTCTGCTCTGTCTACCCGTCATCGGGTAGATTAGGGCTCTCGTCCTCCTGGCCTTCTTGACGATGGCCTCCGTGTTCAGTCTCCATGTTAGGCCTTTGTCCATGACCACGCCAAGGTAGTTGGCGGAGTCGTGCCATTGGATGTCCTCACCAAACATGGAAACTGTGGGGTTTTGTTTTCTTACCTTCTTGAAGAGTACCGCCTTGCTCTTCTCGGCGTTGACGGCTACCTTCCATCTGTTGCACCAGTCCTCTAGGAGGGTGGCCGCCTCCTGGAGGTTTCTGGTGGCTAGCCTGGCACTCCAGGATCTGGCAGTCAGGGCTGTGTCATCGGCGTAGAGGGCCATGGAGGTCCTCTCCGTCCGGGGTAGATCGGATGTGAAGATGGAGAACAAGTGGGGGGACAGCACTGAGCCTTGGGGGACTCCTGCCTCCATTGTTCTGTACGTGGACACCTTGTCCACGATCTTCACCCTCATCTGTCTCCTGTGGAGGTACGATCTCACTAGCTTGACGAGTGCAATGGGGTAACCCATACTCATCATTTTGGCTAGGAGACCGTCGTGCCAGACCCTGTCGAAGGCTTTGGCAACGTCCAGGAACAGCGCTGCCGTGACCTGTCGTTGGTTGAACACCTTCGTGACCTCCTCGGTGAGGCGGAGCACTTGGAGTTCTGTGGAGTGCCCTGTCCTGAAGGCGAACTGCTCGTCTGGGAGGACTTCCAGCTCTTCTGTCTTCTCGGCTATCCTCTTGAGTATGACTCGTTCGGCTACCTTACTCATCGCTGGGAGTAGACTGATTGGCCTGTAAGAGGAAGGAAACATTAGGTTCTTACCTGTCTTTGGGATGACTATGACGTCGGCCTTTTTCCACCTGGAAGGGAAGTGTCTCAACCTCAACATTGCGTTGATGATGTTGACCATCGCCGCTACTCCTTTCCGGGGCAGCTTCTTGAGGGCGATGTTCCCAATGCCATCACATCCTGGAGCTTTCCTGGGTTTTAGGCTCCTTAGGATCTCCTTGACCTCCTCGGGGGTGGTCGGGGGGATGTGGTCTTCATCTGGCAGGCGGTTCATCCTACGTACCCTGCGCCTCACGTCGTCCTCCCAGTCCTCGTCCTCATCATCGAGTTGGTTTTCCCTACACTGCAGTTCCAAGCTGTCGGCAAAAGCCTCGGCTTTTTCCTGGCGAGTGTAGACAACACCATTCTCTCCGTGGATCGGGGGCATGGGAGTCCGCCGGTTTCGCAGGGCCCGTTGGGTGGTCCAGATGCTCCTGTCCTGTGTGTCCAGGGATTCCAGGTGGCGTTGCCACCCTTCTTGTCTGTGTTCCTGAAGGGCGGCCTTGACTCTCCGGCTTAGGGTGTTGTAGTGTCTCCTGTCCTCCGGGAGTCGGGTTCTCTGGGCCCGTCTCTTGGCACTTCGTCTGTCCCGTATCAGCTGCCTGGTTTCCTCTGGGAGGTTTGCCAGGGGAGCTGGTGCTCGCCTTGTCTCCGTCTCGGTGGTACTTACCCTTAGTGCCGCCTGGATCTGGTCCTCCAGGGAGGTGATGGCCCTCTCCACGTCTGCCTCGGTTTCGAGTCTGGGAATGTGTGCGATGTTCCTCTGCAGTTCTGCACGGAACACTTCCCAGTCCGTCCTCCTTTTGATGAATGTTGTCGTGTTCTCACCATCCTTTTCTCCTAGTTCTAGGAGAATGGGGCTGTGATCGGTGGAACCATCCATCATGGCGGTGATTTCGGCTTCGAGGGGGATCTCCTTCAGCATCGCAATGTCCAGGACGTCCGGCCTCCCACGGGGAAGTGTCATCGGCGATGATATTTAAAATAAAGGGTCGGACCAATGGGAATGCTCGAAAAGAGCATTCACAGTGGGTGGAGCCTAGTCGGGCTGCGTCGATATGTATTTAAATCGACACTTTTGCAAATTGTAGTCAGTTACTCCCGAGCCTTCATCGACGACACTTCGCCTCAAGAATTATTAAAACTTAAATTGTGTTTTCCTTTGTCCTAGTGATATTTACCTACCCTGTTGGAAGCAACGTAATTGTTCTTTCAACGATATTATTCCTTTCGTCTAGAATAACATAATAGTTATCTAGACAATTTAAATTTCCTAGTACCTATATATAAATCATGAGTGATCACGACAGTTCAGAATTCACAAATTATGAAGATGAACACCAAACGAAAGACAGTGCTGGGGACCAATCAGGTCATGCTGGCGTGCCTTTAATGTCTGGTACGTTGGGCCCCACACTGTCATCTGTTACCAGAGGCCTCCCCGAGTCAATTTCATTTCAAGAGGGGCAACAGTGGACTTTTAGTGATGGGGGTGTGCAGGTGCAGCCTGGCTTGTCCTCCATGTTGGGCGCGTTGCACCCCATCCTGCCAACGACGCCTAAAACCACGAACTCACTCAGGCCCATAGAAGAAAGCAGTGTCTCGTACAGAGATGGGGGGCCACAGGCATGCCCTGGCGCGTCCTCTATGTTGGGCGCGTCGCACCCCATCCTGCCATCCCAAGGTTATGGTAGCTTACCAGGAACGGCGTCACGTCCGACGCCTTCGACGTTGGAGCCTCCCGACTCTCCATTAGATCCAAGGCCACCGGCGTTCATGGTGGAGGAGTTGGCCTTAACAATCGCAGATATGCAGTCGGCGATGCAGAGGTTGTTACTGGCACACAGCCAAGATCAAATTGAACTTCCCCAAAACTCGTGCACGACAACCATCGGAAATCGAAACGCAAATGAAGGTGGTATTCGACGAGGACAATATCCAGTATAAATATGTGTTCGTCGGACGGAGGTTTAAATGGTCAGAAGTTATTGCAGCGAAAGGATCTCTAAAACTTTAAAAATTTGTAAAATGTAAATTAATATTTTTTATGAACTGAATTTTGTGCAGAGCGACAGAATGAATGAATTAATGATTTTCAAAAATGATTTTACCCAGTTTTAACTTGTAATAAAAAGGCACTTTGACAACACCACATCCGTGACACTTAAAAGGAAACTCACTTTTCTTGTTTTCATTCTGATTTTTGTTCCATTTCTTATTCCACTTTTTCTTGTGGCCTAATAACGCTGCATCACTGTTGCTACTTTCTGCTTGAGCTTTTTCTTGTCTTGACTCTTCCATGAGTAACTTGTTTTTCACAAAATCTAGTGTTACTTTTTATTCTTCTTGGCAGAACATGATGTCAATAATCGTTGTGACTGCTTGATACGTTTCAGGCATGGATGAAAGCGAATTCTGTGAGAAAAAGATTTAAAGATGTGCCCTCATTAAACTTCAAACGTCTAAGCTTCTTTTGCAGTTGTACTTGTGTTGAAATTCTTTTTCTGGTACGTGGAGCTGAGAGCTTCCATAATTTCTTTTGCTGAAGACTTTGATTTTACCATTTCCAACAGAGTATCAGACAAACACTGCACTATTATGTTTCTAGCTTTTACGTCGGACTTTTTAAGCTTTGCAAGTTGGTCAGCATTCGCGGGTGGATCAGTTTCTAGAACTTCTGAAACTCCTGCTTGTTCCAATATAAATTTTACACGAAATTGCTAATTTGAAAAGCCCGTGCCATCAAATGGTTTTACGTTCACTATTTGATTGTTTGAAATACCGTCCATGTTTACAGCCGAAAACTCGACACACAGCGACCGGCAACCAGCACCTAAGTTTATCTTCGATTTCTTCATGTTTTACAACTTCCCGTTCCCACCAAACTAGTTTAAAATGCACCTGGGCCCATAATCTATGGGATTCAGCATAGTAGTACAAATAACTAATTCGAATTTCGGGTAAAACAACAAATAACGTTTTATTGAACACAAAAACAATGTACAGACATAACTTCAGACATTACACTTCAACTTCTACTTATACGCTAGCGCCAACTATGAGACATATTACAAAGTTAATATATTGAGGTATTACAGTATTAAAGTAAACATTATGCAACCAGTAATATTATCATAACGTAGGTATTACTACAGAAATGTGTACATCAACATAAAATTCACAGACTACTGTTCGCCAAAGTTTGGGCTATACGGATAAAGTAAACTAATATGAAACTTTCCCCTTATATAATTTCCTATTGTGTGATATAGTTCATATGTGTGGTCGTTAATAACCTTGCTAATTTCAAATAGCCTTTCATATGGATACATGAGTTTGGCATATTTTTTGAATTTTATACTTGTATATCTTAAACATTTAACTATAACCAAATCTCCCAATTTAAATTTGACATTTTTCATTATTCTCCCTTTTTACTACTTTATATAACGTGCTGCAGTTTGGTTAATGTGTTCTAAATTAATATTTGATTCTTGTATCCAAGGTCTATCAGGATGTTGTCCCAACCTGATAGTTACAGACGATATTTGTGTTACGGCACTTGGTATATTATTTACAGTATGTGTAGTGGCGGGCTGGGCATAGGGAGTAAGAATTGCAACATCGCGTGTGCCAGCTGGTCGAAATGAAATAACTGAAAACTGGAATGCTTCTGTGATCTAGCACCTTTAATCTATGCCGCCGACGGGCGAGTTTGCTGTTGCAGCATTGTCATATCTCTCAAGCTACGTGAATGTACATGCCCAATCGGCAATTACACGCACTGTAGATAATTTTCAATTGTCGGTACATGTTTGTTCCAATCTTTATGACTTTCTCTCGTTGCAATAGGCAATAATCTAATTAGTTCTTGTATATATCGTTCGTCTAAATTGACTTGTGCGTGCCTAATTGTTTATATACTACTGTTACCTGTTTATTTTTCCAATATTTTACAAATCTTTCATTGTTGCATTTTCTGCAAGAATTTTTTTAGGTAAACCTACATTCTCTATGTATTTATTTAATAATGCAATAGTTGTCTTCGTGTTACATTTTTTTGTAGGATGTCTTAACAAATTTTGAAAATAAATCTACAATTACTAAAATAATTTTAAAACTATCTCTCGTTTTAATTAAATTACTTACATAATCAATAGCCACAAGTTCAAGTTTTCCTTTTGTGGTGTATTGTGATTTTTGTAATTTTTATATTTTGCAAGTGTACATTCGTGACAGTTTAATATTTGTTTCATCAGGTTGATGTCTTTGTGTGTGTAGAAGTTTTCTCTGTAAGTATGCCAAGTTTTACGTGCACCTATGTGTCTATATCTAATGTGTAATTTATAATTATCCTTGCAAGTGTTTCTTGTAATACATATTATTCTTCATTCAATATTGTTTTAATAATGTATCCATCCTTTATTGTATAACCTTTGTATGTATGTGTCTTTTGTTTGTAGAATGTTGTATAAGATTGTATATAAGAAGAACGTCTATAAGATTGTCTTGACTGTGTAATATATGAAAGGAACGAATGATTTCTTTGAAAGTTATCTGCTGAATACCCAAAATAATATTTTATAACAATGATGTAAGCAGAAATACAAGATATTTATTTTTTAAGTATTTATGTAGGTGAAAATAAATTTAATGCATCTATGAATGTTCTTGGTTTTACATCGTCTACTTGTCTGTTTCTCGTTAACGCGTCTGCTCTAATGTTTTCTGTAGGAGTATTCTTATATGAGTAGTGACAATCTGTGTATGCGATTGTTTGTGAATCTATTAGTATTTAGGAAACATAGTGCTGAGTGATCCGTTTCAAGTGTAAAATGTTCTGATGTATGGAAAAATCTACATTTACTCAAACTAGAGACTATAGCAAGCATTTCAATTTCCCCAATTGAGTACCTTCTTTCATACGGTTTTAAAATCCTTGAAACAAAACATATAGGAACTTTTGTACCTGACTGGATCTGAGATAATTCCCCTGATATAGGACTATGTAAAAATAAATTTTTATGAAAATTATTCTTTAGATCGCCAAAAGCTTCTTGCCTGTCTGTCCATTCCTATTTGTTATTTTTCCTTAGAATTTCTATCAATGGTACTTCTAACTCTGATAATTGAGGTACAAATTTTTTATAATAATTTAAAATTCCCAGAAAACCTCTTAACATTTTTAAATTCATTGGTCTTGGATAATTTTTTATTTCATCAACTCGTTCCTGACAGTAGTATGTAAATGGGAAAGATGCTGGAGCTGGAGCAGTCGGAGCGGAGTTTGAACACCAATGTTCAAACGTGGATGGCCTGTCTAATTAAAACTACTGTTCTCACGACAGCAGCTGGTAACAACATTCAACCAATCAAAACCTATGTATACAGATATGCAGGAGGTAATTAATTCAATATGATTATTAAAGCATGACGACAGATGAGTCATACTAGGCAGATGGACACATATGCAGGCGGTAATTAATTCAATATGATTATTAAAGCATGACGACAGATGAGTCATACTAGACAGATGGACAGATATGCAGGTGTTAATTAATTCAATATGATTATTAAAGCGTGACGGCAGCTGACACTGGTGAAAGGTCAATGAACTGTCTGGGAACTAATTAAAACTACTGTTCTCACGATAACATCTGGCGAACAGCTGGCATAGACCGTTATATGATGACTGGAATCGAACCCACATGCAAAGCATTGAACTCATAACGTTTATTTAATATTCCTAAATGGATTAATTGAAAAAATTATATTCAACATCAATATTTCCATCGCCCTGTATATAACAAAAGTTTAACACAAAATTATTTTTAGAATATTTTTAAGCCCCCCTGTATACTACTATTTAAATTAAAACCAAAGTGAATACTGAAATAAATGCGGCTCGAATAACCTGAGAAGAGTATTATCTGTCCAAAGCATAAATTACTTCTTAACCATTGTTTAAAAATAAAATGCATACAGGCACTAGCTTATTGCGAAACGCCTCAATTCAATTTAATTAGAAATGACTGGCTAGTTGGTATGATACCAGTACCATTGAAATTTATGCACACACACAATTTAATTAGGTTATCAGTACGTCTCAGTATTAATTTTTATCAGACTGGCGAAAAACTTACTGGTTTTAAAATAGGGAGACAATGCAGGTTATTACATATTATAACTAACCAGCCTATTATAGCAACAGCATCTGAAAGGTTGAATTATTTCATTATTCATCATACATGTTTATGCCTTTCAGTTACTAAACGACTCAATACATAATAAACATTTGTCATTAAGCGAACTAATGAATTTACTGGACTTTTGTTAAAACGGGGGTATTATATGAATGAGTTATTCAGTTTTCGATAGAACTCACAAAAATTATCTGCGTTAATATACGAGGTACATAGTTATTAACTTCTCGCTTCGCTAAAAAATGTCTCGAAATCAGGTATAGGACTTTTAGAACTTGAACTATTTCAACTTGCACAAATATTAATAAAAAAAATCTTGTAGACTAGGAATAAAAACAATATATTTGGTTACTAATGTTTATTAAGATTTACATATATTATTTTTATAATTTACTATTTTTAACTAGAAATATTTTACATTTTACATTTTCATCTCAGATACAAGGGCATTAACAGTAAAATATCAATATTTACAAAAACTTAAATGGTATTGCACACAATACAAAAACGTGTTAGACAGTATGTAAAAAGTGGGAAATTGCAGGCGCGGCACAATAAGGCTCTGTTTTCCAATTCCAAGGCATAGTCTGTTATGTGTTGAGATATCTGAGAACTTTCGATGTTTGTGTTAAAGTTCCCAACCATATCAAAAAAACAACTCATACACAATGTTTTTGCTTCATCCTCAACTAAAGCAATGCTGAAATAATTCCGAATTAGACATACGTATTCGTGGGCCCAGTTCTGCACAAACTGCAAACTATTAACTTCATGCTTCTTCTCTATTATTGATTCACTGTCTAGTTCTAGTTCTTCAGGAAGAGTATAAATCATATTTACCTTCTTACTCAGAAAGACTCAGAGCAAAATTGCATATGCTTTATATACCGTTTAAAGATATAATAATCTTAGGTGGGGTGGATATTTCCATAGCAACAGATGTTGATGGGAAAACAAGTCCAAACAAGTCTAGATATGTTTAAACTTGTAAAATATGGTAAGAGGTCATAGAACTATTTCAAGGCATAACCACCAGATGGCAATTAGTGGTGGGGGTAATGGAATATATAACTCACGATCTAAGAGTATTAGTCTTCAAAATGTCTGCGTACTTCAGTTTCACCGAAAATATGCCTCAACAATACACAGCAAGTGTAGTTGAACAATACACGCCATCAAGTGAATTGAAAGATAATATTCCAAAAGTGATTGGTGGACATCAATATAAGTTAAATAAATCAGCATGCAAATTTGTATTGGTGGAACTTTCATACAAGTTTAGATATGCTCCCTTTGTAAAGCTGTTAGAAAATAAAGGCGATCAAGTGATTTTCGATGAAGCCGATTGGAAGAGGTTTCTATCTCATCAAGGAATAATAATGAATTACCTGTATTACAATGAAAAAACGGACGCAATACATGAGAATAACTTCCATAAATTTCGAACAGTTCTCAGATGCTCTAGTAATAAAAATTTCAAAGGAAAATAATTACATATACATGGGGTATGAATCGATGTGTTGTTTATTTGAAATACAGCCGCTAGTGAAGTATAGACTGAAAATGATTAAAAACCAACAATTTGTAAATTACTTCAAGGTTCTACAAGATGGACTGCAAAACCAAAGTGGAAATGTTTTTGAAAATGCTCTAAATATACTTAAAGGCAATCCAAACAGCGAAAACGTCTGCATGATTCTGGAATTAATTTATATGTACCCAGATGTCTTTGAAAAAGAGTGCAATGAAAAAAGTAACATTTAACGAAAAAAATAATCAAGTTCATCATCTTATAACATAGAGCTATGCATACAATTCATCTAGAAAAATATATTGGGAATTTATGGTGGTGGACAGACTGCGCTTTCACAGAAGAATCAAAGAAACCTCATATATACTTAACCCTATTTTAGATAAAAATCATAGATGTAAAATATTTGATGAAAGATTTGAAATAAAAAACATATAATAAATGGAATTTGTTTTATTTAAGTTTAGTACATACAAATGTTTATATGTTTATACTAATTCATTTTTATTGTTGTGTTTCTTATCTAGGCCTAATCATTTTATATAAAGCTTCTCTCTTTTTCTTCTTAAAACCTTCTCAACTAAATAAATATTTGGATATTTAACGCTCTGGAGTTCGTGTTCATAAAAGCCTCCTTCAATTTGTTCTCCTTCTAGATCTTCCAAAATATAAGTGGTGGGATTTGTATTCCATATCTTAAAAACTTCATTTGACCAATTGGGAGTATACCCTTTCGAGAATGCTTCCCGATATTTACTTATTCTTACATGTTCACTTTTACTGAATTTCTATTTACGTGGATCTACAGTTATTAAGTATCCGTAGGCACGTTTTAATAAATATTTTTCATCGGCGGTCTCTGCGTAGCGTGGTGGATTGTGTTATTGTATTGTTTAACTATATCTGGTAAAAGATTTAACCACTTGTAGTTTCCTTGTAAACTGAACTGTCGCCACATTACATTTTTTAAGGTACGATTTACTCGTTCTACTATACTAGCTTTTAAATTGGAGAAAGCGCTGTAGTGGTTAATTTTAAATTTATTCATTAATTCTCTAAATGGTTTATTGTAAAACTTTCTACCCATATC
Source organism: Rutpela maculata (assembly GCA_936432065.2). Taxonomy (NCBI): domain Eukaryota; kingdom Metazoa; phylum Arthropoda; class Insecta; order Coleoptera; family Cerambycidae; genus Rutpela; species Rutpela maculata. The sequence continues at coordinate 186,019,222 of OW386285.2, forward strand.
TGTCTGAAGGTTTTTCGGATTGATTTTCATTTCTAATAAAATTGTTTGCATTGCGTCTGTTACATCTTTTCCGCTTTTTCTCTTAACTGGCCGAGCCTATACAAATTTACTAAATACATTTATAACAACAAGAATATATCGATTGCCTTTATTATTTTTAGTATACGGAATCATTTCAACGAGATCTGCTTGAATAAGGTCGTTATAGCGACTATAGCGACTCACTCACTTCCAAAAGCGAGAAGTTTCCATGGAGTCGCTAAGAAACAAAAAGGAAAACTCGATCCATAATGGAGAAGTTTCCATGGAGTCGCTAAGAAAAAATAAAAACATTCGATATATAAAAATATAATATCAATATACTTAAAAAATACCAAAATCATATAAAATATGAACATGTATTAAAAACAAATATACAAATATATCGGTATGTCCAGACGTTGACATACCGATAGTCGGAGCAGATTTCTTGTCTCATTTTGGTTTAGTTGTCGATCTTAAAGGAGCTCGAATAATTGATAACAAGACTAATTTGTCAGTTAATTGTTTTATTAAAAAAAATAGTCCTTTAGACAATTGTAGATTAGATTCACTTAAATTATTTCCTTTGACAGATAAATATAACAAATTACTTTTACAATTTCCTAATTTAATTAGTTCCCCAGATTACAATTTACCTATTAAACATTCTATTGTACATCATATAGTTACTGAAGGTCATTTACCTTTTTCACAACCTCGTAGATTAGACAATCTTAAATTTAAAATAGCTCAAACAGAATTTAATAACATGGTAGAATTAGGTATCTGCAAACCATCATCTTCTCAAGTTTCCTCTCCACTCCATCTAGTGGCGAAAAAAGAGAATGACTGGAGACCTTGTGGAGATTATCGACAACTAAATACGATTACCATTCCAGACAGATATCCATTACCTCATATCCACGACTTTAGCTCTCAGTTGCACGGCTGCACTATTTTCTCCAAGATTGATTTAGTGCGAGCGTACCATCAGATACCTGTCGCTGAAAATGACGTTTATAAGACAGCTATAACAACTCCATTCGGACTGTTTGAATTTTCCCGCATGCCTTTTGGTCTACGCAATGCTGGTCAAACTTTCCAACGTTTTATGAATGAAGTACTTGTCAATTTACCTTTCGTTTTCGTCTATTTGGATGATATATTAATCGCAAGTCAATCAGATGTACAACATTTGGAACATTTGGAAAAGGTTTTCAAGAGATTAGACACATACGGAATTAACATTAAACCATCTAAATGTATCTTAGGAGTTGACAATTTAACCTTTTTAGGTCATCACATCTCTTCATCAGGTATTTTACCATCAACTGAGAGAGTCGAAGTCATTAATAATTTCCCTTTACCGACAACTCTCAAACAACTACAACGTTTCATAGGTATGGTGAATTTTTATCATCGTTTCATACCTCATTTTGCTGAAATATTACTTCCCCTATATTCTCTTTGTAACAGTTTATCTCATGATAAAATTACAAAGATAAATAGTTGGCCTGATCAATGTTTAGACGGATTTTCGAAAGCCAAAGACGCAATAAGTAATGCAGTAGTTTTAGCTCATCCTTGCAATAATGACGATACTATCTTATCTCTCTCAGTCGATTGTTCTAACCTTGCCATGGGTGCAGTTTTAGAGCAAAAAGATAATAAGGGATTTCTTGCTCCTTTAGCATTCTTTTCCCGTAAATTAACCACAGCACAAACCAATTATTCGATTTTTGACAAAGAACTTTTAGCATTATATACTGCAATTAAACATTTTAAGTTTATACTTGAAGGTCGAAAGTTTAATTGTTTTACAGATCACAAACCTTTAATCAACGCTTTATTCACAAAAGCAGAAAGATCTCCTCGTCAAATACGTCATTTAGAATACATAGCTCAATTTTCTTGTAAAATACAACATGTTAAAGGAAAACATAATGTAATAGCTGACAGCTTGTCACGTATTTACGATACTTTTTCCTTAAAACAAGATATTTTACCACTTCAACTTAAAAATTCTCCCTTCCTTAATGTTAACTTTGACCTAAAGTTGCTTAGTGAAGCTCAGGAGAAAGATTCAAATCTCAACTATTTATTGTCAGATAAATCATCACTAACTAAAACCAATTTCATTTTAAAAAAGATACAAATTCCAGATTCAAATGATTTTATTTGGTGTGATGTTTCTCGTGCAAAAGTCAGACCTTTTGTCCCACTTGTTTACAGACGAACGATATTCGATATTTTTCACAACTTATCTCATCCTGGTATTAAAGCCACTAGACTGTTGATTTCAAATAACTATTTTTGGCCGAAAATGAACACAGATTGCAATTTATGGTCAAAATCGTGCATTAACTGTCAAGCTGTCAAAGTCAGTCGACATACGCGAAGTGCTCTCGGAAACTTCACCATTCCGAAAATCAGATTCGACCACATCCACATAGATTTGGTAGGACCATTACCTCCATCCAAAGGTAACTCTTACATTCTTACGGTGATTGAACGATTCACTAGGTGGCCGGAAGCGTACTCTCTTCGCGACATCACAGCAGAAACAGTTGCACGTACTTTATTTCAAAACTTTGTTTGTCGTTTCGGTGTTCCCTTGTCAGTAACGACTGATCAAGGAGTACAATTCGAGTCAAGATTATTTAATGAATTTGCAAAGTTTTTAGGTTTTCATAGAATACGTACAACTCCATATCACCCAGAAGGCCACTCTTTAATTGAAAGATTTCATCGCTCACTTAAAACTTCCTTGTTAGCTAGAGCCAATACATCACATTGGACAGATGAATTACCCATCATTTTATTAGCATTTAGGACAACTCCCAAGGAAGATCTGCAATGTTCACCTGCTGAACTCATATATGGTCAAACCCTTCGTTTACCTGGCGAATTTTTCGTTGAATCGTATAATTCCCCAGATATTCCTTATTTCATTGACAAATTACGCATTTATTTTAATAATTTAAAATTTGTTCCTCCAACTTCGCATGGCAATTACAAAACTTTTGTTAGTTCAGATCTTGCCTCTTGCGATTTTATTTTCGTTCGCATTGAACGTTTAAAACGTTCATTTACTCCTTTATATGAAGGACCGTTTAAAGTTTTATCTCGTTCAGATAAGTTATTTACCTTTAAGAAAGGAGACAAAGTCATAACTGTCAATATTGATAGGGTTAAACCGGCTTTTGTATTAGTTGACAGATGTGACACTTTGCCTACCCCGATTAAAAAAGTACGTTTTGCAATCGACACGTTGATTGATTGACTATTTTCTTTTTTAACGAGGGGGTGTATATAGCGACTATAGCGACTCACTCACTTCCAAAAGCGAGAAGTTTCCATGGAGTCGCTAAGAAACAAAAAGGAAAACTCGATCCATAATGGAGAAGTTTCCATGGAGTCGCTAAGAAAAAATAAAAACATTCGATATAATATAATATAATATCAATATACATAAAAATACCAAAATCACATAAGATATGAACATGTATTAAAAACAAATATACGTATATAAACTTCGATTTTAATTTTATTTATAGCGATAACGCTATAGTCGTTTAGTAACTGAGTAAGTCATAACAGAAAAATAAGATTTGCACTTTGTTATTGCACTTTGACAGCTAGCTGACAGCCTCTTGACAGCTGCCAATTGTCGAATTATTGTATTCACATCATGTATGAACTGAGTTACCTAAAAAGCATAGTCATAACAAAAAAAATAAGATTTGCACTTTGTTATTGCACTTTGACAGTTAGCTGACAGCCTGTTGACAGCTGACAATTGTCGAATTATGTATTCACATCATACATGAACTGAGTTACCTAAACAGCATAAACTCATAACATAAAAATAAGATTTTCACTTTGTTAAGGCACTTTGACAGCTAATTGACAGCTGCCAAGTGTCAATTTGGACAATTTGACATCAAAAACATAAACCTAGACATTAAAATCGAAAAAATAAGTTATTTAAAAATCTATAAAGACAGCACGAATAAATAAATCTGTGGTGGAGCTTTGATGCTTTCAAGCTCCGTAGCAGCCAAAGTATTGATTTTCGACTTTTGCTTGGGATGACGAAACCTAAAACATATCCAAAATTCAGACTATTTGACCGAAACCCAATTTCCATAAGATTATTGCGGGGTCCTTTCTGTGATGGGTATTGGTGCGTTTTAATATATCCATATAATGATCTAATTCTAACTGATTAAACTCCTTAGGACTTTTCTTAAACAGTAATTCATACAGTCCAACGGTGCCAGGATATACTATATTTTTCACTTTTATATCTTTACCAACAATCTCTAACTCGGAATCACCTATTTGAAATTTTTCAGTTACATGATCATGCGTTACGCCATATATGCGATCATTTGCCGCTTCATCTCCTCGTACGGACTCATCAATATATGTTCTAGGTAAGGGATCATATGCATCAAGCCTTGGTTTTTGACAATTCTTGCATGTATATGCGACTTCTTTCAACCTCCTCATTAATTAAATCGCTACTATTCCGTTCATCAACAACAGTAGAATTCTGTGCATTGATTGGATCAAATTGATAAGTATCCTCCAAAAAAGTAAGTCCAGTCATAGGTAATGCAGGCACATATTTATTTAAAATATTAACTGGTGATTTTTTAGGTGTAGGGCTGTACCTTTGTTTAGGAGTTTTGGTTTTTTCACTTTCTTCAGGCTCTCTTTTAAGTACTACCTCAGATTTTGTTTTGTAAAATGTTTTGTAATGGTTCGGTATTGGGCTTATAACCTTTTTCCAGCTGAGTTTGTGACTGTGCGATATCAGATTTTAGAGACAGATATTTTTGTCTCACAGATTTTCTAGTTTTTATTAGCTCTTTAGCTAATTTTGTATCCATCTTTGCACTGTGAAATATTGATAAGCACTGTGCTTCATTCAAAGCATTTATGCTTTATATATCTTATGGTGTAATGTAGTTGTCAAATCCTTTTCTATACCTCCCATTATCTATTGCACAGTCCTTATTTATCACTACAAATCCATATGGTTCTCGCCAGCATAAAGAACAAAGATCTTTGAATTTTTGAAATGACATATCGACACTTACGTGATCATCATAAATATGCTTGAGGTTTGTATTATCCTGATGAAACATAACTATTAAATTAGCATTGTCCCTTATTAATCTTTTTTCAATGGATGAATATGTCTGACATAGATAAAGACAATCAGTATTCTTATGGCGTCCAAAACAACGCATAATATTTTGATTACAAGAAGCTACATCATCGAAGATAATAATCGAATTGGGTTTGATCTCTTGAGCTGATAAAACATCTTCTCCAATTACATATACCAGGTTACAACTATTGTGGTCCAGGAACAAAATTATCTAAACGACTTGCGAGCGGTGATACTGGCGTCAACCTATTAGACAAGGCATGTAAGGAGCATGATATCGCATATTCACGTTCTAAGGATTTAACGAGCAGACATCAAGCAGATAAAGTGTTGGCAGAAAAAGCTTATCAGCGATTTAAAGCAAGTGATTCTTCAGTTGGTGAAAAAATTACCGCATTAAGTGTGGCTGGCACTATGAAAGCAAATACTAAACTTGGAATGGGCTTACGTAGAAAAAGCGTTCTAATCAGAAACTTGGTAGGGGAGTGCGTAAGAATACGTTAAGTTTTAATAATGCAGTACAACGAGCGTGACGTGGCATTCACAGCAATAATTCTAATAATCTTATTAAAGTCGCCAAACAAGCTTTAACATCAATAGGAACAACAAAACTGTCTTTACCAAAGAAACGAATTATTCCTATACCAAAAACAGGTGGTTTTTTACCTTTCCTTTTACCTATATTTTCAGCATTAGGTGCTTTAGGAAGTATAGGAGGTGGTACTGTATGAATTGCAAAAGCTGTTAAATATGCAAAGGCCGCAAAAGAAAAACTTGAGGAAGATAAAAGACACAACATAGCTATGGAGCAGGCTGCAATAGGAAAAGGATTGTACTTACGACCTTACAAGAAAGGCATGGGATTATACCTAGCACCTTTTAAAAAAAAACTTCCAATAAAGCTACCTCGCAGAGCATTAACCAATATAGAATTAATGAAATACGCTAAAGATTTACATATCCCAAACTTTCGTGGTGTATTTATGAAAGATGCGTTGCCAATGAAGATGATTTATCTGGACCTGGCACTCACTGGACAGCGCATGTGAAGAAAAATAACTCAATAGTCTATTTCGATAGTTATGGAAACTTAAGACCACCGAAAAAATTAATAAGTTATTTTTATAGCGATAGTAGCTTGAAGAAGGTTAATTATAATTATGATCAAATTCAAAAATATAATTCAATTAATTGTGGACAACTATGTCTGAAATTTTTATATAATGAATGTAAATAAAGGAAATGTCTTTATTATGTGTATACTATTGAATTGTGCAACATGTCCCAAACTTTTTCACTCTCGGGAAATTCATCCATATTAACAGCCGATTTTAATCCACCTATATATTTGGAAGATAATTCCGATTACGTTATCGGTTTAACAAACTTTGAGACATTTAATGTCATACCAAACATCGATGAAACAAACAGTAAATTCACTCAAGGAACATCAGAAACTATATAGTTTAAAAGTTTTTGTGACAAGAAAGTTGGCAAATACAAAAATGTGCCATACATTTTGGATGTACAATGGTTTAAAGCAGAAAAAAATAAGTTTATTGTTAAGGAACTAGCCGCATATGCTGGTTATAAAACAGCTGACTATATTTTCAAGCCACCATATTCTATAAAATGCCTACCATCTGATTTAGAAAAGCAAGTTAACTGGTTAACAAATAATTACCATGGTATACATTGGAATGAAGGAAACACTCCATATTTCAATTTTGGGAAAACTATCCGAGAGTTAACCGTGATGAGGAAATTTATGTAAAAGGAAAAGAAAAGGCTCCATACATAGAAAAGTATTAATTAGCACCAGTATACGAGTCAGAAGAACATCCACCACTCAATTTTTCAGAACCTCGCTGTTTCTACCATTTAAAATTTAAATGTATGTGTTCTCTATCAAATGTATTTTATCTTTATGAAAATTTTGTAATGTCATAGAAATAAAACAAATTAAACATATTCCATGTGTTTTATTTTACAAACAAGTTTAAACATGTCTAGACAAGTCTGTAGATGTTTTCTATGAGTTATCAAACACCTGCATATCATCTGTTGTATGACGTCACGCTTTAATGTTGAATTAAATAAAGTTAATTACCATGCATTTGTCTAGTATGTATCACCACTACCTGCATGTTAGACATCTGGTATACAGTTGGCAACATTTATTTGCCCCCACTTCTACGATTGATTTTATGGTATATAATGCTAGGTTAAGACATATTCTTCAGTATCGTATAGTTTCTTATACAACAATGAAGTGTGAACACTGCAAGAAAGTTCTTTCAAACAAAAGCAGTATAGTTCGGCATATTTGCCAATATTGTCCAGTTCTAAATGATGGAAAACGTGGAAGTGTAGCTTGTGAGCCGTCGAATAAAAAACAAAAGCTTGATAGTATACCTTCTACAAGTGGTAGCAGAAAACAAAATTCTTCGAATGGTCCAAAGATTTGTGAATATTGTTGAAGTAACTTTTCATCGCCTTTTAACTTACAACGCCATATTAAGAATAATAGATGTCCTGTCCTGAACGATTTACTTGAGACTGATAGAAAAAAATTAATAGACCTATTGTGAGTAGTTTGGGGAATGATGTTGGAAAACTACGTCCTGATAGTATACCTTCTACGAGTGGTATTTACAGAAAGCAGAGTATTCCTGGTAGCAATATACAGAATTCTTCGAGCGGCCCAAAGACTTGTGAATATTGTGGAAGTAACTTCTTGTCAGCTTTTAACTTACAGCGGCATATTAATAATAGCAGATGCCCTGTCCTGAATGATATGTTTATGATTGATAGAAAAAAAATTAATCGTCCTATTGTATGCAATTTCGGAGATGGTGTTGACAAACTTCATTGCGCATTTAAAAGCAGGATCGCTAGTTACCGTTTCAACAGCCATAGAAATCATATAGATTTTTCTGATTTTCTAAAAGAAGTGAAGCAAAAAGTTTTGAACAAAATTAGTGAATACTTACAGAAGTACCAGGCCCTAAAGATTAATTTCGAAATATTTGGGCTTTATGAAATACCAGAAAAAGAATTGTCTGATATTAAGTCGTTCAACACAAAGAACAAAATAATCACTATATCAACGGATTTGCATAAGATTTTTGAAGAATTTAGGGAGGAAATGTCTGTACAAGCATCAGAATTCCAAGAAAAGGACTCTGGATGGACACTGAAGCACATAATGTTCCTTGATGTAAATATAAATAAGTTTACACCAATGTCTGCTTCATCAAATGTCAAGTTACCTAAATCTATAGAAGCAAAGAAGGCCGTCTTAAATGTACAAAACAAAGATAGTGCTTGTTTCGCTTGGTCTATCAATGCTGCCGTATTTCCAGCAGAAGGCGATCCAACGAAAACAAGTTCATATCCATATTATGACACTTTACTGAACTTTAAAGGCTTAGAATGTCCTATGAAACTAAAAGATATAACCAAGTTTGAAAAAATGAACAATATCTCTATTAATGTGTTTGGTCTCGAATCAGAATTCAAGGATGGGAAAACTATTACTGAAGTGGTTGGACCATTACATTTTACATCATGTCGGCAAGCCACACACGTCAATTTACTACTTTTGTCAGATAATGCTGGTACCAATCATTATTGTCTTATACATGACTTATCAAAACAAAAATCAAACCATCATGACCGATTACATATTTGTGATAGATGTCTACAATCTTTTAGAGAAGTAAAACAACTGAGACAGCATCAAGAAAATGACTGTAACCATACATATACGAAATTGCCATCTACTGACTTGAGAATTAATAAATATGGTGGATCAGTGACTGAAAATATCCTTAAATTCATAAGCTTTGAGAAACAATTACCGGTTCCATTCGTAAATTAAGCTGATTTCGAGAGTTTGCTGAAACCCATAGACCATAATGAACCTTGCGACGAGAAATCATTCACAGTTAAAGTATCTGAACACCAGCCTTATTCTTTCGCTTTTTATGTGAAATGTAATTTCGATGATAAATAGTCAAAATTTGTGACATATCAAGAACTTGGTGCTGCTGAAATATTCGTTAAGAAGTTGGATGAAACAGCTCTAGACTTGTATAATACTCACTTAAAACATATTAAAAAGATGCTACCTCTGACGGACCAAGAGAAAGCTGAATTTGAAAACGCCACATGCTGCCACATTTGCAAGAAACCATTCAAGATTTGTGAAACGAGGGTCCGTGATCACTGCCATGTAAGTGGCAAATTCAGAGCTGCGGCTCATTCTATCTGTAATTTGAACAATAAAGTGCCAAAATTCATACCAGTTTTCTTCCACAATCTGACAAACTATGATAGTAATTTATTCATAAAGAAATTGGCGTGCAAGAAGGAGCATATTTCAGTGATTGCACAAACCAAAGAGAAGTATATATCATTCTCTAAATCAATTCTTGTAGAAAAATCCCCAAATCCTCAAGAACCGGACACATACTTGAAATTGAAATTTGTAGACTCTTCGATTTTTATCCAAATCTCTCGATAAATTGAGCCAGAGTTTAGAATCTAACCAGTGTAGTGAAATTAGAAAATATTTTCAAGACGATGAGAAATTCAGTTTAATCAGACAGAAAGGTGTTTTCCTTATAATTATGTAGACTCATTTGAAAAATTGGAAGAAACACAATTACCTTCGAAAGACAAGTTTTACAATGATTTAACAATTCGTGGGTTGAGTATTATGTTGTTCTAATAGTACAAATTGCAAATTGGAGAAACAGAGATTTAAACATTCACGCTATATTTTAATCTATTTTGAAAAGCTTTTTATTTCTCCTTGTATTGCAACTTTGCGATTGATAAGTTTTTTATTGGGTTTCCATTATTTGCTAATCAAATTTATTTATAGATTTAACAATATCACGAACTAAACAATCGCTGATAGAACAGAAGGTCTATATTAATATATAAAATTTTACAAAATAGTTCAATAATGTTCTAACAATATAGGGGTTTATTAAAAAATGTGTAGTTGGAATAAATTAACATTATTTCTATAACAATAACTAAAAGGAAAATATATTATACTATTACTTTATGAAGAAACTTACATCAACATTCCTTTTTATTGGTTCTGCATTTTTTTTTGTCAATGTATCGCGTTTTGGTTTTAGTGTCGTCTTTTTAAGTTTTTTTTACATCGGGTTTTAGGTTTTTTTGGTATTGGTATTAGCAGTATAACTAGTAATTTTTTATTCGTGTTGACTATGTTTGTATCTCGATACGGAAAGATAAACAACGATCATCGTGGTTAGTATTTAGATAGGTGATCATCTAGGGAAACACAGCGATCTCGCCGCACCTTTCAGTTGCATGTATGTCAGCGTATAAACAGAAGCTATGCTATTTAAGACGAGGTTTGCGGGGTGGATATACCATATTTCGAAGAGCATGAAAGCACTCGGTTTCTTGTGTATTAAGTAAGTAGAATATCCTCGCGCTTCTTACAAGAAGAGGTTGGGCAAAATTTCCAAGTGTCTTGGCGTCGCTAATTCACCTTAGTTGCGGAAATAGGCAGTCGTTAAATAAATAAATTTAAGAAACTACAGTGTTGGTTACCACTGTTTCTACTATATCTTTAGCATTTTTAACTTTTTGCATTCGAAAAGGCAGCGGTATTGTTGTATCCCTTAAAAAAAAGTTTTAATAAAGATTATATCAACAACTGGTATAAACTTAAAGAATTTAGTTAGATCAATAATTTTGGCTAAAGGCAAAAGGCATCGAGTCCATCACTTGGATGGGTTACCGTAACTCATCTCGCCGTCCTGGTTAAGTGGTAGAGTAGCATTAGCTAAACTTCGCCAGGACGTTAATATAAATAAGGCATTTAAAATAAAAATAAAAAAAAAAATAAAAATTTTCTAGCTTCACATCTTACATTTTATAGCTTTTATAGGAACACACAATTGGACACCATATTACTATACTTATTGTACATTAACATTATAATGTTCCAACAGCATCCAGACTGGCCACCCTATTGGTCTATTTGTTAGAATATTATAATACTGAAGGATATTCAAATAATGCTGATAGTGCAATTTAATAGTCTTTCCCATACCGTTTGTAGACTGTTTAAGATAGAAATTTGTATTTAGATAGAACAAAAATGTTTTGAACTTTTTTATTCTGTAAATATTTAATTTCCGGCCAAAAGTGCTTATAGAACAATATAATACTCAACCCACGAATTGAGGCCATTTTTGACGATGATTACGAGCTAGTCAACAAAGTATGGAATACCTTCAAATGTAAAACATTTGGAGAGTTCGCAGACTTATATCTAAAATCAGACATTTTATTATTAGCCGATGTATTTGAAAATTTTCACAAATTTATATGGATCCGCAATGGAAAGATACCTACCCACAGGTGATTTTAGGTGACTAGAGTAAGAAGATATAAAAAATTTTGGGTGTTGGAGAAAATTCGCCAAAAAGTTATGTTCTAGAAGTGGACTTGGAATATCCTTCAAACTTGCACGATGACCATAACGACTTACCATTCTGTCCTGAGAGAATGATTCATCCCAAAAGTAAAACTGCCAAATTAATTCCGAATTTACGAAATAAATATAAATATATCATCCACTACAAAAATTTGGAACAATGTTTGAAATATGGAATGAAATTAAAGAAAATACATAGGATAATAGAATTTTCCCAATCACCTTGGTTGAAGTTATATATTGATTTAAACACAAATCTCCGAAATTCTGCTAAAAACGAGTTTGAGAAGGATCTATTCAAGTTGATGGTGAATTCAATTTTCGGTAAAACCATGGAAAACGTTGATAAAAGACAAAACATTAAGCTATGCTCGTGCTGGGAAAATAAAAAAGGTGTATTAGGTGCCAGAGCGTTAATAGTCATGCCACATTTTAAATCGTGTTTAGTGTTCGATGAAAATTTAGTAGCAGTTCAATTAGAGAAATTAAAAGTTGTATATGACAAACCACTCTATGTAGGCTTTTTCATTTTGGATATTTCCAAGACTATCATGTATGAATTTCTATATGGTTACATTAAAACAATGTATGGAGATGACGCAGTCGTTTTATACACAGACATCGACAGCCTAATTTTAGAAATATTTACAGATGATGTTTATGATGACATCAAGAGAAACATTCATTTTTTCGATACTTCAAATTATAATGCAGACAACATCCATAACATGCCCAAAGCAAAGTCTGTTGTAGGAAAAATGAAGGACGAATGCGATGGAAGACCAATAGAGAGCTTTTATGGTACTGGTGCGAAAGCGTACTGCGTTAAAGCCGGTGATGTAACTAAAAAGGCGAAAGGTGTTTCTAAAAGTGTCGTTAAACATCAGATAGATTTTTCAGACTATGTTCAGATTGTCGAAAACGGTGGTTTAATATTCCGTAAAATGTCTATATTTAAATCCACTTTGCATACCATTCACACAGAACTTAAAAATAAAGTACCTCTATCGTCTGCTGATGACAAAAGATATGTGTTACCTGGAGATGTGAGAACTTTGGTTTGGGGGCATCATCTTATTCCTGACAGTAGTGATAAAAATTTAGACATTTTGCTGAAGTACGCTAGACACCTTGACATAGAAGAGCCAGAAGCAGGATGGGATAGTATTGATTTGGATGAGTCGGAAGCAGAATGGGAAAATTTAGATTAGATAATTTTGATTTCGATTTATTAGATTTGTAGTTTATTAGGTTTGTAATTTGTTAGCTTTGTAATTTGTATTAAAATATACACTATTGTTTACTTGTAAATAAAACACATATACATTATTAATTGTTTTTTATTTTTCTCTCATATGGTTTATAATATAATATAAAGATATGGTAAAATTATTTAATAGAATCCGCATCTTTGAAGGCCCCATTTACATACTTGATATCTCGATTGTGGCTCTGGTGGACCATCCACGTGACCATTCCATTCAGGACGACTGTGGTGTACTAAACAAGGTAATTGAATCGTTAGCCTGAAATTTTCTCTATATTGATTTGGTAACTTGGGCCATGCGCAAAGAAGTTCCATGGGACCAGCTTTGTCAATTAGATAATTTAATGGAAAATTCTGAAGTTCTTCCTCAGTAAAGTCATATAAATTTTTACCATGCCTGTGTTCTGTTATTAATACGTTTGCTAGACAGTGTAAACAGCTCAGTTCTGGATCCCTATTGTCTGTATAAGTCTGACAATCGATTCAGTAACAAACAACGAGGAACATACCACGATGTAGTAGATCAGGTAAGAAACTGCGCCTAATTCTGGTTTACAATCTGTTTTTGTACTATCAGCACTTAGTGGTGGGGGGCATTTACTGAATAGTTGGTTCCACTTTGTTTCTTTAGTAGAGTTATCATTCTGCCTTAGTCGCAGTTTGTACATAGTGCTATTTTTAGGTATTGAAGATGTAAGGAGTGGCTCATTAATTGTTGTGGAAGGTATGTTTCGTTTCCATTTTGAAGGCCAACTGTCATTTCTTGTACCGTTGCTATCGAAACAAATAAATACCTCTTTATTGTTGTGAGATTGTTGTATGTAGAGAATTGCATGCCAAATGGCGAGCTTATCATCGTAATATCTATAAACACACTAATGTTCTATCAAATTAACATGAATTTATATTCTATTATATATAGGAGAGGGGGAAGAATGAAAGCACTTTTCTTATAAATTTAATTTATTAAAAATTCTAAGTTAGTAGAATAAAACACCCAATGAATATATAAAGAAATATATAGGTCAGGTTGGCCGAGTGGTCTAAGGCGCCTCACTTTGGCGTATGATTCCGTACCGAATCCCACACCTGACATATATTTTACCATTCATTATAATTTGCTTGAAAACCTTTGCTTATTTTTTAAACACTTTCTCATCCCAGATCTTCTGTACTTCATGAGGTATATGAATGACTTCTTTCTTCTCAATGATCGTGGTAGTTACATTGCAATAATTACACGTTACATCCAAACCAGTGTTTTGTTCCGGCTTCATTATCAGGCAACTTCTTACATGACTCTTTTTGATAACGTCGTACATGTTGGTTGCTTGTAAAACTTTTACTACAATAATCACACATAAACATTTTGATCCGTTGCTGAAGGAGACTAGCACTACAAATAAATGAACTCTTCTATTTTGTGATATTGGAGGTTTTAAAACGTTTCTTGAATCGGCGAATTTAGAATACGGAAAGAATCGTATTCATTAAGTTTAATTGGCCTTGTCTGGTTACAATACGTAAAATAACTTATTATCAGTTTAGGCCTACTCAGCCAAGAATCACTAATTAGTTTGCGGCAAACACAACACTGCTTTGTCTCAACTACATCACTCGGTTCAAACATAATTAATAAATTCTGCTTTAATTCCAGGCTTATATAATAAGCCCCCACCACTCATACCACTAGATATAAAACAGGTGTTCATTATGAGTCATCAAATGACGCCTTATGCCAGATGGTGTCTAGACATGTTTAGATATGTTTGAACTTGTCTGTAGACATCTACTGGCCAGATGCTTATTATAACGGTTTATGCCAGATGTTGTCGTGAGAACAGTAGTTTTAATTGATTCCCAGACAGTTCATTGACCTTTCATCAGTGTCAGCTGTCGTCACGCTTTAATAATCATATTGAATTAATTACCGCCTGCATATCTGTCCATCTGTCTAGTATGACTCATCTGTCGTCATGCTTTAATAATCATATTGAATTAATTATCGCCTGCAAATACGTATACACAGGTTTTGATTGGTTGAATGTTGTTACCAGCTGTTATCGTGAGAACAGTAGTTTTAATTAGACAGGCCATCCACGTTTGAACATTGGTGTTCAACTTTGCTCCGACTGCTCCAGCTCTAGTTTTTAAATGTTCATAATGTTTTCCTATGTTTTCAGAAAATGTAAGAATATCATCTATGTAATGGAAACAAAAACTATCAAAAACATATTTATCTAAATGTTCATAATGTTTTCCTATGTTTTCAGAAAATGTAAGAATATCATCTATATAATGGAAACAAAAACTATCAAAAACATATTTATCTAATGTCATTTGTATTGCCCTAACTAATGCTGCACTTCAACTTTGCAATCCAAAAGATGCTACCTTAAATTGATATATGTGACCATCAATACTAAAACCTGTATATTTTTGAGAATTTGGATCAAGTGGAATGAGCCAAAACGAATTCTTCTAATCTAATTTTGAAAAAATAGTATTTTTCTCAATTCTATTTAACATGGAACTATAGTTTGTGGTGCATCAAACTGTGATTTACTTATTTGATTTAAAATACGTGCATTTAAACATAATCTAATCGTGTTATTTTTTTTAACTACTGCTAACGGATTAATATAATTAGTTTTAGCTAACTCGATAATGTTTGCTTTTAGCATGTTTTCGATTTCATTATTTACCAGAGATCTATGATTATATGGAACAGGATATGATTTGCATCGAAATGGTTCTTTCATGTACAATTAACTTGTGCATATAACCTTTTGCTATTTGTGATTCATAATTAATGAGAGAATTGTATTTAATAAGTACATTTTTGACTTTATTTTCATTTAGGAGGGCAATTTATATTATAACTTTCAGGTTTTTATTTATTTTTTATTTCAAATGTGGACATTTTCACCTATTTTATTTTCGACTTTCTCTTCGTTTAATAATTTATTAATATTACCTATTTTGGCTTGCTCACCATTTACCTCATTTATTCTACCTATATTTATTTTATTACCATTTAATTGCATGGAGCGTCCCCCTACGTCAATTTTTGCCCTTAACTTGATCAATAAATCTTCTAAAATCGTATCAAATCTCACATTTGCAATGACTACAGATTCCCCATAAAATTCTTCACCAAGGACCATTATTTTATTTAAAACTTTATTTCATTCAGAAAATTGTTTTCCAATAGATTTAAAAGTTTTATCTTTGAAATAGAAATTAAATTGTTAAGTTTATCTTTATTGTCTTCAATCAAATTGCTATTTATAAGACTTACTTCTGCGCCCGTATCAATCAAAGCTTTAATTTTAACATCTTGTATTTATAATTGGTAAATTACTAATTCGTACAATTTTACCATTTCCATTTTCATCGTCGGTGTCTATAAATTCTTTCATATGAGAATAAGTTGTAGTTGAAATATTTTTATTGAAAATTTTTGATTCAGCTATTAATTTTGTATTTATGACACAGTTTGTGTTTCGTTTATTTTCGAGGCTCTCATTAAGTTTTTTGAATCATTTTCCCTCTCTACATTTGAATTAGTGATCTGAGCATACGTTTTTCTTTGCTTATCATATGAAGTAAATAGTGTGAATGAGCCCGAAAACTATAATTTAAATTGTCCTCCGGAATATGAAGCTACGGTAAAAAATATATTAAATAATTATAATTCCCTTATAAACTACGAATCGCGGATAGCTACAGGTTGTGTACAAAATAATTGTTGAAGAAAGAAAACCATTCAGATGTAAATCTTATCCAGTTCCATATAGTCATAGAGCCCAAGTAAAATATGAAATAGACAATATGTCACAAGCGAATATTACTGAATCAGCGAAAATAAATTATATAAATCCGTTCTTTATTGTGAAAAAGAAAAACGGTATAAAACGGTTACATTTAGATGCACGTATATTAAATCAAATAGTTAAAAAGCTCATTACAAAAATCTCACAAAGATATTCAAAACGAGAACAAGATAAAATAACAAAAAAAAAGGTCAAGTTTAAAAATAATAATAATAATAATATTGTTTATTTACATTAACTTACATAGCACATATGCATATATTAATTAGATAACAGCGTAAATAAATATTGAGAATAGTGGCAGACTATAATAGTTACTAAAAGTAGGTGTCCGAGACTTTCTTAAGTTTTCGAAAAAACTTGACTGTAGGTCTCGAATTCCTGGGGAGTAATGTATTCTTTATGCTATTGCTATATTAAATGTAATAAAATACTAAAATAACAATAAGAAAATTAATTAATAATAGGTGACTAAAGTGATACTTAAATATTACACAATACGTAAATATGTATATACATTATACGTACACATATCTTATGAAAAGGGGAGAAACAAAATATATAAACATATATATAAAGAATGCAAATATGTATACAGAAATAACAACGATTCTGTCAAATGTATATTTACACCATAGAAGAATGAGGTAAAAAGAAGAAAAGCGGATATAATAATGAGCTTTCATAAAAGCGAAGAATTATTCTCAATTAACCACTGGCGAAGTGTTATTTTTGAGGACTTTTTATATATTATTTGCTTTAATTCGGGTGGTAGAAGATTGTAGACTTTTATGCCAATGTAGTGGTATACTCTCTGTCCAATGGTCTTACTTTCTTTTGGGTAATAATGGATTTTTTTGTGTTTTGTGTCTTGTATTATGTATATGTGAGATAGGATCCGTTATTAATTTGTGTTTTGACATATTAACGCAGTTAAATAAAAAAGGTTCCTTACATCACATATTTTGGTATGTTTAAAAAGCTCCTCAGATGAAAACCTTGCCAGAAAATTAAAATTGGTCTTGAGTGTTTATTTTTTGTATGACTTCCAGAAGTTTTATTACATTTGAGTATGCTTCACCCCAGCCAATAATACCATAAGTAAGCAGTGATTGTACTAACGCATAGTAGACGGATTAAGTTCGTGTATACTCAAAATATACTTTAATTTTTGAAACATGTAGGATAGCGATCTCAGCTTCCTGACTAAGTTTTCAATGTGGTGGTTCCATCTCAAATCATTATCTACAATTATTCCAAGGTATTTAACATATTCTGAGTTTTCCAAATTCCATATAGTATTGAGTTCGACATCGATAGTTGTATAGGATGGTAAACCCTTCTTGTAACTCGAAAATGGTATATACATTGTTTTATTTAAGTTAATCGTTAACAAGTTGTTATCAAACCATTTTGTTATTTTGTTTAAATCTTCCTGTATTTTTTTTATTTATTCCAGCCCAAGTCTCTCCTTCTACGAATAGTACAGTGTCATTAGCATATGACACTATGTCTCCGTAACAGTCCAGGTTAAGAAGATCATTCAGATATATTATGAATAAAATAGGTCTCAAAACAGTTCCTTGTGGAATACCAAATATTATTTTTTGTTTATCACTGATGTTGGTGCCTATTTTTACCGATTGATATCTGTTGTCCAAATAGCTGCTAAGTAACTTGAAGGTCTGTCCCCGTATTCCGATATTTTGGATTTTGCGTAGAAGTAATTCGTGTCGAAAGCTTTTGCCAAGTCAATGAGAACTCCTGCACATGGTTTGGCTAAGTCCAAACAATTATAATTTTTTTTCGTTAAATTGGCTATTGTATCATTGGTTGACATGTTCTTACGGAAACCATATTGCTTCTTAGAGACTAAGTTGTAACGCTCCATGAAACTAACTAGCCTGGTTTTTAATGCTTTTTCAAATATTTTAGCAACATTGGATAACAAACTAATGGGCCTATAATTATCAACTATTTGACTGTCACCTGATTTATAAATTGGTGTTATCAGGGCTTCTTTAAATTGGGATGGTCAGTCCCCTATTTCAAAAATAAGGTTTATCAGGTACGTTAGGGGTTTACTTATGATTTGAGATAACTCTTTTAGAATTTTAGTTGTTATACCATCTGCACCGGGCGCTGAGTCATTCTTAAGTGACATTATTATCTCAATCAGTTCGTTTTCATTAACCGGGTTTAAGAATATTGTGTTAGGGTTATTAGGTTGTGTTTGTTCATTTTGATCGGATTGCCAATCTTTTTTATTTTCTGTGCCATTTTTTCACCAACAGTAGCATAGTGATTATTATTAAATATTTGCGTAATTTCTTTTCCATCCGTAACATTTATGTTATATCTACTTTTTATTTCAATTATGTCATTATTGTTTGTTTGTGGATTGTTTGTATATTCTCTCATTAGGTGCCAAATTTTCTTGCTATTGTTTTTATTTTGGAAAATGACATCTTTGTAATAATTTTGTTTCGATTTTGTAATTAATTTATTAGTTTGTTTCTATTATCTTTGTATTCTTTAATCGAATCTACGTTTGGGTTTTTTTCTGTACACATTATACAATTTATCTCTGACATGTATTGACTTTATTAAACCCTCTGTGATCCAAGTTTTTTTTTACCTTTTGTTTTATTGTAATTGTTCTTGTTGACATTTCTATAGCCTCTTTGATTTTATTCATGAATATTTGGGTGGCTCCTTCCACTGTATTTTGCATGTAAATATTTTCAAATGTGTTCTGGTTTATTATTCTACATATTTTTTTATAATCTAGGAATGTTTCTGTCAACTGTGTTTGTCTTGATTTGAAGTTATTATTGTTCATTTTTAATATTGTTGGGAAATGATCTGTTATTTTAGAGTGTAAAATTATTGGTAGTAACTCATCTACCGTGATGTAATTACTTAAAAAAATATATGATCAATACAGGATTGGGAGCGATTGTCTATCATGGTATGCTTGTTGACTAGTGATTTATAACCGTTTTCGTATAGAACATTTAAATATTCATGGCTAGCCTCCATATTCTTTAATATATTTATATTCATATCTCCTACGGAATTCTTGTCTTTGTTAGTAACAAAAGTTTCTAGTTCTTGAATGAATGAGAGTGTATTAATTGTGTGTGGTTTATATATAGCTGTCATTGACGTTTTCTTGTTATTATCAGTTTCTATTGTTATTCTTATACAATTTATATTTGAAATATTAACTATTTTTGCCTCAAATTTATGTTTGTTTTTTACATATACTTTGACACCGTCGTTTTTGTTTACGTTTCCTTTGATATAATTTTTCTTATAATTTTGTAAATTAAATAAATCGTCATTACCCACAGACCATGTTTCTGTTAAAACAATTATATCATATAATTCATTAAATTCATTGAGAATTACTTCAAGCTCATTGAAATTTTGTGATATACTTCTTATATTTGTATGAAATATTGTGAGACAATTTGTTGTTTCTGTAAGGCATGCTTTTAATTCTGGTATGGTTCTTGCTTCAGTCGTTGTTATTTCTTCAATATGAAAATCTCGTATATAATTGTCCATTATTTTCTAATAGTAAATCTAATATAACTTAATAATAAACAAGAGGAACAAATCAGTTAATAATAATAATAAAAGAAAAAAAAATGTAAAAAAGTAAAAATTAAGAATTAAAAATGAACAATAATTAACAAACTAAAAACTTACATTGAATCTCTTTTTTGTACCTTATTATTCTTACTTCCTTGTTGGCCTCAATTGTCTTTCACCTTTGTCACTTTTTACACTACCTGCCGAACTAGTCTTTTGATTTCTATTCTTCCCTTCTTCTTTTGCTTTATGTACAAGTGACGTTTCTCCTTTTTCTGTCTTCTTATTATTTTCCCGGTTATTTATTACTAGTTTAGTTTGGCTATTTTCTTTTATTATGAATGTTGGAGAGCTACTACGATTTGTTCCGCTCGTTCTGATGACAGGTTTTCTTCATATGTTTTTTGTGTTGAATTTTCTAATTCTATTTGCTGGAGTTGCTCTGTCGTGTAAACCTCACCGTTTTTTTCTAGTTTTTTGCCTTTTATCTTGGCTGAGTAGTTTTTCGATCTTGCAATTTTGAGATGGTCAGATAGTACTTTCTGGTCCTTTCTATCCTCAGGGCATAAATCGTGGGCGATAAATATTTTCGTGCCTTTTAACTTGCTACAGTTTTTAAAGATTAAGTTCTTTTTAAGGAATGTTACGAATTCAATTTTTATAGGGGGAGTTGTATCACTTTTTAGTTGGTATATGTTATTAATATCTCCCTCTTGCAATTGCACACCTAGTAGATGTAGTTTATTTAAAGTGAAATGTAGCAAATCTTCTCCTCTTGGAGCAGCTAATACAAAAATTATAATATTATTTTTTCTAAGTATTCTTTTGAAATTTATACATCTGTTTTCAAGGGCGTTATATTTTTGTAATAATATGTTTTTATGATTTGTGTTATCTTCTAGTTTTTTTAACAATGCGTGACTCTCTTTTATTTCTCTTTTTAGCTCTTCCTTATTCGCCTTGCCTTCGTCTTTGATACTATTGATTGCCTCCAATAAAGTATCTAGTATTTATTTATTTGATAAAGGTTCGTTTTCACCCATAATTTTATTTAAGTGCCAGAACTATTACACACTTTTCGTTGTATTGTTAGCAGGGTGGAATCTTTTCTGTTATTTTATCAGCACAGGAATGTACAAGAATGGTCCTTATATTCTGTTTATTTTCTTTGTAATTTTAAATCAACCATAAACAGTTTATTTAAGCACAACTAATGACACGGTAATCATGAAATATTCAGTTCTCACATATATTTTATATTTATTTACGTTTTAACCCTTAAAACTTCACTTTATTGATACATTCTTTTTCACTCTACTTGTCCACTTGACTTTATGTAACCACTTGAATGGGTCGGAGCGCTCAAATTACGGCTATAATACACATCCGCTCTTCGCAAAGTACAAAACTCGAATCCAAAAGGTTTAATCATAATTAAAAGTTTAATGTACACGAGTAGAAAACTTGGACAGTGTGCCAGGCTCATGTATTCTTTCGAAGGTCCTTATATGATTAATAATGTATTGAACACAAACACATACGAAATAAAACACTTAATGGGAAACATTATTAGATGGGAGTTTCACATAGAGTTACTTTATCCGTATACGCCAAGTCAAAACAATGAATAACATTATGAATATCACATTTGATTTATAAGTATCAAAAATATTATTAAAAGTTTTAAAAATTTATTTAACTTGGGGGGGGGATATTATGATATCCTTGATATTATAATTATATATTCATATCTAGTGATTTTTGTATTGCCTGCATTCAGCATTATAACATCAATATTCATGTTTGGATGAATAAGGAAATGAAGATAAATTAAATTGTTATAAATGTATTTATTCTAAATAATCATTTTGAATATATATAAAATTGTTATTTTATTAAATTACATTAAGAAATAGCAATGATTAAAACTAAACTACAAACATTAAATATATAAAATATTGCGAATATTAAGTTAATGATAACTTTTTTTTTTGGCATCTGGCCATTAGCCATACAGCCAACCGCTACACTAAAAAAAACATTTATTCCAATTAACCTATGTCGACAATGAAAAAATAAATATTGAAGAATAACAAAGGAGAAAAAACTGGGGTCTATCAGGACATTTATTTTTTTTAAACACAAACAAAATTAGAGGACCACTATAAATTAAGGGATGCAACAGAGGATAATGATAACTTAAAACCACAATTATCAGAAAATTCTTTAGAAATGACTACAAGTGTTGGTTATATTTAAGTCTTTATATTTCAATTTCCAAAATTATTATCTGACTTTTCTATTTGTAAATGTATTTATTCTAAATAATCATTTTGAATATATATAAAATTGTTATTAAATTAAATTACATTAAGAAATAGAAATGATTAAAACTACAAACATTAAATATATAAAATATTGCAAATATTAAGTTAATGATAACTTAAAACCACAATTATCAGAGAATTTTTAGAAAAGACTACAAGTGTTGGTTATATTTTAAGTTTTCAAGTTATATTTCAATTTCAAAAATTATTATCTGACTTTTCTATTTGTCACTTGACAATTGTTTTAATGAAATTTATTGTCTAAAAAACGATGTGTGTTCTTGAGCTATACAAAATCATCTGAACTCTTATTTTTTTAAATAAAGTGACATAATTCGTGACTACGCAAATTTTAACTTACTAGATTTATATCGGGTGTAAACGAATAGTGGGCCACCCCTGTAACTTCCTTGTTTTTGAAGATATCGGGATGAAATTTTGTATGGTGAAATTAGGTAAGATTTCCAACTTTCTGAGAGCTATCCGCCATATTTATCACTTCCGGTTTCACCGGAAATGGCCCCAATAACCTTTTCTAAATGGACCACCCTGCATGTTTTTACAGAGTGCGTTTATATTTTAAGTCGGATGATTATTAAACAAAAGTCACTAAAATTATTTCGCTTCTTGGCGGCCTTATGTCAACTACACTTTATGGGATTATGACATTGCGATGTTTTTAATTGTTATGGTCTATTAGTTATTCATTATTTAACCTAACAAAAAAAATAAAAAATAAAAAATAGAGAGGTCAAAAATTTTTATTTATTATTACTGTTTTTATTTTCAAAAATACTATTAGTCCAGTCAATGAAAGAGTTGTAGAGAACATTGAGGAGGCGAGAAATTTTCTCCTCAGGAATGTGTTGGGGGTAGTTAGGAGGTAAACATACTAAAAGTCCTCGCCCCCCTAGCCCCGTCGCTTCAGGGGGGATGGAAAGGTTCCTTTTTTCGATTCTTCGCTTATAACTCGGAAAAGATGCGTCGTATGGAAAAAGGTGATCTATGCAAAATTAAGCGTAATTAAATTTCCCACAAGAATGTTTATATTAATTTTCTTCCTATGTGTTATAGTTTATGAGATATTTGCCAGCGAAAATCGATAATTAATAAAAAAAAATCAATTACGTACTTTGAACATTTCTATCAAAGCGGTTTACCGTGGTTTGCTAATAAATCACAGTCACAAAACAATTTTTATTTTACAACACTGGACATATTTACTAACGTAATATTTTGTCGAAATCTATACATTTCCTTAAATGTACAGTGTGACTCACTTAAAATGAAGATACCCTTACAACTTTTTCATTTTGTTTCCGATTTGAATCAAATTTTACTCAAGTATAGAACAAATTAGGATCTACTTATGACCAGAAAATCATTCACCTACGGTACCAAAATATGAGGAAAAATATTAAAAATCATATTGATGGGTCTTGACGAATTTCACGTAGCCATCACAAATTGCGGAAACTGAGGATCCCCTTTGCCAGATGAGTTTATGTATGAGAAATACCCCATCAATAACCAAATAAAATTTTGGTGTACGTACGTTTGTGGCGCCGATCGGATGCATTTTTTAGAATGTCTAACATTCAAAATATTTTACTTTTTTCAGCATATTTTCATAAACTATAACAAATAGGAAGAAAATGGATATAAACATTCTTGTGGAAAATTTAATTCCGTTTGATTTTGCATAGATTACTTTTTTCCCTACGCGACGCATCGTTTCCGCCCTGATGCGGCGGGGCTAGGGGCGATGACTTTTAGTATTTTTACCTCCTAACTGCCCCCAACACATCCCTGAAGAGGAAAATTCTCCCCTCCTAAATGTTCTCTACAATCCCCCTTTGGGCATTCGTTGATTGAACTATAGATTACATAAACTTTAAATTTTTATTGCTATTTGTTTAAACAAATTTTATAAACAAATAGATAAATTACGTATTTTTGAAAAATATTTTTTTGCCATTTTATTATAAAATATTATGATTTAAAAAAATTTCTTAAAAATTGTAGCTATTCTTGTTTTATTATATGTAGGCAAATATACCTACATATTTAGATAAAAAGGTATATTTTAATCACAGTTAGAAAACACTAACGCAAATATTAGTGGGAAAAGAGTAGAGCGTTTGCCCTAAAAAACTTTATGACAGCATCAAGAAAGGTGATTATGGAATTCTTTCTGCCGCGATTTTATTATTTTAATTTGTTTCGGTGTGGTAATAAGTGCAATGAGAAGTCCTGAACTAAATCTAAACATCGCTTCAAAAAATATAAACAATGTATGTGTCAATATTAGATTTTTCTTATTATCTCTGGTCTTAGTAATCGCAAAAAATGAAAAGACAAATTTTGAATAAAAATAGACAAAAAAAACTTTCTGATAATTTGTTAACTTGCAAGAAAATAAAAACCATTAAAAATTACTATCTAGGTATATATAATTTAAGAAATATAATGTAATAATGCATAGCTCTATAACGAAAGTGAGTGAAACTGTATCTTTATTGCTTTATTTTTCGAGTTGTTTATAAAATAATAAAGTTAAAAATAAAGAAATTTCGTGAAGTATACGTCATTACCTCTAGGACTGCAGTTTTAGCCATGTATTTTTACGGAATTGAAAAATATTTTTTCTGTACAAAAGCATTTCTTATAAACAATGACTTTCATTTCATTTTAAATTTCCAACTGCTCAGTTAATTTGTTGTAATGTATTGTATTCTAATGTTTTGATTATTTAATTTTAACGAATTCTAAAATAATTTTGTATGCTCTATTTATACATTTAATTTTCGTCATAGTAATATAGGACTAATAATTTTTTAGTCAGATTTATGGCTAAATACTGTAATATAACTCTATCTTGCTTTAAACAGGCGTTGTGTTGCTTTGTATACCATTGGCAACAGTTCTTTTGGCATTTGAGAC
Organism: Rutpela maculata; assembly: GCA_936432065.2. Taxonomy (NCBI): domain Eukaryota; kingdom Metazoa; phylum Arthropoda; class Insecta; order Coleoptera; family Cerambycidae; genus Rutpela; species Rutpela maculata. The sequence goes on from OW386285.2 coordinate 186,044,891, forward strand.
GCTTTAATTGTTTTATTGCTTTGTGCAAGAAAGCAACATGTCACCAGATTTAAGTTGAATGTAGGAAGAAGATGTAAGAAAAAAGGTACTCTAAACGAGGCACAATGCAACACCACAGGAGGGAGGGAGAAAGAGAGGTCACTCGCTTGCGGAAATATAAACAGTGTTCTAACAACGTTTAACATAATTGTAATAATTTTTCATGTGTAAATAAAAATTCAACCAATTCAAATTTCATGTCAAAAGGTCTATTTGTTAACTGACAAATGTACACATTTCTCAGCTAGTAAATTCGCAGAATTTTGATTGAATTATTTTTAATTTTACGTAGCAAAAGTTTTTATTTTTATGTTTCTATAAGATCATAAAATTATCTAAGACCCGAAAATCGCAAAATGCGATGACAATACGAAGAAATCAATTTTTATTTAAATGGAAACAACATAAATTTAAAAATCCGTTGTGTCTTGAAAAGTGTTTTCTGGAATCTACAGATGACGTAAGCTTTTTCAGATATTTAATTGCATTTTAAATGACCAACAAAAAAATTTAAAAAATGACGACACACAAGCGTTTCGTTACCTCATTTTTGATAGTTTGGCGACCGGTACAAATTTAATTAAGTAAAATAAATAAATAAATAAGCGTTCATTGTGCACAAAAGAGTTTACACACAAAAGGAAGAGGTTAGCCTAAACTAGCCATATACATTAAGAAAACATATTATGACTGTATACAGTATTAGTCCACAGTACATTGCCCATTTTTTAAATGATTAGTAACAGGCTGAATTTTCCTGAGTAGCTTCGTTTTGACGAGACGTCCAACTTTTCTCTCTGCGAAAATTTTCGGTAGTGGTAGCTAACAGCAAAAATTATTTTTTCTATTTTACACGAATTAGACAATTCGACAACCTGTCAACTTAGTTTGGCAATATATTTTTCATTCATTAAACGTTTGTTAAAGAGTTTGTTTTTCGATTGCCTTGGTTACGTTTGCGCGAGTTAATTATAATAAGCCCCGTGTTTGTCCACAACAACATAATTTGACAGGTTGTCGAATTGTCTAATTCGTGTGAAATAAAAAAAAATTTTTGCTATTAGTCCAGTCATTGAAGGTAAAATACGGCGATACTGTATAATTTTGCCAAACAGCACCGATTTGCACAAAAATTTGGATTTAGGTTCTACTCCAAAATTGACACTGTACCGGGGGTTGCTTTCGCCCTGGAGGTGGATATCACCTCTTCTCGGGGGTAGATGCCACCTCTTCTCGGGGGTGAAAAATGTTTCATTGAAAATAATTCTAAGCAACTTTTATTCTATAAATTTTTTTCTGAAAGTCGATACTTTTCGACTTATTCGCGAGTGAAAGTGTCAATTTTTCAACCAATAAACCTACGTTTTCAGACGTTTTTTGTAGCAAAAATGTAGCTTATAAAAAAACAAAAAGAATGGTGGGTATATCGTGTTTGTAGTCCCAATACAAACGGAGTGATAGCTTGTTGAAGGTTGGTTCTTATTCGTCAAACGCCAAAATTGAAAGTTTCAACGTGAAGTTGCCAAAAAACAATGCATTTTTCGGAGAAACTCGGGACCTTTTTTGAAGTGCTTGAAAAATCCTTTATTTTTGTTTTTTATGAATAAGTGTAAGTATGCTGTGCCTAAATATAGCTATAATGTGTATTCATCAATGCTCCAATATACGTGTTCTGATATCTGATCTGCAAAAATATGTTATTGGTTTTTTACCCATAACTCGCTTAGTTTTTAAGCTATCAAGTCCTTCAAAGATCATTTTGTAGGTTTCTTCAAGAGCTATAAGCTCATTCATTTAATTTTCTTTTACCCCTTATTTTTTAAAGGGTTTGAGCTGAAAGGGCTTGAACAAGTTACTATTTACGAACATATGCAAACTTTAAACGGCCATATCTTACTCAAGTTTTATAAAAAAAAAGGGAAATTTTCAGAAAAGCAAAACCTACAATTTTGTACTCTACAAAATTTTGCGTATCATTAATAGTTTTTGAGTTATTTTGAAGAAAAGGCAATTTTTTGCAAAATTACAAAAATGCTCTTTTCACTTCAAGCTCAAATTGTTTCAAAACTAAGCACTTTAAACCGGTAAAACTTCTAGAGTATGTTACAAGTACATAAATAAAGTAAATTGTAAAGTGGTAACGATTATTTTCAATTGGGGTGGTAATTAGGGGGTGATTTTCACATTTTTTTGACGCCGAAAAAAATAGGGACCAACATTATTTTCGTCATAACTCGCTTAGTTTTAATGCTAGGGACTTTTATAAAAAATAAAAATAAAGGTTCTTCCAAGCACTTGAAAAAAGGTTCCATGAGTTTCCCCGAAAAATGCATTGTTTTTTGGCAACTTCACGTTGAAACTTTCAATTTTGGCGTTTGACGAATAAGAACCAACCTTCAACGAGCTATTAATCCGTTTGTATTGGGACTACAGTCACCATGAACCCACCATTCTTTTTGTTTTTTTATAAGCTACATTTTTACTAAGAATGATTTTTTCGATGAAATACTTACTTTTTGAGTTATTCGCGAAAAACCGTCCGAAAACGTGGGTTTATTGGTTGAAAAATTGACACTCACTCGCCAATAAGTCGAAAAGTATATTGACTTTCAGAAAAAACTTTATAGAACAAAAGTTGCTTAGAATTAGTCAATCTATCCATTCTTGGACTTATTTTCAATGAAACATTTTTCACCCCCGAGAAAGGGTGGCATCCACCCTCAGGGTAAAAGCAACCTCCGGTACAGGAGTTTGGGCGGTTTGGAGTAGAGGGTAAGTAGAACCTAAATCCAAATTTTTATGAAAATCGGTGCTGTTTGGCAAAATTATACGGGAAATAGGTCATTGACTACCACTACCGAGAATTTTCGCAGAAAGAAAAGTTGTGCGTCTCGTCAAAACGAAGCTACTCACGAAAACTCAGCCTGTTACTAATCATTAAAAAAAAAGAACGATGTACTGTGGACTATATTACATTAAATTGAGAAAACTATTAAAATAAATTTTTATATAATTATAAATAATTATATAAAATAAAATATAAATATTGTATTACTTTTAATAACGATAATTTAACTATCAATATACCTTTTTTTATTATAACCATTATACTAGAGAACTTTATGCTCTACCGAAAAGGTATGTATAGTGTGTGTGTCTTGCTTAATTTTCAAGATATTGGGGAAAAAACACATTTTCTTGCAATTATTGTTAGTAACATTTGAACCCGAAAAGAAAGAAAAGAAAATAATACCACACAAATTTATTTTTAAGAGTGTGACCTGCGAAGACTAATTAATGTCGGGCACAAATATTTTATATGCTTGCACTAATAATAATATTATTTTTATTAGTGCAAGCATATAAAATATAATCAATAAAAGAAAATATTAAATTTTTGCTTGCCATACTTAAAAGGAAACTTTGTGCTTTATAGTACGTCAGGTACATGGCTATATAAGCCAAAAAGCTGCATTTTTTTATTGGGATGTGCCACTTTCTGTGGTCATAGTTGATGCCAAAAGGTAACTTCCTTATAGGGAGCCACTTTAAAATCCATGCAGAACACCAAAATTAAAGATGTCCGCCATTAGCCACACTAAATGTTTTTGAATCTCAGCTCCTAATGGTTCGATTTCTATTTTCTTTTTTTTTTGTTTGAAAGCTGTTGTAAAGAGGACACTTTTGTTCCTATACATTTATCTCTACACCTTTAGGGTGCCGCGCAATTTAAAAAAATATATATTTTTAATTTTTATCTTTGCATTGTAACCACATTTTTAAAATTAAGCCTATAAGTATAGTGACAGTGAAATAAAATTAAATAAAAAAGTTATAAATACTTCAAAGAGAACTTCATGCTTTGTTGTTATTCGATGGCAATCAATTTTTGCTCATATTTGACCCATATACTCGGAATCACAAACTTGCTGTCTCAAAATAAGTGCAATTTCAAAAGAAAAATTGCATCAAGGGATTCTTTTACTATTATACCTAATGTTACTGTACTATTAAAACAATTTGTTTTATATATCTCTGTTAGGTAAATAAACGTAATTTAATTTCTACCCCTTTGCATCTTTTTATTCTAATGTGAATGAGGCAATACTTTAAAAGTGGAAAACACAAAATGAAGACAAATTCAAAATATTTAAATACTTATAGGCCTACCACGGAGTAATTACATTATCAGTTATTAATAATTAATGTCTATTTGCATAAAAAAATAACCTAATATTAGGTTCTTTTAATATATCTTCAAATTCATAATAATGAATAATAAAAAACGTAACTGTTATATTATTTTGGAGTTCAAAGAATGAATATATTTCCTTTATTAGCTGGTCCTCCAATAGCGTCTCTACTGTAAATAGTAATGATAGTGGCGTAGTATAGCAAGTATTCCTAACCATATAATATTGTGCTTCGTGACGATGCATGCATCAAAGATATATATATTATAAAAATATAACCTACTGAGGCCCGATTATATTGGCAACATCGCTGGGACGGAGAACGAACGCTAACTATATTCTTATATACAGCGGGCTTTGAAACGATCAGTAAATATATCCGGGCTCTAAAATATGCCATGTTTATATAATTAAGAGAAAAATAATAATTATCTACCTCTAGTGGCTTCCTGTTAGAAAAAAATGCATAACAATCGCCATATTTAATAAATTTGTTAATTTATACACTCGGGAAATGCCGGGCTTATGAACGACCTATCGATATATCGGGCTAAACAATGTACCGTCTATACCTATATATATATATATATATATATATAAACTTACATCTCTAGCTATAGTCCAACTAGCTTCCTGGTCAGGAAATAATATAGCTTGCCTAGATACACCAAAACTCATAAGTACGATTAACAGAAGTACTACAAAGTATATCATATTTTTAACCATTTTTCCCATCATTGTCACCAGTGGTCCTAAAAGAAGCCAATCTGATTCTACATAAACATTTTAAATTGAAGTTACATACCCAGATATTTATTTACACTTAAAATATTTAAAATTCGAAGATACCAATAAATACAATTAATGCAATACATCACGCGGCCTATTTTTAAAGAATATATTCCAAATCTAAGTGACATGCCTATAAGAAAGGTGAGAACTGCTGCCATATCACATGGATTCCACATATTCCATGACCACACAGATAATTTTTGTATTAGGCCTACAGGTTCTGAAGAGACTAATTCACGTAATTTTTCACAACCTAGTGAGCATACAAATGCTATTGTCATCCACTCCTGCCATGAAGGTATTGGGTTCATTTTAACTAAAATCGTATAACTGAACATAACTAAAAATGTTATATAAGCTATCTGAAAAAAGCAACAACAATTAATAAAAGTAAGGAATGATTTATTTTTAAGTACTCACAGAATTAGCCCAGAATTTAGTAATTGGAGCAGTATAAAATTCGTATATCTTTTTCTTGAATTTTAATTCCTTGTGTTTAGGAATTTCATCCGTATAAATATCGGTAAAAAAAATATTAGAATTGCTTTCATCAAATTCAGCTAACACTTTTCCATTTCCGCGAAAAAATGTGTCTCGAATAATAAAATTTTCAGATAGAAGGGCCTATAACAGAACGAAAATTTACACTATGTTTGAATATACACATCGTAAAAATCACAAATCAGTTGTAATGATTATTTATTTTAAGGCTAGAAAAGGTTAAATTATATTTATTTTTGGAAAATTAACTGGCAATTTTTTTTTTCTAGAATAACCCCATGTCTGCTTTACAATTTTATCACTCCTGATTTGTATGATTTTCGGAACAAGAAAATTAGTTCCTTGTTTTAATTTTGTTACAAATACTTGTATTATAGGTTGCATATGTAATGTAAGTTATTAGAAGATTATGTTAAGTATATACGCTAGAGGTCACTAGTGACAAGATAGCCAAGTAGCAAGTTAATAATGTGTGCTGTTGAGCCATAAAAAATAATAAATAGTCATTTGTGTATTCCAAGTGTTTTAATAACAATCATTCATCATAAAGATGATACAGTATATGCTCACTGGACATTGAATCTTGCAAAAGTGTCTTACAGTGTTGCATCTTATTTATTTTGGTACTTTTAAATTGTCCTTTTGCTGGAAACTTTCAGCAAACATGAAATAAATAGGTTCATTTTGTAAGTTTATATGTAGGTATATTTCCAAGTGTAAAAGTAAAATACAGCTGAAAATTTGTGACAAAGTTAGTTATTTGAAAGTTGAGGCTGCAAATTATGAAATTTGCTGCGAATTGCGAAAGTGAATTTTGTAAAGAAAATGAAATTTGACTGCAAAATCCAAAGCCTTGCCTTTTACAACGTAGACCATGTGCGCACGCGCTTCTGTTTCGACTTTTGAGTTTCATCGTTTCATAGCGTACTAATGGAGAAGATATGTAATAGTTCTTAGAGTTGAAGAAAAGTACGAAGTGAAGTGTAAAATACATACATATATATATATATATATATATATATATATATATATATATATATATATATATATATATATATATATATATATATATATATATATATATATATATATATATGTATATATATATATATATATATATATATATATATAAATTAACCGACCACAACAAATTGCAAGTCTGGCGCGAGTTATATTGTTGTCCACCCTATATTAATTGCAGTGGCTGCATATCTTATCTGCTTTCTTAGAATACGCTGACAATGTATAAGTCAACCAACGCTTCCTTTTGTATTATAAGCCTCAGTTCTGATTTAAATTCTGTAATAGTCGCTTGCAATAAAATTTGAATCACAATAATTTCCATTGTGGATAATTGATTATTTTTTAAAAACCAGTCTTCGGTTCCAACGTATTTATTTGGCGCAGTCTAACGGATTATTTTCGTGGAAAATCCATTTTGGACAGTTCTGTGAGTCTAAACTCTTAAACGAAAAACCGCTGCCCAAGGAATCACTACTTCCACATCCGGATTTTCTATCCAAGTCACACAACGAAAAAAATTTGTATCTGGAAATAATTGTTTATGGAACTTTAATAATATAATATTTGAAATCCTCTACCCCAAAAACCCATAAAACGATACCCCACATCGGTAGTGGGGTGGGGGTGGTGACAGGGGGTGGGAGTGGGGGGTGGATAAAGTAAAAAATATTTTAGGTTTCTGGTTCTTGTACACACACTAAATCACATTTTTTTTTCATCCCCTTTAATAATGGGGTGGGGGTGGTAATGGGGGTGGCTCATGCCAAAAATTTTTTTGAGACCTTAGCTTCTCTTGTCTATACTAAATATCAATTTTATAAACTCTTACCTGCTTGATTTACCTATTTACTCCAAATTTACCCCAATTTACCCCCCAACCCTTCGACGGAACAAGATGAAAATATAATCTAGTTCTAGATCTCGTTAAAGTACATGTGTACCAAATTTCAAGTCAATATCTCAAACGGTTCCAGAGTAAACGTGCGCACAAAAAAAGTTACAGACCGATAGACCGACAGACCGACAGACCGACAGACCGACAGACCGACAGACAGAAATTTTTTTTTCGCTCAAACTTGAAATCTTGACGTTTCATGACATTCTAAGCCTATTTGGACAATAAAAATTTTAAAAAATTTTTTTGTCGTTACTATACTTCCACTGGATGTGGAAGTAAAAGTGCGAACAGAAAAGTGCATTTCCTTGTGGATTACTTGAAGACTACCAAGCCGATGCAACCTCACATCGTGCCGATGTTGTAAGTAGACTTTTTAGTTCATGTCAGGCTCCTCTTTATCCGTTAATTCCGTTTGTGAAAATAATTTGGATTCAGAGCTAGATTTAGTTACTCTTTTTAATAAGTTAAATATTTATAGTAATTCTAGAAATATTAGCTGTAATTTAAATAGCAATTCCGAAATGGCACCACCAACACAGCCAACTACCACCAGTACCTACACTGAATATCAAAAATTTATCTGTCATTCCAAATTTTAATGGAAGTCCTAATAAACTAAATAGATTCATTAATGTTTCTATTTAATATATTGAACATTTGCTTTTGAAATTTTTTTTTACCCTTCATTTTCAAGAAGGTATGAATTTATTTACTTGCTTAGTTTTTTTCCAAACGTAAGACACTGCTCTTGTGACGTCATGATAACTGAAAAGAAATAAAGAATGCATACGACAAAGATAAAATTGTTTCGTAGCTGCTGCGTTGCCTACAAGACGCGCATGCGTCACATTTATGGGGCATCTTCACGTGACGCCACAGCTAACCTCAAAAATATGTGTTTCTTAAGATTTAAGAGTATTACGCAGCTATTATTAAAATTTCTGCCTGGTTCCCGTATTTTCAACTAAAATCTAGTTCAGTGTAATGTTTATGAAGTTCTAAACAGTTTGTCCTAATAAAATAGGCCTCTTTTTGTAGGTTTGAAATCTAACCTGTAATTAGCAGTCTATTTCTATTAATCAAGAATATTGAAAAATTATTTACGTGGATTTTTAAATATTTGCTTGGAGCCAGTACCGGCTCCAAGCTAAAAATGCGTACACAAATATTAAAAATGAGAATAAACTTGAAAAACTTAAAATTTAAGGTTATGTTAGGTACATGATGCAGATGCAGACTAGTTTACAAGTTCAAGGCCGTGTTAATGCTTGATAAAGCTCGTAAAAATATTAGTGAGGGCTCATTGAATTCGGAATGATGTCTAGAAAAAGTGTAAAAGTTTCACACCCGCACATAAACAGTTGCAAAAGTTATAAACAAATGAAGATTGAAAATATAACGAGTTTCGTCTTTTGCAAATAACTCGAAAACTATTAATATTTAAGAAAATTGAAAGAACTATTCTTAAAGAGGAATAAATTTCCAGTAAAAAAGCCGAACTCCCGAAACTATATCTCTCAGCGCTCTGCACGGCGAACCCTAAGCCGTTACGATGCTCTGAAATCGGCCGTAATAAGTAAAAATATTTTTTTGTTATTAAATATTAATTTAAAAATTTTTAAAAAATTATGGTATTATTTAGACACTTAACGGAACAATATCCCGTTGAAAAAAAATTGTTTCACCGATTTTTCATAAAATGAGCCTATTGTTAATTAACAAATTTTTTTAGAGTTTACGTTTATATTTCAAGTCGGATAATTGTTAAACAAAAGCCACTAAAATTATTTCGCTTCATGGAGACCTCATAAAAATTTTTTTGCCATTTTATTATAAAATATTGTGATTAAAAATTAAAAAAATTTTTTTAATTTTTTTTTAATTGTTTATAATAATGTTTTTCTTTTTTCATTATTTAAACAAATTATTAAGAAAAAAATGTATTCTTAAAATTTATTATTTGCAATTCTCTACAAGACGAAAAACAGAAAAATTTTTGTTGTTAATTTAGTTGTTTATTTAATAAACAATTTGTTATTAACAATCGCCGAATGTTTTTAGATAGAAAACAAAAACAACCGTATACATAAACACGTAAAAAGAAAAATAATTTAACATGTTATGTATACTATTTTGTTATTTTTTTTTTCTATCTAAAAAGAATATAAACTCATTCGGCGATTGTTAATAACGAATTGTTTATTTAACAAACAAATAAATTAACAACAATTTTTTTTTCTTTTTTCCATCTTGTAGGGGATTTCAAATAATAAAGTTTAAGAATAAATTTTTTTCTTAATAATTTGTTTAAATAATGAAACAATGGAACAAAATATTATAAACAATTTAAAAAAATTTTTAAAGAAAATTTTTTAATTTTTAATCACAATATTTTTAGGCTATGTCCAAAAAAAGAGAGTTGTAAGGAACTAAAACGTTAAAGGGTTTTTATTGTTTCTTATGTTCAATTGACCCCAAAATATGAGAAAACCGCTGAGTGCTACCATTTAAAGGGGTGCGTTTTTGAGATCGAAGTAAAAAAGGTCCACTTTTCACATTTTTGAGTTTTAATGGAAAACTATGCAATTTACCTATAAACACGCTAATAGAAAAGTTGTAGAGAATTAAATTTCCAATCGAAATGGTACCTTCAGAAGTCATTTTTTTTTTACAAAAATACGCCCAGAAAACAAAACAAAAAAAACCGAAAAATGCATTTTTTTTCATTTTAGCCTGTAACTTTTTTTCAGGTACATTTAGGCATAGATATTCTGCATAAAAAAAAGCTTACGTTTTACCCGTTAATAATCATTTTAACGGTAAAACGCCAGCTTATTTTTCTGCAGCAATGTCTATACCTAAATGTACCCGAAAAAAGTTACAGGCTAAAATTTAAAAAAATAAAAAATTGCATTTCTTCGTTTTTTTTGTTTTGTTTTCTGGGCGTATTTTTGTAAAAAAAAAAAATTTGACTTCTGAAGGTGCCATTTCGATTGGAAATTTAATTCTCAACAACTTTTCTATTGACGTGTTTATAGGAAAAATGCATAGTTTTCAAGCAAAACTCAAAACAACAATAGGCTCATTTTAGGAAAAATCGGTGAAACAATTTTTTTCCAACGGGATATTGTAATACCATAATTTTTTAAAATTTTTAAATTAATATTTAATAACATAAAAAATATTTTTACTTATTATGGCCGGTTTCAGAGCATCGTAACGGCTTAGTGTTCGCCGCGCAGAGCTCCATTTTCAACATTAAATTGAAATTATTAATAATAGACATAGAGTTTCGGGAGTTCGGACTTTTTTATTTGAAATTCTCTTTAAAAATCTTCGTTTAAATTTTTTTAAATATTAATAGTTTTCGAGTTATTTGCAAAAAACGAAACTCGTTATTTTTTCAATCTTCATTTGTTTATAGCTTTTGCAATTGTTTATATGCGGGTTTGAAACTTTTGCACATTTTTCTAGGTATTATTCCGAATCCAATGAGTCCTCACTCATATTTTCACTAGCTTTATTAAGCATTATCACGGCTTTGAACTTGTGAACTAGTCTATATATCTCAATGCAGCGGTGGTGTATGTTTTGGTGAACAAATGCCCCTAAAAATTGTTAATAAATTTGTTTTTAATAATTCTTATTTTAACTTTTCATAAGATTAATTTAATATAGAATGGATCATACATTTTGTTTTAAGAATGAATTATTTTCTTCTAATTTTTATTATCCATCCATCCAAAAAATGGTTCAATTATTTATTATTTAATTTATCCAATTTTATTTTTTAAACTGTTTATTTTTATTTAGATTAGGAATAGAATAATATCAATGATCTATTTTAATGGAAATGTATCGATCATTTTTTTTTGTCATTTTTTTTCATTCAAAATTGAAATTAAATATCCAAAAAAAAATTTGTTGATTAATGTATTTCTGTGTACACAATTTTTAAAATATGTATACAATTATAATAATTTTTATAACAATTTCTTAGGGTCTTAAAAAATAATAAATTAAAATAATTGAAATTTTGTAATTTAAAAAAATAAGTAATGTAAATATTTGTAATTGTCAATTTTTTTGAAATTAAGAAGAAAAAATATTTCAACTGTTAATGTGGAAAAAAAATAATTTTCACTATTGCAAATATTCATTTTTGCAAATAATTTTTACTTCTACATTACGGATTAGTTTATTAATTTGATCGAAAATGCATAAAAAAAACATTTTTTGCAACCTTGGTTAAAATACGAGAATTTCGACTAATTTAAAACGATGTTTCAAACAATTATTTCCAATACTCCAATAATTCGTCTGCAAAATTTTCTCGCAAAAAAAATTATGTTGTGTACTTTGTTTTTAATTTATATCAATAATGTCAAACAAATAATTCTAAATTTATTAGAAATCAGCAAGTATTGACAGTAATAATAATTTCTTTCAATACAATTCAAAGATTAATTTTAAAAATATTTAGATCACGTAAAGAAAATTCCACGTGTCTAATACCTATAACCAAAATGTATATAAAACAAAGCGTATATAAGTATGTAGATTTCGCAAAACACTCTTATTATACTTGACCACAATTAAAAATTTTGTTAACAATTTGTAGCAGCATTTATTCACCCAAACATTCACAACCGCTGCATTGAGATATCGGGCCTCTGCATCATGTAACCAACATAACTTTAAATTTTAAGTTTTTCAAGTTTATTCTCATTTTTAATGTTTGTATACGCATTTTTAGCTTGGAGTCGGTACTGGCTCTAAGCAAATATTTAAAAATTCGCATTAATAATTTTTCAATATTGTTGATTAATAGAAATAGACTGCTAATTACAGATTATATTTCCAACCTACAAAAAGAGTCCTATTTTATTGGGACAAAGTATTTAGAACTTCATAAACATTACACTGAACTAAATTTTAGTTGAAAATACGGGAACCAGGCAGAAATTTTAATAACAGTTGCGTAATACTCTTAAATCTGAAGAACACATATTTTTGAGGTTAGTTGTGACGTCACGCGCGGATGCCCTTACTGTCGTCATAAGGTGAAAAGCCGCATCTAGATATTTGTCATAAATAAGATTCTAATAATATATGAGCACCCAAGAGTTCTGCAGTTAAAAATATTATTAAAAAATTATAAAGTACAAAAACATAAGTGGATAAAAAGCAGCTACATGATTTCCTTAAATAATATTTACTAGTTGGGAAAAAAACAAACGCCTTTGTTACTTTCCTCGCCAACCGACAATTTACAGATGGGCTATTCTCCTTATGACTTATGACGGCAGTATAGATGTGACGTATACGCGTCTTGTAGGCAACGCAGCAGCTACGAAACTATTTTATCTTTGTCGTACGCATTCTTTATTTCTTTTCAGTTATCTTGACGTCACAAGAGCAATGTCTTACGTTTGGAAAAGAATTAAACAGGTAAATAAATTCATACCTGCTCGAAAATGATGGGTAAAAAAAAATTTCAAAAGCAAATGTTCAGTATATCAAATGATGAACAGAATGGTGTAAAAAAAAATTCGTTTCACCGTTCAAAGTGGTTTTAATTGAAAATAAAAAAATTAAAAATTTTATAACTTTTTTATTAACAATTTAAAAAAAATCCATTTGTCTGAAACGAATGTTATATTTTTCTGAGTAAATATAAAAAAATTTTTTTTAAATTCGTTAACTTTTCAGCACGCTATGATTTTTTAAAGTTGTACATATCATCCCTTAATTTCTAACCAGCCTAACTCCGTTAATTTTAGTAATACCAAAAAAGTCTAGAGATCATTTTTATATAAAATTTCATGCTTTACAATTTTTGTTTAAAACTTTTTTTACTAGCTTTTACGCATTTTGAGTAATTTTGAAAAAACGGGGGTTCAGAAAAAAATTTCTTTCATTAGTCGTGTTCTAATACATCAAAGTAACTTATACCAAAAATTCAAGTATTTACCTCAAAATTTTGATTTGTCGACTTATTTAATTGGACTATCCTTCATTTATTAAACATAATTTGTAACTATGTTGATCTGCATTCCTACGATGCAGAACGCCAATGTAAAAGAAAGTTTTTCACAAAACAAGCACTAACTACATTTTTAGCTGGGCTAAAAGAGCCATTAGGTGCCACAATTCGCGCAATGAGACCAAGTACCCTTGCCGAAGCTTTACAATTCATTAGTGAAGAGACAACATTAAATATCTACAAAAATCTAATCAATCTAATGTTGTCAATAATCCAATCAATAAAATTCCAATGAATCAAAACTCTCAAAATTACCAGCAAAACCATCTTAAACCACCTCAATACCAACAAAATTATTTTAGACCAAACCAATATCTCCAAAATTATTTCAATCAGTCATTTCCGCAAATAAATGTGCAACAAAGGCCAGTGATCTTCCCACAACAACAACCTTTTTCACAATTTCCTCGCGGTCCTGTAAATATTCAGAGACACCCAAATCCACCACCTCAAAGATTCCCAACTAACTTACAAGCATTTGGCAGGCCTCAAAATGTCTGGAGGCCTACTTTCAGTGGCTCACAAAATAAGGCAACGCCAATGAGTGTTTCGACCCGAAACACAACCCCATAATTTAGACAACAATATCAAAACAATACGTTCCAAAATAACGGTCACAGACCTAACAAAGTTTCAGAACAATTATTTACAGCGGAAAACTACGACAACCAACAAATTGACGAGACACCAGAATACTCATATGACGAAGAACAGACATATGAATATTCATGTCCCGACGAAGACAATCAGTATGAAAATTTTCGAGAGGACCTCAGTCCAACGAACGAGACATAGTAGAATACCATATGTCTACTAATAAAAAGGAGCTACCTTATATTCAAATTTCTAACCCACCTTTAAAACTTCTTATAGACACAGGTAGCACAAAATCTTTTTTTAAATCCAGACATTGCTTCAAAATATTACTATGATAAAATTTCATACAAATCGTTTATCGTATCAATAATATTTAGATCATCATCTCATGATTATTGCACAGAAATTCCAATCTTTCCAGAATTTAATCAAAATGATCATTTAAAATTTTACTTGTTTAATTTTCATAATGTCTATGATGGACTTATTGGGCTTGATAATTTGAAACTCTTAAATGCACAATTAGATTTCGTTAACTCACAATTAATTACCCCCAGATGTGCAATTCCGATTCAGTATCAACAATCAAGTCAACAAATCTTATTAAATTTAAAAATTAACCCACATACCCGATCTGTGACAAAAATCCCTGTTAATCAAACCAATGGTGACATAATTATCCCTCACCAACAAATACAAAATTGTGAGATACCCGAATCATTATCAACAGCAGAAAACGGACTTGCCTTAGTAGAGATTTCGAATAAAACCGATAGAGAAATCACCCTATCACTAGTAAACCCAATCAAAACAATTCCTTTTGCAGAAAACAATTATGAACTATTTCAGGTCGATGTAACCACGCCAATTAATAAACAAAATGTACATATTGACGATTTAATTCGAAACGTATACATGAATTCGGAAGAAAAAGAACAAATTCTTAAGTTATGTAGGAAATATTCGGACATTTATTACATAGAATATCAACAATTAACTCTCACTATATAAATAAAGCATTGTATACAGACAAAAGATGAAATACCGGTGTACACAAAATCGTACAGGTATCCGTTTGTGTATAAACCCGAAGTAGAACGTCAAATAAATTCAATGCTAGAATAAGGAATTATACGCCCAAGTAACTCTCCGTGGTCATCCCCGATATGGATAGTTCCCAAAAAGGCGGATGCTTCTGGGAAAAAGAAATGGAGAATTGTGGTAGACTACAGGAAACTGAATGAAAAGACGATCGACGACCGATATCCACTCCCTAATATAACCGACGTATTGGATAAATTGGGGAGGTGCAATTACTTCTCAACGCTCGACTTGGCTAGTGGATTTCACCAACTGGAGATGAACCCTGAAGATATCCCCCAAAACTGCATTTAACGTTGAGAACGGGTACTATGAGTATGTTAGGATGCCATTCGGGCTCAAAAATACGCCCGCCACGTTCCAACGAGTAATGGACAACATCCTGCGTGGGCTTCAAAACGAAATATGTTTGGTATACCTTGACGACATCATAGTATACTCGACGTCTTTACAAGACCATATTGTAAATTTATCTAAACTATTCCAACGCCTCAGAGAGATCAACTTTAAAGTCCAACTCGATAAGTCAGAGTTCCTAAAAAAAGAAGTAGCCTATTTGGGCCACATCATTACACCCGAGGGAGTGAAGCCCAACCCAGACAAGATCGTCGCAATAGAAAAATTTCCGCTGCCTAAAACAACAAAGGAAATTGAGGGTTTCCTCGGATTACTCTGCTATTACAGGAAATTTATAAGGGATTTTGCGCGTATCACTAAGCCGTTAACACTCTGTCTAAAAAAAGGCCGCAAAAATAGAGCATGCACCACAATTTATAAAATGTTTCGAAGACTGTAAAAAATTATTAACACATGAATCAATTCTACAATACCCGGATTTTACAAAGGACTTCGTTTTAACTACTGACGCTAGCAATATAGCCGTCGGCGCAATCTTCTCACAGGGAACTATTGGAAAAGACAAACCTGTGGCTTATGCCTCAAGAACACTAAACGATTCGGAACAAAATTACAGCACAGTGGAAAAAGAGCTATTAGCCATCATGTGGCGACCAAATACTTCCGGCCGTATTTATATGGGTGAAAGTTCAAAATAGTAATGGTTAATGTCACTGAAAGAGCCAAATTCTAGACTTATTCGATGGAGGCTTAAGCTAGAAGAATTTGACTACGAAGTGGAGTACAAAAAAGGAAAAAATAACACCAATGCAGACGTCCTATCACATATTAAACAAAATAACCGCATTTCTTGACAAGTATAAAATAATTACCAACTTTCAACATGACTTTCAAAAAACAAATCTGTAGAATCAGCCACTACCCAGCTGCTCCAGTTTGTGTATGATGAGATGGATAAAAGTAATCATGTAATAGGCCTGTTTTTTTTTATCTTAGTCGAGCTTTCGACACCCTTAATGTGGAGTTTGTAGTACACAAGTTGAACATACTGGGGGTTAGGGGCGCAGTTTTAGATCTCATTCAGTCCTATTTAACTAATAGTAAACTTATAATAAAGGTCGCAAATGTTGAATCAGATCAATATGAAGTAGAACATGGAGTACCCCAGGGATCGGTGCTGGGGTCACTGTTATTTGTGTTATTTGTTAATGACTTACCTTCTACAATAACAGAAGGGATTGTCGTAATTTTTGCGGTCTCCTTGTAGAAGAACGCACTACCGGGCGTCAAAATGACGCGACAACAATTTATTTCTCAGGGGGCGCCAGTCGCGTGTTACCCCGTTCTCCTACCTCCCAGGCGGGTTCGAGATAAGATGCACTTCGATAGCCGAATAATGGCCCAAGGCTGCATTACCACAGATTGGTAATGACGCTATAGCGGTATAATGCTATTAAATAAGATTCGAAAAGGGTTTCAAAATATTTGTATTCAAATTTTAAAATTATACTTTTTGTTAAATTTGTTATTGTATTATATTTTTGTTTCCTGGATCCTTGGTTACTTGAGCCTGGGGTTGGTGACTTATATTTACCCAGCAAGTGAACTGATCGCCACACTACTCCCACGCTAATAAAAAGATCAGTCAGTCATTCAATTTGTCAATAGCAAAACGAACTTTCTTAACCGAAGGTGGAGTGACATCACATTTGTCAGACAATAAATATGCTGGTTTAATCCTGTCAATGTTTACCGTGACGGCTTTAGTTCCTTTAACAAAAGTAACCAATTTATCTGTACGGGACAACACTTTAAAAAGTCCATCGTACAGTGGAGTAAAATATTTTTTAAAACGTTCTTTCCGAACGAAAACAAAATTACAATTCGAGATGTCTGGGCTGACAAATGATTTGTAATTAACGTGGTGAACAGGTGGAATGAACGTTAAATTATTAAATGAAGTACGTAATTTAGTAATAAAATAAGGAATATCCGGATAAGTATATGATTTAATAAAAAATTCACCAGGTATTCGTAAAGTTTGACCAAAAACGAGTTCTGCGGAGGAACATTGCAAATCGTCTTTAGGGATGGTTCTGAGAGCTAATAGTATGATAGGAAGTTCATCTACCCAATGTGGTGTAGAAGACTTAGCTCTCAGAGCAGATTTAAACCTTTCAATCATTCCATTCGAGGAAGGATGATATGGTGTCGTACGAATTCTATGAAATCCCAGAAATTTTGAAAATTCTTTGAACAGTTTTGATTCAAATTGAACGCCTTGGTCGGTTGTCACTGTAACAGGGACACCGAATCGACAAACATAATTCTGAAATAACGTACGCGCTACAGTTTCCGCAGTAATATCCTGAAGTGGATAAGCTTCGGGCCATCTAGTAAAACGCTCGATCACAGTAAGAATATAAGAGCAACCTTTAGAAGGAGGTAATGGTCCTATTAAATCTATATGTATGTGGTCGAATCGTCCTTTAGGTATATCGAAGTCAGTAATCGGGCTGCTCGTATGTCTTGTCACTTTATTAGTTTGACAGCTAATACAAGTTTTTGCCCAGAGATTACAATCTGAAGTCATTTTAGGCCAAAAATAATTGGTAGAAACTAATGTTCTAGTCGCTTTGATACCAGGGTGAGACAAACCGTGAAAAATATCAAAAATTGTACGTCTATAAACGATAGGAACATAAGGATGAAGTTTAGGGCGAGAAACGTCACACCAAAGAAACTTGTCTGAATATGGAATTTTAATTTCCTTTAAATGAAAAGTTCTCTTCGTGTTCGATGAAGTATCTGATAATAAAAATTTAAGGTCAGAATCATCTTTTTGAGCTTCGCTCAATAAATTTAAGTCAAAGTTAATATCAACTAGGTTAGACTTTTGGGCTGAAATTGGGGAAATGCTTTGTTGTAAAGAAGACGTATCATGCTCACGTGATAAAGGGTCTGCAACAATGTTATTTTTCCCTTTGATATGTCGGATTTCACAGGCAAACTGAGCAATGAATTCTAAATGTCTAATTTGCCTGGGAGATCTTTCAGTTTTAGTGAATAATGCTTTGACCAAAGGTTTATGGTCAGTAAAGCAAATAAATGTGCGACCTTCAAGTAAAAATCTGAAATGTTTAATCGCTGTAAATAAAGAAAGAAGTTCCTTGTCAAAGGAACTGTATTTTGTTTGTGCCAAGGAAAGCTTTCGTGAGAAGAAGGCTAATAGGGCAAGTACACCTTCGTCATCGCGCTGTTCAAGAACTGCCCCCATAGAGACATTAGAACAATCAACAGTCAGCGATAAAAACGAGCTATCATCACAACGTGGATGTGCTAAAAAGGTTGCGCCAGCTATAGCAGCTTTGGCTTTGGAAAAACTGTCAAGACAGACGGTAGGACAATCATTTATTATTTTAACTTTATCATGCAGTGATTTAGTACAAAGTGCATGTAAAGGAATTAAGATTTCAGCGAAAGAAGGTATGAAGCGATGATAAAAGTTAACCATACCTATGAAACGCTGAAGTTGTTTGACTGTAGTAGGTAAGAGAAAATTATTTATGACATCAATACGTTCAGAAGAAGGTAAAATACCGGCTGAAGAAATACTGTGTCCTAAAAATGTCAAATGACTGACACCTAATATGCATTTTGACGGTTTAATATTTATGCCGTACAATTCTAACCTCTGAAAAACAAGTTTCAAGTGCTCTAAATGTTCCGAACTAGATTTACTTGCAATCAGGATGTCATCTAAATAGACGAAAATAAAAGGTAAACCTACTAAAACTTCGTTCATGAAACGTTGGAAAGTTTGACCGGCGTTACGTAAGCCGAAAGGCATACGACCAAATTCAAACAAACCGAAAGGAGTAGTAATCGCTGTTTTAAAAACGTCACTTTTTGCGACAGGTATTTGGTGATAAGCACGTACCAAATCTATTTTTGAAAAAATAGCACAATTATACAACTGCGAGTTAAAATCATGGAGGTGGGGCAACGGGTATCTGTTGAATTTAGACGACGATATTCCCCACAAGGTCTCCAGTCGGAGCTTTTTTTTTTCAACCATGTGTAATGGTGAGGATACGGAAGAAGAAGAAGGTACACAAATACCTAATTCTACCATATTATTGAATTCGTCTTGAGCTATCTTGAATTTAACGCTATCCAACCTACGTGGGCGTGAGAAAGGTAAATGACCTTCAGTAACAATATGATGCTCAACGGAGTGTTTAACTGGCAAATTGTAATTTTGAGAGCTAATTAAAGTAGGAAATTGTAAAAGTAATGCAGTGAATTCATTTGATATGCTAAATAACTTAGGAGAATATGACGGACCATTGTTTGAAAATAAATATGTTGACAAACTAGTCATATTGACGATTAAACATTTATGTTTTAAATCAACAACTAAACCAAAATGAGCTAAAAAGTCTGCTCCGATAATGGCGATATTTATATCTGCTATATTAAAAACGAAAGGAAATAACCTACGTAAGTTTAAATCAATTTTCAAAAATTTCTTCCCGAAGGTATCTATAACTGAATCATTAGCTGCTGTTAGTACAACATCGGGGTTTCTCCTAGTATTCGTTAATAGATTCCGAGGTATAATTGATAAATCAGCGCCGGTGTCAATGAGGAATTCTATTTTATTAGTATTATCAAATATAAAGAGACGAGGTTTACTATCCGAAATTTTAACGTCAGTTGTCAAAATATTATTGACATTTAGCCATCTTTGATTGTCGATTTTGACATCTTTGGCGAACGTGCACCAATCTCCGAGACACTTAAATGCTTTACGACCATAAAGTTGATGGTAATAGCAAACTTTGGTATTTGATGGATTATATCTAACGCTGGTACCACTTCGACTATTAGAACGGGGCCTCGAGCCTCTGCGATTTCTCGAGTCGAGTCGACTTCTACAACTATCTCAATAAGTTCCAGAAACTGTAAGAGTAGTGGAAGGAATTGAAGAAACTTTAGATTCAATAGCAAGTAACTGAGATGTAAAGATTTCCTGTTTGTGTAAGATTTGATTTAATGTGTCTTGAAATGTTGCGATCAAATTAGATGTAGAAACTGTTGGATTGATGTTACAAATCGAATTTGAGGTAAGGGAAGTCATAGATTTCTGACACGACTCCCATATACGATCGGCGATGTCGATTAACTCCTTAATCTCAGTTTTTCCCGACGCGGTAATTGCAATGAAGATTGTTTTGGGTAGTCGCCGCTTCCACAACTTGACCAGGAGCTCCTGGCTCACCACATGGGAACCTCCGACCGTTGATAGCATTGACCGGTAAAAATCTGATGGTTTTTGGTCTCCCATCTGGGAACCAGAGAGTAGGTCCTCTAATCGCTTTTCCTCGCTTGAGGTCAAACGAGAAATTAGTATATTTTTCAAGTTGTCATATAGATCTCTCTCTGGCTGATTAGTGACAACGTCATACACAGTGGTAATAATTTCAGGGGGTAAACTGGCAATGACATAATCGCATTTTTTTCGATCGCTAACAATCCTGTGAATTGAAAATTGCGACTTAATTTGAGTAAACCATATTTCTGGTTTACCCAGAAAGGTGGTAATTTAATGGTCGCGACGTAATTACCATGAGATGTCCCTGCACCTGATGAAATTTGTATGTCATCTAATAAAATATTATCTGTTGGTGGTGCCATTTTTAAAAGAAAGAAAAAATAAATGGATGACTAATTGATCGATTGATTAATTGATTAAATATAATATGCTATTTGTGATGTTTTTGAATGAGATTTTTTGAGACGTCAACGTTGAATGACTGACATGATTCCCTTTAGTAACGAAGAAATAATGATAAATGGCAAAACAATTCACTTACTAGATAAATAAAGTTTGCTGCTTCGCCGTCTAGGATTGATTTAAATTAATACAGTTTTGCTTCTTCGCCGTCTAGGATTGATTAGGAGAATGTTGGGAATATATACTTCCAAGTCTACGAATTTGAATTTGTCTTCTAATCAACAGCGGTTAGTAGCGCGAGCAGTTTCCTTTGGCCCCATAGTCTTGTCGCAACTGACACAGCTGTCTAGGAAATCCATGGGAGATAATTTTCGGCAAAACTATGTAAAAATACTGTCAAGAGAAATCAAACTTCAGTCTTCACCATTAATTCTTCCTCTGCTTCAGACGGCATACAATGCGTGAAGCGTCGGGGTTACCAATATAGCGGTATAATGCTATTAAATAAGATTCGAAAAGGGTTTCAAAATATTTGTATTCAAATTTTAAAATTATAATTTTTGTTAAATTTGTTATTGTATTATATTTTTGTTACCTGGATCCTTGGTTACTTGAGCCTGGGGTTGGTGACTTATATTTACCCAGCAAATGAACTGATCGCCACAGACGCTCTCTCTGGACATGAATTCCCTCGTTTGGTTTTAGGTAACTTTTGAAATTCTGGATTTTTGCATAAAAAAAAATCCCAACCGAAGAATTTCTCTGCGGAGGGATTAATTTTGTACGTGGTATCCACGTTTTTATCTGTTAATAACGGACTCTGCACCTTAGGGATTTCTCAAAAAACGCATAAAAAAATCCCTATCGAACCTCCGTAAGGCAACCAGAAGGTCAAGTGTTAATGTGAGTTAACTCGACACATCCGGTTTTCGATATGAAAGTTCCAGGGATTATAGACCGTCAACAGGCCTCAAGATCAATTAAGAAACAATAGTTCAAAGATTCCGTTTATTTAACAGAAAATGTTACACAAAATTCTCAAGATAAGAATCGTGCCTTCCCCAATCAAGGCAATGGCTTTCAGACCATACAAGCGAGAGCGCTTACGCTAACGATCGATTAGGTAGAAAAGATTCATACATACCTTCTCAGAACCAAAATGCGAGCTTTTTAAAGAAGTCTGAGACTATCTATAATTTCATAATTACGACTGACTGATTTTAACTTAAAAAATTTTTACTAATGAATTTAGTTTCGCTAGAGACTACCTAGCTTTAAAGTTCTTGTATCGTGGCGGTTCACGTACTCAAACACATTCGTGAGAACTTATGACTGCATATGTTGATGGCGTTTAATCAGTCCACAATTTACTTGCCCCTATGCAGTTGTTCAATATTATCGATATAACAGCAACTCACCTTCGAGCGACTTTTAGGCAAAATTGAATTTTTGGTTTTTTATGCACAAGGCGTTTTCCTCTATAACTTTGTCATTTGGAGAGCCCTGCTATTGGCTTTCCTACCATCTCTTTGTATGAACTACTCAACGCGCTCGACCAAATTGCGAGCTGCTGAGTGAATCCAAACTCTTTCTATGCGAGAAACCGGCCTTGTGCATGTGCACTGATTTTTATCAATTTTTGCTTATCGGCACTACGCCGGCTTTGTCAAAATCGTCTATTTTGCCTTTTAGATGCAATGCATCGCTAAAATTTTATGCTCATACTTTAGAACGGGGCATTCAATGACCGTACCTCAAAGGTCAATGTCTTTGGTGGAGGAATAAAAAAGAAAAATATTTTAATATTTTTTTAAAGTATGTTTTCGTGCTACTTTTTAAACTGGCTTTCGGGTACTTTTGAAAAATCTATTTTAAGCCCAATTTTGGCGTACTTTTGAAAAATTAATTTTCAAGCCAAATTTCAACGCAGTTTTGAAGAATTAATCTGCGAGTGAAATTTTGGCGTACTTTTGATAAATCGATTCTTGAGCCAAATTTCGACGCCCCTTTCAAAAATATTATTTTTCTAAGTC
Organism: Rutpela maculata; assembly: GCA_936432065.2. Lineage (NCBI taxonomy): Eukaryota > Metazoa > Arthropoda > Insecta > Coleoptera > Cerambycidae > Rutpela > Rutpela maculata. Next base: position 186,068,211 of record OW386285.2, read on the forward strand.
CAATTTGTGGTACTTTTGAAAAAGTATATTATTCATAAATCTTTGACATTATATACTTTTGCTCTCATAACCTGAACCAAAAACATATTTTCCTAAGTGAAAATTCGGTGTTTCTTCGAATTTCCACCTGGTCATTTCTAACGCCTTATAAAACCCAAAACGGTCCTTATGGACTTATCGGTGCCCCTGCAGGCTCTTAAAAATGTCCTTAAATGAAATTTTTGCCTAAGTTGAATTTTGATTCTGTCTTCGACTTAGGACGATTTTGGAGAGTTCTACAACACTCCCCTCCTTTGGTTGAATCTTTTATACCCATCGATTGCCTTTAATTCCATATTCACTTGTATGACTGTATGCCTTCATTTGATGTTCTGACCTATGGTACAGATGTTTAAAGTGCCTGTCTTAATTGGGGTAGACGGCTGATTCGCCTATATAACTTAAAAAATAAATACATTTTTTAAACAATACGCCAAGTTGATACAACATTTTTATCAACTTAAATTACACCCGCGTCGAGGTGCGAAGCGAAGCGTAGCACAATTTCGATTAACGCCCACTCTCACTAATTCGTTGCACTCGCGTCTTCGCTCTTGTCTTGATCCTGCATGATTGTGGCCCTTTCTAGAAGAGGCTGATTATACCTTCATGCTGTAGCTTAGGATGGTTCTCGCTCTTGAGTCGCAGACTCGGTCGTGCCGCGCCCTTGCGACAGACTGGGTCATCTTTCCATCTCTGCTCATGGAACATATGCAGTTCTGCAACTAGATTGACTTTTTGTTATACGGTCAATAACAAGTCGTCGACTGGAGCGCGTCGACTAACAAATACAACGTGTTGTTATTTGAAAACATCTTTAACATGAATTTTGTTAACTCATAATGGTAGAAAATAGGTTCTTCGTAAGATAAATTAAATCGGCTTACGATACTCGTGCGGTCATCACCACTTGGAAAAAACATAATAAAAGAAAATTGAAGCGTCTTCTTGGGCGAAGAACAGCTTCTGAAACTCGTCTCGTAGTTTCCATTGCGAATACGGTAATTTTGTTGACTTAAAATGATTGAAATAGAAGGTGTCTTCTTGCATAAGAAAAACAGCTTCCGAAACTCGTACTGGCTAGTACTTATGCCTACGTCCATTACTCGAACTTGGCGGCTCTCGCTCTTGAGAAGCTAGGCTCACCGGATCGCACTCTTGTGATAAATCGATTCTTGAACTAAATTTCGACGCCCTTTTAAAAATATAATTTTTCTAAATCCAATTTGTGGTACGTTTGAAAAAGTATATTATTCATAAATCTTTGTCATTATATACTTTTGCTCTCATATCCTGAACCAAAAACATATTTTCCTAAGTGAAAATTCGGTGTTTCTTCGAATTTTCACCTGGTCATTTCTAACGCCTTATAGAACCCAAAATGGTCCTTATGGACTGATCTGTGCCTCTGCAGACTCTTAAAAATGTCCTTAAATGAAATTTTTGCCTAAGTCGAATTTTGATTCTGTCGTCGACTTAGGACGATTTTGGAGAGTTCTACAACATCCTCACCGGACCCGCTGGATCTTCAGTCAAAAATCGAACGAATACTTGTACTATATGAGCAATGATGTTACAAAAACATTCTCATGCTAAATATTAATAAAACGGATTGTGTATATTTTTCCAAACGCAGATCTCCATCAGACAACCTAGTTAAAGCTATACCAACAGAAAACTTTTCACCCTCAGTCAAGTTTCTTGGCACGATTGTTGACGGTGGTCTGTGTTAGGATCAACACATAGATCTGGTTTGCAATAAACTGAACAAAGCATATTTTGCAATAAAACAGTTAAAATGTGTATTCGATAATAAATTACTGCTAAACATTTATTATTCTCTAGTTTACCCACACCTTATCGTACAATGTAATTGTATGGGGAATGGCTGTCCATATAAATAGAGTGTTTGTCTTACAAAAGAGAATTATTAGACATGTTTGTTATGAAACCAAGTGAATCTTTCAATGCACAATTTAAAAACAATAAAATACTCACTATCCACTGCGTATACATTCTAAACACCATCAAATTTGTAAAAAAGAATTTAAATAACTTTCAAACAAACAGGGAATGTCATTCATACAACACCAGACATGGTAAGTTATTAAGAATCAAAAGTCATAATACAACAACTCTCGAGAAATCTCCATATTATGCAGGAATGAAATTATACAATAAGCTCCCTGCTGAAATTAAAAATATAACACCTCTTCATAAATTTGTTTATGCGCTGAAAGAATTTCTGATTGAACACAGTTTCTACTCGGTGAGTGAGTATTCGAATCTCAGTCTGTAATCCAGAGAACATGTCTATACCTAGAGCGTTATAAAAGACACTTAATGATAAGCATAGTGATAACCATATTGTTTTACTGTACTTTCTCTATATTTTTAAATTTTGAAATTGTGATAATCTTAAAATAGGTTATTAGTTTCTTATTTTTTATGAACTTTTATATTTTAATTGTTATGTATGTCTCGTCAGCTGTTTTATAATATTTTTTATATATATGTATTTGTTTTTATTACATTAATTTTGTCAAATGACGATCTCACACATACTATGTATATCCAAGTGACAATAAATATTGTGTTCTATTCTATTCTATTCTATTCTATTCCATTCCATTCCGTTCCGTTCCGTTCCGTTCCGTTCCGTTCCGTTCCGTTCCGTTCCGTTCCGTTCCGTTCCGTTCCGTTCCGTTCCGTTCCCTTCCGTTCCGTTCCGTTCCGTTCCGTTCCGCTCCGCTCCGTTCCGTTCCGTTCCGTTCCGTTCCGTTCCGTTCCGTTCCGTTCCGTTCCGTTCCGTTCCGTTCCGTTCCGTTCCGTTCCGTTCCGTTCCGTTCCGTTCCGTTCCGTTCCGTTCCGTTCCGTTCCGTTCCGTTCCGTTCCGTTCCGTTCCGTTCCGTTCCGTTCCGTTCCGTTCCGTTCCGTTCCGTTCCGTTCCGTTCCGTTCCGTTCCGTTCCGTTCCGTTCCGTTCCGTTCCGTTCCGTTCCGTTCCGTTCCGTTCCGTTCCGTTCCGTTCCGTTCCGTTCCGTTCCGTTCCGTTCCGTTCCGTTCCGTTCCGTTCCGTTCCGTTCCGTTCCGTTCCGTTCCGTTCCGTTCCGTTCCGTTCCGTTCCTTTCCGTTCCGTTCCGTTCCTTTCCGTTCCGTTCCGTTCCGTTCCGTTCCGTTCCGTTCCGTTCCGTTCCGTTCCTTTCCATTCCATTCCATTCCATTCCATTCCATTCCATTCCATTCCATTCCATTCCATTCCATTCCATTCCATTCCATTCCATTCCATTCCATTCCATTCCATTCCATTCCATTCCATTCCATTCCATTCCATTCCATTCCATCCTATCCTATCCTATCCTATTCTATTCTATTCTATTCTATTCTATTCTATTCTATCCTATCCTATCCTATCCTATCCTATCCTATCCTATCCTATCCTATCCTATCCTATCCTATCCTATCCTATCCTATCCTATTCTATTCTATTCTATTCTATTCTATTCTATTCTATTCTATTCTATTCTATTCTATTCTATCCTATCGAAATACATACAAAGGATATCTTTCAATATATGAACGAGTTCAACGATTTCCTCAATAAATGCCGACAACAAGGGCAAAACATCCACAATCTATCAATAATTGGAAACGTAAGCGATCAACCAATAATGGACGACATGACAGAAGAGCAAGAACCACCCATACAAAGAAGAGTGACAGCCGACACAGAAGAAACGATATCTGCAGAAGAAACGGTATCTGCAGAAGAACCTGAAGAAATCAACCCTGAAGGAGACACTGTTCATACAAGCCACGAGGACCCTATTCAAGAAATGCCAACATCAGAAAGGTCCCTAAACTCGTTCGATCATCAAATTAAAATAAACTTTGTCTTACACTCTCCTGCAAAACCGGAAACTAAACAAATATTTCCATCTAAACTGTCTTATGCTCAAATTTCAATTAATAATTTAGAACCAGACATAACTGATTTATTCAAAAATTATTTAGACCCAAAATTTACTTATGCTATTAATTTTGATAATGAACTTTATATACCACAGGTTTACGAAATTTAAGAAAAACATTCAAAAATTCCGCATACAAATTATTAAAATGTAACATGATGTTGCGAGACATAACAAAAAAGACGACCAAACAGAAACTATAAAAAATTATCACGAGTGTAAAACCAACCACCGCGGTATTTTAGAAAAGAAGCGCGCATAAGAAGATCATGCTATTGGCCCGGAATAAAATCCGACGTAACAGATTATATAAACAACTGCGAAATCTGTCAAACAAATAAATACGATAGAAACCCCCCTAATCAAAAACTAATGGCATGACCTACACCATCTAAACCTTTCGAAATCATTCATATCGATACGTTCTAAGCACAAGGGCAAAAGTTCCTAACAATATTAGACACATTTTCCAAATATGCTCAAGCTTACCCCTTGACAGCGATGCTAAGTACAGAAATTGTAAAAGCACTTTCAATTTTTATGACACATCACGGCCTACCTTCGTTAGTAATTATGGATAACGGGACCAAATTAAAAAATTCAGTACTCCGCGAATTCTTCAAAACACACCAAGTCAAAATACATTACATAATCGTTAATAACCCACAATCTAATGGACCGATAGAAAGATTCCACTCTACTATCATTGAACACCTACGGGTAATAAGAAACATAAATAAAGGTAAAATTGATATTTTAAATCAAATGCCATATGCAATACTAGGTTATAATAACTCAATTCATTCAGCGACAAAGCAAAAACCTATTGACATCATAAACGGGCCCTTGAACACTAAAGATCCTTTTGATATTGATATAAACCAACAACTAATAAATAACTATATCCAAGAACATCGCGATACAACTAAAGAAATCTATAAAACGTTAAATGAAAAATTATGTTAAAAAAGCACATGCCATTGAAAGACAAAATGAAAGACAAAACCGGCACGACCCACTAACTTACCCACCTAACACAGATGTATATAGAAAAATCACTACTAAAAATCGAAATAAACTGAATCCCAAATTTACGAAAGAGAAAGTAGCCCCAAATAAAAACATAAAAATAAAAACAGTTTGTAATGTTATACATAAACAAAATTTAAAAAGGCCCCGGTCTAATAAAAAGAAATTGTTGCAGGGGCCACCTGATCCTTCTGATCCTGGCAATGCCGACGGTCATGCTTCAAGAAATATCGATAAAGAATCTCAACAAGAACCCGGGCGTCCTCCCATACAAACTGGGCACAGTCAAGACAAAACTTAAAACACTTACTTTCATCCACTATTATGATCTAAACTCTATCAGGAACGAAGGTAGAATACTTAAAGAACAATATGCCAACGTCACCCTTGCTATAGAAGCCAGTCTGAGTCACCCTTACTTCTTTGAAATAGACAATTTCAACCGTGCCTTAGTATACCAATTAAATTCAGTTGAACAAAAATTTAATTCCCTAAGTCCAACTGGTAAAGTTAAACGTGGTCGCATTGACGGACTAGGCACTATCATAAAAAGTATATCAGGTAATTTAGATGCAAATTATGCTGCTCACTATGATCAAGCAATCTCTGACTTACAGAACAATCAAAAAGAAATTGTACAAAAATTAAACAAAGAAATCTCTCTTTCCACCGAAATCATTGAAAATTTCAATAACACCATCACATTAATTAAAAACAACCAAGAACTAATAACTTCTGGCCTGAATAAAATACAAAACGAATTAAACAAATTCATTTTTGAGTTTAATGATTATCTGGAAACCAGAAACATTTTGGACCAACTTAGTTTAACACTAAATGTAATTTTACAATTATTAAACGATATTGAAAATGCAATAACTCTTGCAAGATTGGGAACACTTCATAAGAGTATTGTAAAAATTGACGAATTTGAATCCATATTACAAACCATCTTAAAATATCATTCCAATGATCAATTAATTTCTGAAAATACTCATCGATATTGTCATGTAGGAAATATTAATAATTGAAATCCGGGAAAATAACAAATACTTATTATACAAACGGCCATAATCCACTTTTAGATTTATAAATAACAAAACAAATTCAATGTCTGAATAGGATTGTTTACCTTTAGGAACACGATTAAAAATATAAACTTACAACTTGTCTATATGTAATGTTTATAAAATAAGCAATACTAATTAATATAAATTAAAAAACAATAAAAAATAGAGGATTCAGTGTTTGGATTCGCGAGAGTTAGTATCGAAGTTTTCGGCGTTAAGTAATAAGAGTTCAGTGCAAACTAGGTGATATCTCTCCCCGAAAATGAATAGTTGGTAAGGCCCTTTGATTTAATTGTTATTATGTGTGTGTCCAAGCAATTTTAGGGCCAAGTGCCACAATAAATATTGTTATGTTGTTTTGAGCCATCGAGTTTAATTCCCTGACAACTCAACCTCTCCCAAAAACCAAGTGGCCCTAGTTATGACCATTCCGGTGGTCATGACAATGTTATGACTTATTAGAAATTGAAACTTATTACTCAGGATTAAAAATTGTTTTCGTGATCCATTTTCCATCCTGAAACGTTCTCTTATTATCACCTATACTCAATTCCTACTCAAAACTCTACAACAATCATCCCCAAAATATCTACCTGGTAATGACTACATAGCCGTATTCCGGAACGAAACCAAGATTCAAACAATTTGTGGACGCACCGACTTCACAACACTAGACCACCCGGATGCCAATTTCAAACCAACGACAACAATTATATTAACGAAAAATTGGTCACCAACGGTCAACCGATGCTCCTACCAGAGATCAACATTCCACCCAGGTCATCCATGGCTACCCTACCAAAAATAACTATAGAAGACATTCAACTAGACAAAATCTATGAACTTCAGAAACAATAACAAAAACTTGGACCAGTGAAACTAGTGTACAATGAGAAATCATGAACAAACTATTGGATAGTTCCAATCTACATTATACTAATTTCCATCGGGCTCTACTTCATCTACAGATTCATTCAACGAAGAATTGGAACCCCCACGCCAGCTGCGAGTGAGCAACCCCAAGCGAGAACCCGGTCATTTTTAAATCCATAAAAAATGTACGTCGATTTAGAGATGGAGGAGTTATATTGTTGTCCACCCTATATTAATTGCACTTGCTGCATATCTTATCTATTTTCCTAGAATACGCTGACAATGTATAAGTCAACCAACGCTTCCTTTTGTATTATAAGCCTCAGTTCTGATTTAAACTCTGTAATAGTCGCTTGCAATAAAATTTGAATCACAATAATTTCCATTGTGGATAACTGATTGTTTTTTAAAAACCAGTCTTCGGTTCCAATGTATTTATTTCAGGTTAAGTGTAATAATCACATATTACTACAAAACGCTTTTAATTCGATTGTAGCAAACACCGACCGAAAGACTTATTCCTAATTAAAGGAGCTCTCGTGTCAGCCACTACACACCACTTGCAGACTGCAGTTTCGAGCTGTTGACTCTCTTCAGTGCAAGGTAGGTATGCAGCGACTGGCACGAGATCTGCGATGACTCTTGGTACATGTTTGCAATCTTACGACTGCAACATGCAAAAAATGTATTTCCTTATTTTTGGAATAAAGATGTATAGAGGGTTGCTTCGGAGAGAAATTACGTTTGTAAATACTCTGCTCTCTAGAAGCATATTTTTGAACTATTGCTGCCTATCTCGGGCTAATCAATTCGATTTTAGTGGACAGCGAGTGAAAGCGTACGCTAACAATCTATTTGGTGCAAAAGATTCATGGAACCCTCCCAGAATCAAATATAAGCCCTTTTAGAGATTATTGTGACTTTTGGAATAGGTAATTATAGCTGACTGAAAACTACATAAAAATGTTTTACTAAAAAAAAAAATTACTATCTAGCTTTAAAGTTCTCGTAACGTGAGATTTCACGTACTAAAACACAAACAAGAGGACTTACTTACTACATAAGTTTGATAACGTTCGATCAGTCCACGACTTACTTGCCCTTATGTAGGTGTTCAATATTAGACAAATTACAGCGAGCTACCTCCGAACGACTTTTGGGCAAAATTGAATTTTGGCTTTTTTATGCACAAGGCGTTTTTCTCTATAACTTTATTATTTGGAAAGTCCTGATATTGGCTTTCCTACCATCGCTTTGTATTGATTACTCAACGCGCTCGAACAAATTGCGAGCTGCTGGGTGAATCCAAACTCGTTTTATGCGAGAAACCGGCCCTGTGCATTTTCATTGATTTTGTGTCAATTTTTGCTTATAGGCGCTCCGTCGCCTTTGTCAAGTTCATCGGTTTCGCCTTTCTGATACATTTCTTTGTTAAAATTTTATTGCCATTCTTTAGAACAAGGTATATAATGACTGTACCTCCATGGTCAATGTCTTTGGCGGAGGACTAAAAATTGAAAATATTTTGAATATTTTCAAAGTACTCCTAACGAAGGCCACGTGTTCTTCGGACGTAGAGGGACCTCAATTCGTTTGGGGGCAGCCACAATGCCACGGGGTTGCTCAGCGTAATCGAGGGTAGCTAATGAATGTCAGACTTACCAGGGTACAGTAGGTGGCATGTCGAACCACTTCTAGCCCGGATAGAACGTTAACCCAAGCGGGACGACCGACGTTTAAGAAAATATCTAGCTCAGCTCTCCAGGGCGTCTCTGTACCCAGTTACATACAGATGACTCGAAATTATGGTCTTCTCTTCCTGATCGTAGCAAATAAATAAAACACTCGTACTCTTCAATTACTAAGTGAATATATTATTCAATATTTACAACAAACAAGTAAAATGTGTCCCATGTATCATATAATATGTGCCTCCCAAACCCCATGTATATATAAATATTTCAGTTACGTAACAGTGGCCAAGATTGACCGTCCTAACTAGATTACGGTGCCCTACCGGGTATGATCTTACTGGGTGTACAAAAGGGAAATTGAGCATTAATTACTTAATATACACCGAAATAAAATAAACACATACACAATCTGGGTGATTACGTAATATACACTAAAATAAAATATCATATATATGATTTGGATGGGTACCTCACCGGTGCATTAACGGGATCTGATGTCCCTTCGAAGAGGGTAGGATTATTCTTACTCCAGACGTTCACTAGTCCGTCAACCTTCCGGCCTGGAAGATACACCGCCCCAACCTTGAAGATTGCAAGGACCTCGGCCCCTAAGCAGACAAGGATGGAGATGCCGTAAACCTCCAATAAACGTAAAATCCTACCAAAGTAGATGGGTTCTCACATATAACCACTAACACGTACAACGAAATTCGGAGAACACAAATCTGTAGCGAAATTCACAAATTCTCTAGGGAGAGCCGCAATGGCGTTGAATTGCTACAAAGCGTAATGGAGGCCGCGTTTTTGATAAAGTCACAATGACTGCCTTCCTTCAACCAAGAAGTGGCCCTCTCACGCATGCGTCAAAATAAACGCGAACATTCCCAGACAAAGATCACTGCTTGAACTATGTGTAAGCCGATCGGCAGTTCTGTCTCCGGTCACAAGATGACTCTGCGATGCCATAAATGAACTTAATTACGAGGAGCACGAAATCCGTGACAATCCCCCCTTTACTCCCATAAAAAAAGAAGGGAGAAGAAAAGATGAAGTCTCTTCTTCTCTCTCTTTTTTTTTCTCAGATCAAGATCAATGACCACTTAAGAACTAGTACACCTACTGAGGCTCAAACGCATCATCGTAGTCCGCCTCAAGGCTACGACTGTGCGACAACAAACCACAACTCAACAACAAAAAAAACTACTAAGGCTAAAACGCAGCATCGTAGTCCACCTCAAGGCTACGACTGTGCAACAACAAACCACAACTCAACAACAAAAAAAACTACTAAGGCTAAAACGCATCATCGTAGTCCACCTCAAGGCTACGACTGTGCGACAAACCACTAGGGCTAATAGGCACGGGTAACTCGCCCTCAGGTTACCCGTCACGCACGATGCCAACTTGCGGGAGTCTTCCCCACAACGCTACGGCAACCACCATTCTGCCTGCAACCGATCAGTAACCAGGACAATAGTATTGGGGTGGGGCCCGAAACGGACCTAACCAGACCTCGACCTGACTAGCCAAACCTTCGACCTGAAACGAACATGATCCGTCCCAACACTTCACCCAACCACCTGCAATTGGACATTCAAGTCAGCAGACGAAATGTGGCTGCCTCCAGACGAATTGGGATCCCTCTACGTCCGAAGAACACGTGGCCTTCGTTAGGGGACTTTTACCTCTCGCAAAAGTTGCGCGATCACAGCATTCTCAGGCCCCTGTCATAGAGCCACACAAAAGACATCACTTCCAGTGAGACAAGTCGGCTCGGTTGACGGACATGAACGTGGTTTAGGCGATCTTGTAAATATATATATATATATATATATATATATATATATATATATATATATATATATATATATATATATATAACTGAAGTGTGGCCTATAGTTGACCCAGTGACCCGTTAAAACAAAAAAACCGTCCTGACCAGACAATTTACATTGCGAATTTATCAGCCCTAATTTGACTCCACTATAAGTGCTTTTAACTTGTTGTTGTTTTTTTGCTAATAGACGCCTACCGACGCCCAGCGTCGTTTCGCTAATTTAGCTAATTTTGTCCCTTTTACAGGTTACTAAGTGCTTTTAACTTAAAAATTGTTTTTTTGCGTATAGACGCCTACCGACGCCCAGCGTCGTTTTGCTAATTTCACTGATTTTGTCCCTTTTACAGGTTATTAAGTGCTTTTAACTTAAAAATTGCTTTTTTGCGTATAGACGCCTACCGACGCCCAGCGTCGTTTTGCTAATTTCACTGATTTTGTCCCTTTTACAGGTTATTAAGTGCTTTTAACTTGTAAAAATTGTTTTCTTGCGTATAGACGCCTACTGACGCCCAGCGTCGCTTTGCTAATTTAGCTCATTTTGTCCCCTTTACAGGTTACTAACTGTAAAAATTGTTTTTTGCGTATAGACGCCTACCGACGCCTAGCGTCGTTTAGTTAATTTAGCTGATTTTGTCCCTTTTACCGGTTGATAAGTGGGTTTTTGTGTTGTAATTGCATTTTCCGGCTTGCGTTTCGTTTCTGCGTATTTTGCGAAGTGGATTGACTTGTTTTATTTCTGAGTCCGTGGGTGCGCTTTTAAGTCTTTTATGTGCCACACGGAGCGTTTGCCATCAGAACTCTCAAGTTCATATGTCAACGGTGAAAGAATTTTACTGATACTGAAGGGATCCACAAATTTCGGCGCCAGTTTCGCGGTAAAATACTTAGTCGCGTCCGACTTGGCATCTGAACGTCGTCAGACCTTTTGTTTCAAAACAAACTTATTGGGTCGGCGTCTTACATTATAATGTTTTTTATTACGTTCATAGGTCTTCAATATTCTACCCTGGACGTCCTTATAGACTCGAGAGAAAGCAAGTTTACGGTTTTCCGGATCCACCACTGGGAAATCTGACTCAGACGGAACATATCGGTCACAATTGCCGTCCAACGGCACTTCACGTTTGAAAATAAGGAAATTAGAGGTGAAACCGGTAACTTCGTGCTTAGACGAACGAATGGCAAAGCCTACCTTCTGTAGATATTGATCCCAAACCCTGTGATTATCCTTCACATAAGCGGACAGCATGGTTTTTACTACGCGATTCACCCTTTCGGTCGGGTTACACTGAGGATGATAGTTGGCTGTATACGCTATCTGGATGTTATAAGCCTTCGCAAGGCCCTGGAAACGGTTACTCTGGAACTGACGACCGTAATCTACCACTATAGTTTTCGGAGCTCCAAAAAGAAGGATTATATTCTCCTCTATGACCTGCGACACGCTGCTAGCTGCAGCTGATCTCAACGGGAACAACAGGGCGAACTTACTAAAATTGTCGCACACGACTAAAATGTGCTGATAGCCCTTGGCAGTCCGCGGCAACGGCCCCATGAGGTCGGCACTGATTAATTGCCAAGGCTTATCAGCGGTAGGTGTCTTGCCCAGCAGATTACCCCCACAGGTTTCTGCTCGGGTTTGGTGCTAATGCAAACTTCGCAACGCATAACAAAATTCGCCACATCAGCCTTCAACTTTAGCCAGTAGTACCAATGTCCAATTCAAGCGACGGTCTTATATACATCTGTATGTCCGCTACAAGGATCCGAATGACAGACCTTAATTACCTCCAAGCGTTTCTCTTTAGGCAAAACTGATTTCCAACGATTCTGGGGTTCCGACAATTCCGGATAGCTCCCCCTCACATATTTATACAAATGGGAATCATTTTGCGCACGCCACAACGGATAACGCAGTGGAGACTTCCTGACACGATCTAACATCGGTAGATACCATTTACCTGTAATATCAACCTGACTATCTGACGAGAATGGTTCCTCCAAGGTGTCTACTAAGATGGGAACGACACGGGACAAAAATCGGGCACGATGTGACCTGACCCTTTACGATGAATGATTTCATAGTCATACGGCTGGAGGCGAAGAGCCCATCTGGCCAATCTACCTTGAGGGTCTTTTAGTTGGTGCAACCACAACAACGAATGATAATCGGTTATGATCTTGAAGTGAAAGCCTTCCAGGTAATGACGTAGCTTCTCCACTGCCCAAATTACTGCAATACATTCTCTCTCGACCGAGCTATATTTACGCTCCTGACTGGTCAAAGAACGGGACAAATAACAAATCACCTTCTCCCCGTCGTCGAAATGCTGCGACAATACAGCTCCGATCTCGAATGCGGAAGCATCCGTGTGGACAAAGAAGGTACGTAACCACATATTCCTTGAAGAGTTTAAATGACCTCTCACACTCAGGTGACCAACACCAACCGACATTCTTCTTCGTGAGACTCGTCAAAGGACAAACTTGTCAACCACATATCGTAAATACTTGAGTTCGGGGCGACAAAATTGGCACTTATCAAAACTAACCATTAACCCAGCGGAATGTAAACGATCAAAAACCTTCCCTAACGTTTCCAAATGGGAATCAAAATCCTTCGACATGATCACTATATCGTCTAGGGAGACTAGAACCGATGACTGCAAATCAGCACCAAGCACGAAATCGATAAGGCGTTGCCAAGTCGCCGGTGCATTCGACAAACCGAAAGGCATAACCCGAAATCTGAAGAGACCATTGGGGGCAGTGAAAGCAGTAAAGTCCTTTAAAAATTCGGTAATAGGAACTTGCCAGTGCGCACTCTTAATATCCAGTGAACTTAGGTACTTGGCATCTCTCAACTGGTCTAATATGGAAGAAATTAACGGAAGCGGATAGGTATCTTTCTTAGTGACAGCATTAAGCCGTCGATAATCTACACAAAAACGATAAGTTTGATCCTTTTTCAGAACTAAACATGTAGGTGAAGACCAAGGGCTTTTACATGGCTCAATTACACCGGCTTCCAGCATTTTCTTAATTTCGTCGTCAATCAACTTTTGTTTAGCAGGCGAAATGGGGTAGTACATCTGTTTGATAGGCTTGGTACCAGGTAGCAACTCAATTTCATGGGAGACAAGGTGTGTACGACCGAGGGAAGTACCCATCAGTTTTCGATTATCATCCACCAACCTATCCAGAGCTAGTTTTTGCGACATACTTAGAGAAGTTTCATCCAACACACTATTCACCTCGACGAGCGGTTCCTGCTCAGAAAAATTCCAAACATTCTGTCTCAAATCAGGGATTATATTCATAGCGATCCAAAAATCTACTCCAAGAATCAATTTATGCAGCAACTCCGGAACTACTAGGACATCCCTCAAACAAATTGGAGCGGAAACATAACCTATACTGGAACAAACCTGCCCATAAGCCACTCTGCCCTCATTGACAGATGGCTTTAGCCGCAGCCCAATCTGCTGGAAAGCCTCATAATCAGATGGTCCTACTAATGTCCTCGAAACGCCTGAATCTAACAAACCCATTATAGGGAAACCTAACACCGAAACTTCTAAATAAGGGCGTTGGTCCCCCACTACATGAGAAATGACATAATCTAAGAAAATTTGTTGCTTCAGATCAGCAACGATATTGGTCGATTCACCAACAACGGGAGAAACTGTTCGACCAGCTAGCGTCTCCCTGAAAGGTTTCCCGCACGGAAATACTTGGGACAAGACCTAATGGTGACATCTACCTTCCCGCATTTAAAGCAAAACTTGTTCTTTGGTATCTGACACTCCCGAAATCCGTGACCTTCCTGACCACAGTCAAAACACTTGATCGGCGACTGCCGAACTTCGTCTACGACGAGGCTAGAACGGGAGGTGGAACGAGAAGAAGAAGAAAAAGAAGCGTTTGAAGTAGACGCATAAGCCAACTCAAGAATGAGAGATTTTGATTTAGATGGAGGAGGAACATACGACTTCACCAGTTCTCGCTTAGCGTCAAGCTTACGGAAAAATTGCAGAAGTTGCGTTACAGAAGTTATTTCCTCAAACGCTAGGAAAGGGTGGTAGTATTCGTTCCAAAATAATTTCCAGCTGAGTTTCCTCGGCCACGGGGGCGTGCATTTTATTAAACAATTCCTTCATACTAGCGATATACAACCCGATACTCTCTCGACTACCCTGCGTACGATGCTTTATCTCCTCGAATAAATTGCGATCGAAGGTCTCAGGCATAAACTGTTCCCTCATTAACTCAATTAAGGATGACCAATCAGCGGCCTAGTCCTTAACCATGTTATGCCAACTATAGGCATCCCCTTCAAAGAGATCTACAGCCTCATTAAGTAGCCTCGTCCGCGAAATGCCGCGTGACTTGCGTTTCTCCTCGACGCGTTCGATAAAAGTAGTAAATGACATCTCGCCCTTCCGACCAGTAAACTTCAACCCCCAGTCCCTAACTGGTTTCCTCATCCGAACTACTATCGTCTACCGCGGAACTATGCGCGTCAGGTTGAGCCAAAGTGGTGCGCAATACGGACAGATCAAGGACGGCTGACGCCTTGCTCCCACGATCCCTGCGGACCTTTTCCTTGAGCTTCTCAAAAGCTAACGACAGTTTAAGCCGAGTGTCGGTCTTCGCGCTCTTGTCCGGGTCAGTCAGTGGCACAGATCGGTTAACACGTCCTAACGCGTGAGCTATTTTAGAGACTATCCCCCTATCTATCATTCTCTATACCCGCAAAATCATCGATCAACTGCTGGATGGAAGTCAGCGTTGCTGTTAGCGCTAAAGTATCATCAGCAAATTTAAATGGATACGGTGGGCTTTTAATAGCCAGTGAAGACTTTTCCAGGTGTATTGCCACTCGCAAAACCGTGCGCAGGTCTGCGACCGTAAGATCGGTTCCATATCCTAAGCCATGTACTTGCAACTCATAAATAAGCTCATCTCGAGTTAACCGATTTACATCCAACTTAATCTGTGAACCAGGCATAATAACGATTTTAACCCCTATGACCCTAATAAAATAAAACAAGTCAATCCACTTCGCAAAATACGCAGAAACGAAACGCAAGCCGGAAAATGCAATTACAACACAAAAACCCACTTATCAACCGGTAAAAGGGACAAAATCAGTTAAATTAGCAAAACGACGCTAGGCGTCGGTAGGCGTCTATACGCAAAAAACAATTTTTACAAGTTGAAAGCACTTAGTAACTTGTAAAAGGGACAAAATGAGCTAAATTAGCAAAACGACGCTGGGCGTCAGTAGGCGTCTATACGCAAGAAAACAATTTTTACAAGTTAAAAGCACTTAATAACCTGTGAAAAGGACAAAATCAGTGAAATTAGCAAAACGACGCTGGGCGTCGGTAGGCGTCTATACGCAAAAAAACAGTTTTTAAGTTAAAAGCACTTAGTAACCTGTAAAAGGGACAAAATCAGCTAAATTAGCGAAACGACGCTGGGCGTCGGTAGGCGTCTATACGCAAAAAAACAATTTTTACAAGTTAAAAGCACTTAGTAACCTGTAAAAGGGACAAAATCAGTGAAATTAGCAAAACGACGCTGGGCGTCGGTAGGCGTCTATAAGCAAAAAAACAATTTTTACAAGTTAAAAGCACTTATAGTGAAGTCAAATTGGGGTGATAAATTCGCAATGTAAATTGTCTGGTCAGGACGGTTTTTTTGTTTTAACGTGTTCACTGGGTCAACTATAGTCCACACTTCAGTTTTGCAGTTTCTGCGAGGTCGGCGTATTGTTTATTTAAACAATTTAATTTTTTATACCGTGTTTTTCATCGGTTATCTTTGAATATCTCGAAATCTATAAGTCCTATGGAAAACAACAAAGAGAAGGAGAATGTTCGTTATGAGTTGTGGAACAAAAGTACATGAACTATAATTCTTTCCAATTGTTATTATTATTTAAAAAAGGTGAACATTGCAAAATTGTGCGTTTTTAAACGAATTGCTGTTATTTCGAAAATAAAGGATAATCTTCAATGAGGTTTTGGAAAAATATAGCTCTTATAAAGTATAATCACGCTTAAAATTTCAAATCTAAATGATTATTAAAACGGGTCAAATATACAATTGTTGCTAAAAGTTTACACTCCTGTGAAATCCTGCCATCAAATCCGAGAAATGTGTACGATGGCTCAAATTGTAGCTTTTTAATTGTATTTTAAGATCACGAAGGAAAATTTTTTTTTCCAAATTTAAACCGTTTTTATTGCATTTGTTTATAATTTTCGAAATTTTAATAATAAACAAATTCAAATGTTTTTTTATGAAATCAAAATCGGTAAACGATTTATGAAAGTAGATTAAATAAGCCATCTTTCAAAAAAAATTTATTGCTCTGGATGTATTTGGAGCTGAGACACGTTGATTTTTGCGTTTCAATCACTTATAAATAAACAAATTGATATTTCATCTTAAAATTCCTGTTGATTATTCCCCAGTGCTTATATTTTAGTCCCAGCTAGTTGAGAATAATCTAGAACTACATTTTTCAAAATTGCATCTAATAAAACGTCTTTGAAATCATATCATAATTCGCGGTTGACAGGTAATATTTCCCTCTCCCACTCATCATATTTCGCAAACTAGGTAACTAAGACAACTAATGTACGAACTAAGTTGAGCCAAGTTCAGCTTGAACCAAGATCAACAGCCAAGGTTACGATTGTTACAATAATCGTAACCATGGATTTTAATCTTGGTTCAAGCTGAACTTGGGTCAACTTAATTCGTACAACTGGCCCTAACGTAATAAATATCTCTCTCGATTTCCACCTTACTGAGATATATATTTTTTAATTAATCGCCTCTTCTCGCAAATTTTGATTATTTCATTTAATTTAACGTGAAATAATTTGTTTAATTTTTTTTTTGAAATTGCAGTAAATTTTTAATTTCTTTATTTTTGTTTTATTGGAATGTTGTTTCTTTTAAATGTTATTTGTTTAGCTTTTGTTTATAAAAAAAGAGAACAATAACAATTTAATTTATATACCGTGTTTTCCATTAGTTTTCTTTGAATATTTCGAAATTCTTAGGGAAACCAGCAAAAGAAAACGTTATAAAACAAAAGTACATAAACTATAATTTGTTCCAAATGTTATTATTATTATTAAAAAAAATTAGATATAAAAAATTAGACGTTTTTAAACCAATGATTGTTCCTATCAAAAATAATGAATTTTCAATGAAATTTAAGAATGTGATTCTTATAGAGTACAGTCACCATTTAAAATTTTAGAACAAAATATTTATTAAAACGGCTAAAAAAATCAAATGTGGGTATGAAAGTGAGAGAGATTATTTGTTTGATAGTGGTGCGAGTGATGATACAGATTCTACACGGAGTGACGATAATAATTATGAAAATTCACGTAAGAGACAAAAATTGCTAAGATAATTTTGTAATTCATTAAAAATTTCTTATTTTTAATATAGCTTTTTAAGAATTAATATTTCCAATGTTAAGTCAAACTAATTATAAAAAATATAATTTGCAAAGACACAAATATAATTAAAATAAATGCAGCTATGGTTAATTGGGCACAAAAATAATTTAGAAATAAAATTATATAAAAAAAATATTTTTAAGAAAAAGCTTTTATTTGGAAAAACTACCAAAAAGTAAAAATATTTTTTTTAAAATTCATACACCTGGAAACCAAAAGCTTTGGGGCGGTCATATAGCGCTATTGTTTAGTTAATTTGCTCAATTGACCGCCCTCAAAGCTTTTGGTTTCCAGGTGTATGAATTTTGAAAAAATTATTTTTACTTTTTAGAAGTTTTTTCAAATAAAAGCTTTCTCTTAAAAATATTATTTTTATATAATTTTATTTTTTACTTTTTAGTCCACTCATTTTACAGACAAAACCCTTTCATTTGCCACCGCCATCCACCCCTTCCCTCTCCCTGCTTCTCACCTATCTAACACTACTTCCTACTTCTTCCCACCTCTTTCCACCCCTTCCCCTGCCTTTTACCATCTCTCCCCACCTCTTTCCACCCCATTCCCACATCTACCCAACCCTTTTCCACCTCTTACCACCCACCCACCCACCCTTTCCCATTTCTTCCCACCTCTTCCAACCTCTTTTCCACCTCTTCAAACCCATTCCCCACCTCTTTCCACCTCTCCCACGTCCGCCATATTGAATTTAGAATGACGTCACATACTTTATCGTATTTTACTCGTCAAACCCTTTCATTTGATATCCATATCAAGGGGGTTGTGACTAAAAAGCCGATCCGCCATCTTGGGACGTCCGCCATATTGGATTTAGAATGACGTCACATTGTTTATCGTATTTTACTCGTCAAACCCTTTCATTCGATACCCATATCAAGCCCAAAGAACACAGAAAATCGGCCCATCAGCGGACCATCACTGGGCCAGAAGTTTCATTTCTGGCCCAGTGATGGCCCGATGAAGGGCCAACCTTTGGTGTTTGTAGGGAGGAGGTTGTGACTAAAAAGCTGATTCGCCATCTTGGGACGTCCGCCATATTGGATTTAGAATGACGTCACATTTTTTATCGTATTGTACTCGTCAAACCCTTTCATTTGGTACCCATATTAAGGGGGTTGAGAGTAAGAATCCGATCCGACATCTTGGGACGTCCGCCATATTAGATTTAGAATGACGTCACATTGTTTATCGTATTTTATTCGTCAAACTCTTTCATTTGATACCCATATCAAGGGGGTTGTGACTAAAAAAGCCGATCCGCCATCTTGGGACGTCCGCCATATTGGATTTAGACCGATAATGGCTATACTATGTTGCATTGGACTTATACACGTGTGCCAATTTTCAAAGCTCTAGCTTAATTAGAACTAGTCGAAATTCAGCTTGCAAGATTTGACCTAAACTAACAAACACACATACAAACACACAAACAAACATTGCAAGTTAAATAAAAGCTTTTAAAAAACTAATTAATTTCTGTTACGAGTTATTGTTTGGAGTCAAATTAAGGATATAAAAGAGGTAATTAAAGAATTCTTCTGCTGCAGGAGTTGTACTGTTTTAGTTTATTTTCAATGTAATAACATGCAATGAGAAGGTTTTGGATTACATCTTATCGTTGCTTCATATGAAATTTAAATAATTAATGTTGCAGCATTAAAGTCTTTCTATTTTCGGTACTAGTAATCACATCACAAAAAATCCAAATCGCTTGCAATAAAATTTAGAATAAAACTAGACTTATGAAACAACACTCAAAATTATTAATAATGGCCCTTTTCGTATAATTTAAGAATTGTAATTTAATATTGCATACATTCTAAAGACAGTGAGTGAAATATGTGCTTTTTATTGAACTAAGACTTGTTGGAAAATTTTACCGCAAAATGTTTATTTAAACGACTAAACAATGTGTAAAACTGTAATATAAGATGTAACACATATCTGATGAGTTTCGGATTTTTAACGTAATCGCTAATGGTTTGACTTATTTTGAAAAGGTCACACAATGTTTCTTTGGGTATCAAAAGTTTCAGGAACACAAATATTTTAAACCCGCTCGCTTTTGCTGCATTGTTTGGAACAAGTTTTTTGGTTAGAAATTTTCCCGAACGAATCAACCATATATAACTGCGATGTTTTATTTATACTAGCGTCTTTTGCATTGTATGTACCAATTATTTTATTGTTTTCACATGTTTTATCTTATATACTTTTTAGTTCGCCTATCCTGCGAAAGAATATTGTGTTTATAATTTAATTTCCTATTTAATCCGATCTGGCCTTGCTCCGTCCGTGCCTTTCAATTGGCACGACGATTCGTATCGGGGATGTCTGGGTGGCTCGGAACAAGTGCTCGGGAGGACAATATTGCAACGTGTTTCCACCCTTGCAAATTCCGTGGTTCCAAAAATTATAACAAGAGATGTCCACTAACACACTTTATTAAATCATTTTACTGGATACTTCACAATACTATTATTAACTTAAATGAACTTTACTGAATAAAAATAGCAATGTTTATCACTTTGTTTTCACATTGGAGTCTTAACCTCACTTGTCAAATCCAAGACTTCATAACTTTCTGAACTACCCGCCGAGAATGCGGTCTTTTATACCTAAAAATGACAGATCTCGATTTTTCTGTGATGATGCCACCATTCTCAGATCACTCTAGAACTTTTAGTAGGTTCTTTTTCTAGTAGGTGCAAATCTACATCCAGATAACATCCGAATTGAATTCTGTGTTGCCTATGTTTTAGGGGTTGATATTTGTAACACTGCCCCCTCCTTAAGCCTGAACGTCCCGGTCAGGAAATTCAGTCTTTTTCACATACTTCGCCAGTCTATCCAAGTGTACGATCTTCATCTTGGACTTTTTGTTTCGTTGAATCCGATAGACGACATCATTAATTCGGGTAATAACAGTATACGGTCCTTCCCAAGGAGGTTGGAGTTTCGGTGACTTCCCTTTCTTTCGCTGTGGGTTGTACAGCCAAATCAGATCTCCTGCCTTGAACCCTTCTGAACTACCCTTACGGTCGTATCGAGCCTTCATTCGGTCACTGGCTAAGGTGATTTGGCCCTTAACTAGCTCATGAACATTTCTTAGCCGTTCACTCATTTCATCCACATAGCTGTTCACAGGAAGCTGTTCTCCGCCTGGTGTTCCGAAAATCAAATTACACGGCAGTCTGATCTCATGTCCAAATACTACACGGGCTGGTGTTTGTTTCGTAGACTCGTGGATAGCAGCTCTGTATGCCATGAGGAAGAACGGTATGTGGAGATCCCAATCACGTTGATTCTTATAAACCACTTTAGAGAGATGTTCTTTCATGGTCTTGTTATGTCGATCCACCATTCCATCTGATTGCGGGTGAAGAGCTGTTGTCCGTGTTTTGTGTATCCCCAATAACTTGCAGATTTGCTGAAACACCCCCGACTCAAAGTTCCTTCCTTGATCTGAATGCAGCTCCAGGGGTACACCAAACCGACATATCAAATTATCTACTAAGACTTTGGCGACAGTGACTGCTTCTTGGTTTGGAATCGCATAGGCCTCTGGCCACTTACTAAAATAGTCCATGGCAACCAGTATATACTTGTTACCATCCTTGGTTACTGGGAATGGGCCGGCTATATCGATTGCGATCCTCTCGAAAGGAGCTCCGACGTTATATTGCTTCATTGCACCTCTACTTCTAGTCTGTGGTCCCTTACTGGCTGCACAAATTTTGCAACTGCGACACCAAGCTTCCACATCTTGACGACTATTTACCCAATAAAATCGTTCTCGTACTTTTTTCAGGGTCTTATTAACGCCGAAGTGCCCATCGGATGCTCCATTATGCACTTCCTGAAGTACTTTCGGTACTCGACACCTGGGAATCACTAGACGCATAACAACTTCCCTGCCATCCGGGCTTTCCCAAGCTCTCTTTAGCAGCCCATTCATGACTTTAAGTGAGTCCCATTGGGCCCACAAAGCCTTCAATCCAACTGCCTTATCCGAAACATCCTTCCATGCTGGTCGAATTCCTTTCTCCTTTGCTCTCAATATAGCACCAATCTCTGTGTCATTCAGTTGTTCTTGTCTCAGGGCTTCGGTTGTCCAATCATCCGGAACCTCCATTTTAATAGTGTTGATGGACACCGTACCCTGCAATTTCTCAACGTGGCGGCAGTGCTTGCAATCTTCCTTGCACGGTCTTCTAGATAAAGCGTCTGCGTTCTTATGAGATCTTCCAGGTCGATGTTCGATTTTGAAATCATACTGTTGCAGCCGTTCTATCCAACGAGCCAGTTGACCTTCAGGGGTTTTTAACTGCAACAGCCATTTTAATGCAGCATGGTCGATCCGAATCTTGAAATGTCGCCCATAAAGATATTTATGAAAAAGGTCCACTGATTTAACGATGGCCAGTAACTCTTTCCGGGTTACACAATAATTTCCTTCCGGTTTGGACAGCACCTTGCTGAAGTACTCGATCACTCTTTCCTGCCCATTCTGGATTTGGGACAGTACACAACCGACCGAAGAATTGCTGGCATCCGTGTCTAAAATAAAAAGTCCTTCCCATTGTGGGTATGCTAGCACAGGACCAGTGCATAGAGCTGCCTTCAATTTTCTCCATGCCGTTTCACATTCCGGTGTCCATTGGTACTGCACTTTCTCTTCTGTCAGCCGGTGTAATGGCTTCGCAATTTCTGCAAATCCTTCCACAAAGCGCCTATAATAAGTGCAAAGGCCAAGGAAGTTCCGTACTTCATGAACGTTAGATGGTCTTGACCAATCTCGTACGGCAGAAATTTTGTCGGGGTCTGTTTGTATTCCATCCGAAGACACAACGTGACCAAGAAATTTGACTTACTTCTGGAATAGCAGGCACTTCTTCGGGTTCAACTTCAGATGGGCATTCCTGACTCGCCCAAATACTTCTTGAAGATTTTTCAAATATTCTGTAAAGTCCTGTCCCATAACAAGCACGTCGTCAAGGTAAACCAGGCACGTCCTCCAGGTTAGCCCTCGCAGTACGAATTCCATCAATCTTTCAAAGGTAGCTGGTGCATTGCAAAGTCCAAAAGGCATCACGGTAAATTGATAAAGACTACTGCCTGCTGAAAACGCTGTCTTTTCCTTATCATCAGGATGAAGCCCCACTTGCCAGTATTCACTCCTAAGGTCTAACGTAGAAAACCATCGTGAGCCTGCCAACGTGCTTAACGTGTTGTCAATTCGTGGTAATGGGTAACTGTCTTTCTTCGTGACATCGTTTAATTTTCGATAATCGACACAAAATCTTAATGTTCCGTCCTTCTTAGCAACCAAAACTACTGGCGATGACCAGCGACTCGTTGATTCCTCAATGACTCCATCTTGTAGCATCTTGTCTATCATTACCGAGGCATCTTCGTGTTTCGCTAATGGAAGCCTCCTAGATGGTTGTCGAATAGCGGGTGAGTCGCCAGTATTTATCCGATGCTGGACTATGTCTGTTTTTGTAAGGGCCTCTGTATTCTTGGCAAATACTGAACTTTCTTTTTCCAGGAACTTGATTGCCTCCCTTCGTTCATCCTCAGATAAATGCTCCAACTGGGTACTCAGCAAGGTCAAAACTTCCTGGTCTATTTTTGTAGATAAACTTCCTTCTGTTTATTCCTCGCACCTTGCTACCGATGTGACCGGTTCATAGGAGCCAATCGGTTTGCCTTCCTTAATAGTCACTGAGTGGGAATTTAAATTAACGACTCTAATTGGGATTTTGTCTTTAGTTCGGGTTAAAGTTTTCGCCACAATAATATTGGGTAGGGACTTAATCGATTCGTCATTTTCAACCAGGCCAACACGGTATCCTCCAGGATTTCCTTCTAAGGGAGCATCGATCATTTGTTCTGAATGAGCAGGAATCTTGATCGTCTGTGTTGTTAACAACCTCGCTTTAAGGAATTGGTCATCTGCGGTTGCCAGAATAAATTCCTCATTTCCAATTTTTAAGACTCGCTCCCCTACGTCAACAATAAATCCCTGCTCTCCCATGATGTCTAGACCCAAAATGAAATAATCCATAATGTCAGCCACAATGACCTTGTAATTGAACCTCAACCGTCCAACCTGCAGTTCCAAGTTGACCTCTCCATGGACCGCAGCCCTGTCCCCCGTGGATGTCCGAATGATTACTCCATTTTGCTTCTTGTCAATCTGCAAGCCTGATATAAACCCTGGCCACACTATTGATGACGTAGCACCGGTGTCAATTGTAAACACGCATTTTCTTCCATTCACATATCCTTGCAACAACAGACTTCTTTGGAGCTGGGAAATCTTTACTTCACTGGGGGCACCGCATTCCCTAGACAGCACAGCCCCCTTGGTGCTGCTATCTCTAGTTTTCTTGCTTCTATTCGACATTCACAGCATTTACTCGACTCTCCGAGTTCTGCTGTCGACAGTCTCGTTTCATATGTCCCACCTTGCCGCAGTTGTAACATTTAATACCACCACTCGGCTTTCCTCTGTTTTGCTGTTTTTCCTGCTTTACGAGGTCATCCAGTTTATCGAATAATTTGGTAAACATTTTCTGCATCTCGGTCAACATAGAGTTCTGGTTCGTTTCTGGTTGAGATTCTTCGAGAGTCACAGCTCGCACTCTCGACCTTGGAGTATCTCTGTAAGCGGCTTCTACTTCAAGTGCACGCACCAAAGTTTCGCTACTACTTTGGTGTCTCGTCAGCCTCAGAACTCGCCTGACCTCTTCGTCCCTTATGTCATCTAAAAAGGCCCCTACGGCTAATTGTTCCTGAAATTCTCTAAGTGCACTCGGATACGTCAGGTGTGCCAGTCTCTCTATGGCAGCCTCGAATTCTTGTAAACTTTCTCCAGCCTTTTTTTTGTTTCTCCACTGGGATAGTCTGAAGTAACTCTGAGGCCTGGCCCCTTAACGCCAGAACTAATGCCATGGCCTTTTCCTCATTATCCCAGTTGTTCGCACACGCTGCTGCCTCAAACTGCCTCTTGTACGCCGTCAAAAGAAGGAAGTTTTAGTCACTGACCTGATGATACCACCTGCTGGTTTCTCTATCTCTCAACTGTCGTTTAAGCCGGTCCATTTCTCCTTTGACTTCTTGTTCGAACTTGTTTACTTCTCTTTAACTTCAGTTACTTCTCCTCTTACTTGACTGACTTCTGTCTCGACTACTCCTACTTTACCTTCGACCTTGTTTATGTCTTCTTTGACTTCACATTTTAGTACTTCATTGGCAGAAATGATAGCGTCCTGTTGTATTTTCATTTGTTCATTCAGAATTTTCCTTAATTCTTCCTGGCGTCTTTCTTCTTCCTCTTTTTCCTCTTGGCGTCGCCTCTCTTGATCCTTTTTCTCCTCTTGACGTTGTCTTTCTTGTTCTTCTTTCTCTTCTCGATGTCTTCTTTCTTGTTCTTCTTTTTCTTCTTGTCGTCTTATTTCCGGGTCTTCCATCATTTTCTTTAATTCATCTCTCTCTTATTGACGTCTTCTCTTGCTCTTCTTTTTCTTCTTGACGCCGTTTTCCCTCCTCTTGACGTCTTCTTTCTTGGTCTTCTTTTTCTTCTTGACGTCGCTTTTCCTGATCTTCTTTTTCTTCGCGTTGCTGCGTCATCATCCTCGTAAACTCCGCAAGCAGGTCCTGTAGTTGTTTCTCTGCTGCCATGCTTCTTGTTGTTACGGGCATACGATGAAGTTAACCAAGTTTGTTTGCACAATAGCGTTAAGAAAATTTAGACTCTCGTCAATATTTTCAGTGGAACTTTCTAGAGAAATCTCGAAACAGCACGAAAAAGTTTTATCTAGAGTCTTTTATCACTATCCAGTTTAGAGAATTTAATAGTCTTCACTAATGTCCAAATAGAAAAGTTCTAGAAATTTTCACGCACTAACACAAATGAGTCTTTTTCTAGTGTCTGTATCACTTAACACTATTTTCCTTTTCGAAAATAACCCTCGAACAATGTCCAGTAAATTAGTCCTCTGTGTTAGCACTAACCCTCGAGAATACTTCTTGAACACTTCAGCACAACTTCAGAGCTCCTCTCGTCATAAAATTCCGCTTCTGACACCAATCTGTAACGTGTTTCCACCCCTAGGAAACTACCCATGCAAATTCCGTGGGTTCCAAAAATTATAACAAGAGATGTCCACTAACACACTTTATTAAATAATTTTACTGGATACTTCACAATACTATTACTTACTTAAATGAACTTTACTGACTAAAAATAGCAATGTTTATCACTTTGTTTTCACTTTGGAGTCTTAACCTCACTTGTCAAATCCAAGACTTCATAACTTTCTGAACTACCAGCCGAGAATGTGGTCTTTTATACCTAAAGATGACAGATCTCGATTTTTCTGTGATGACGCCACCATTTTCTAGATCACTCTAGAACTTCTGGTAGGTTCTTTTTCTAGTAGGTGCAAAATCTACATCCAGATAACATCCGAATTGAATTCTGTGTTGCCTATGTTTTAGGGGCGGATATTTGTAACAATATGTTATATATAATTTAAAATTTTTGATTTGATTTTTTATTTGATTCGATTTTTGATTTGATGACTAGCTCAGAATACGAATGTTTCGGATTTAAATCTAGATGGCAGAAATTTTTTATTATTGTATCAGTGATATTAAAAATTTTATAAAAATTTTGTGCATGGACTTAAAGTTAGTTCTAGTTAGGTCGTCAGTAACAAGAGATACGAGGGGAACATTTCTCGGCCCTTAGCAACCCATTTCGGTGGCTTGGATACACCACTGTGTGGTATCGAGTGTATATAGAGTTGCCTATTGTCAACGTCCGCGGAACTTGGAAAATAGGAAAGACGATCATAGCGCTAGCGGTTAGTTCTGTCATTTGGTTTTTGTTTTGTCGTTGCTGAAGCTGGAAGAAAACAAGTCGGCGAGGGCTAGCGTTTTATAATTTTGTGATTATTAATATCGTGGAAACACGGATTAAACGTAACCCTCAGTCGTAGGAGCTTCTGGTTAGTTGTTTTATTGGAAATTGTGTTGTGATATTTTGTCGAAGCCCCGATGAAGCCAGATTTCCTGGGATTCGAGCCGGCACGGTCTTCCATCTTGGTTTGCTAAAGGAACCGGTTAAACCGTAAGTTGCGCCTTGATGTCTTTACCTCTTTAACGAGGATTGAGCTCCATTGTTATTATATTTCAGGGTTCTTTTTCCTACTTTTTTTTCTGGGAGCACCCTTGGAACTTCATTTTTTTGTGACACCCCGAAAACTTATTTTTGGTGCCTGCACCCTAGAAGTTGGATGCTTTGGACGCCCTGGATGTTTGGGATTTATTATTGATGTCTTGAGGACTTTCTTTTTGGAGCCCTTGGTAGCTTACCCCTAGCTGGGTTGTGAGTGGACAGGGTAGGTGACCCTCCGAGTCCTTGGTAGTTTCCCCCTAGGACTTCAGGAGCCTTCTTTCGACACACCTTCGAGAGCTTATGTTTTGTGAGTCACAGCAGTCTGGGAACAACCCTGGTGACAAAGCTGGAGCATTTTTACCCCCGTGTCGACGACCCTTAATCGTTCGATACACTTCAGTGGTCTAGCTAGAGTATCGGAACTCACGAAGTGTTACTGTAAGCTCAACCCAAGAAAGCATCTGACTGTAAGTAGCTTTGTATTTGTTCATCTTTGTCCTCTCGTCGGAAGTTGGAGCGTAGTGTGGCCCCACCGACCTACCCCTCTGTGTGTGCGCCTTTATTATTGTTTGTCAGACTTAAGTTTCGCATTATTATTCTAGGGCTTATGTGATGGGAATAACCCACAGTGACATAGTTATTCGAGCCGTTTTATATTTACATTTGTGTATGTCAATATTTTGTACGTAGATTATTTATCCATAAGTATTGCCCTTATGGCGTTTGTCTCATTAAAGTAAGTAACATTGATTATAAGACTTACCACCTAGTTATATTGCCCCTCTGGCACTGGTTTCGTGGTTTATTAGAGTAAATTTCATTAGTACGAACTTTTAGATAGCCGCATTGCTCCTTTTAATGCTCGTTGAATTTTGGTAGAAATTTTGAATGGTCCTGATATTCTGGGAATTTTTAAATATTTATGTAAATAATTAAGTGTATTAGTAGGGTGATTTTCACTGGGGTTTTTGTACAACGAGCGAAATGCCTTTTAGGCGTTACCCCCATAATATATAGGTTAGGAATCCCCACATCGTTTCGTTCGGCAGCCCTTCTGGCTCTTTAATAAAATTGTGCCTCTCTAGGTACCATTGATTAATTTTATAAAACTAGGTGTTTATCAATGTGTTGTTGATCATTAAATATACATTTTGTTAATATATGTCGTAGTTTGTTTTCAAGTGACCGCCACAGCTGTATAACCACGTGCCCACCCCATCTTAACTGAGCTAAGCCAGGTATATAAAATTTTGCCGCCTCTCGAGGGGTAATCCAAACGAGCCAATTTAGTTTGTTTAGTCAATTATTATTTTAGTAGTCCTTTTTTCCCTTATCTGATGTTGGCACGTCAAGACCGCCCCCCTCTTAGACGCGACAAAATTATAAACGAATGCAATAGAAACAGTTTAAACTTTGAGAAAAAAAATTTTCCTTCGTGATCTTAAAGTACTTATAAAAAGTTACAATTTGAGCTGTCGTACACATTTCTCATATTTGATGGCAGGATTTCACAAGGGTGCAAAGTTTTAGAAATAATTGTATACTTGACCCGTTTTAATAATCATTTAGATTTGAAATTTTAAGCAGTGATTGCACTTTGTAAGAGCTATATTTTTCCAAAATTTCATTGAAAATTATCCTTTATTTTTGAAATAACAGCAATTCGTTTAGAGACGCATAATTTTGCAATGTTCAATTTTCTTTAAATAATAGTAATAGTTGTAAAGAATTATAGTTTATATACTTTTCTTCCACAACTCATAATGAACATTTTCCTTCTCTTTGTTGTTTTCCATAGGACTTATAGATTTCGAGATATTCAAAGAAAACCGATGAAAAACACGGTCTAAAAAATTAAATTGTTTAAATAAACAATACGCCGACCTCGCAGAAACTGCAAAACTGAACTGTGAACTATACCCAGACAGCACCAGATATTCTAAGAATATTCTCTAAACGTACTAAAAGGATTATATATATTCTGAATAAATATAGAATATTCATAGAATATTAACGTGTTCAAAGAATATTCATAGAATAATCATTTATGAATGTACCTATAATATACTTCATGAATATACCAGTAATATTAACTTACGTATATACTTTAGATAATATTCCTGGAATATTCTCAGGAGTATGAAAATATAATTTGAGGAATTACACTAGACTGGAACAATACTAATATTTATAAATCACAAAATGGAAGATAGTTTTATTATATATATATATATATATATATATATATATACATATTTTTTTTTTCCTGAAATTAGGAAATATTTTGAAATAAAATAATATCGTGTACACAAGTTCAAAAATACCTAATATAGTATTATGTTTTAATAAACTATGTGTGTTTTGTTCGTTTCCTCAAATCTCGAATAATTTCTTAGTTTTATACAATATACGTTATGACAGATTTAACATTCACTCATGATATGGGCAAATGAAATTAATGAAATTTATAGAATAGTTCGAACGCAGCTCGCCCGATGTGCGATTTTTGAACATGCTCTTCTGGCTGTAAATTCCGAACTCAAGGTCAAAGCGTCATGTAATCTATGATCTATACAAATTAAAAACCGTTGCACGTCATCAAACCGTTGATCCAGCATTCGACTATATAGTTGCCAGATTGTCAGAAAAGTATCGACCTTTGGAGAAATAATGAGAAGGTGTAATATTAAAACATAAACTCAACAAGAATTATTACAACAATTATTATTACACTGAGAGTTCTGTAGAGAAATGTTTTCGAATAAAAATTTAGAGCCCCAAACAGACAAGACACGAAAGTAAACGTACGGGAAACCACCGATCATAACAAATCAATGTCAATATTGTTAATCGATCATCGGCAACGTCGCAGCCGTCGGACCAATGCTACCAACCTCAAAATAGGCTCGAAATTTAAAATCATTACCAATTTAATATTAGGTTTCTTTTTTTTAAATTAATTGTAGTGGTATGACTACACTGAATTTATGGCGACAACGATGACGTGCAACACTTTTTATATGGTTGTGGTTGTCTCTGACTCTCTGAGAAGGTTATCGTCGCTGTTATCAACTAAAAGTGCATTAATTTGTTACATTTTTAAGTTAAGTGTCCTAATTTGCAATTATATTTCACAAGTGAGTACCTACTTGATTCTTTAATTCTTATTTTATGCCAATTTTTATAAGTAATAAAAATTAATATCTATTTTTAAAGGTTATAAGTATATAAGTAATTAGTACGTTTCAGAAAAATCAAAAGAAAACGAAATAGTACCTGGTACTGGCAGTGCCAGAAAGAAGTGAATGCTTTAATGATTGATGGCAATAATGTTCATATAAATCAGGGTGTTATTGTTCCGACATCAATAAATTCATTAGTTTTACAAGAAAATGGCACGTCTAATGAAAATTTAAGTCAAAATATTTGTCCCCAAATTTCTCGTAATAGCACTAATAGCATTGCAAACAATGCAAACTCATTAAGTAGACTTCATTTAGATAGTAGTCCTAGAAATAATGTTTCAAATAGTGGCACTGAAAGTAACTTTTTAAATAGCGATGGTAGTGAGCAGGGCTTTGATTTTGATATTTTTTATGACCAGCATATTATGAACCATCCAATTTATCGTCAAGCAATAGTTCCAATGAAAAGTTTGTTCAGCAACTAAATCAAAATTCAGATGACATCATTGACAAATTACTTGACTGGGCCATTATCATTTCAATATTTTCAAACTGAAAGTAGTGCAGAGAGTGTCTTTAGTTTCTTAGATAGGGTATCAATTATTAATTCATAATCCAAATTTTCTAATAAATCCCATTCAACACTCGTAATGAGAAATGCTTCTAACCTCTCCTGACCCAATAACGATCTTAATCTATTTAATATAATTTTGAGCTTGCTGAAAACTCTTTTACAATACACTTGTTTGCAAGAGAGGGTTGAAAGATATTTATAGGCAGTATACAAATTGAAATATGCCGCACAGTGAAGATTATATTTTTCTAAAATCTTTAGACGGCAGACAAAACAGCCCAAACAAGGATCATTTAAATAAATATGTTTTTTTAAATAAGCACTATTTTCATTTTTGTTATCGTTGCTAAAAGGACTTGAAGCATTTTCATCATCACACATGTACATGGTACATATTTGTCATCTTGATTTTGGGCTGATGATGAGTACGACTGATTTTTTTAAAGTTTAAAATTATTAAAATTTTGTGTAAAACTGATAAGCTCATTATTGATTAAAGATACATCAAGTTCTATCAATTGTGAATGATTTTGATTCAAATTGTTCAAGTGCAGTTTGAATTTCTTTAAAATTTCGTGAATCTAAATAACAAAATTGTCTGCTTTTTAAACTTTGCCTAACTTGATTAATAACTAATTTAAATATTTTTATTTCAAATTTTTTTGTTGGTCCTTCACTATTAATTATAATCGCTGTCATCGCACTGCACTGTTCATCATGCCTTTTTTTCTTTTTCTATTTCGAGTTGCAGGAAATTCTGTTTCTGTGTATATGTCAGTATCTTCAAATTGTTGGTTTTCATTTACAAAACTTA
Source organism: Rutpela maculata (assembly GCA_936432065.2). NCBI lineage: Eukaryota > Metazoa > Arthropoda > Insecta > Coleoptera > Cerambycidae > Rutpela > Rutpela maculata. The sequence continues at coordinate 186,099,996 of OW386285.2, forward strand.
TGAATTTATTAACTTTACATACAATTTCTAGAAACTTTTCATATAACTTGAATTTTGAAAAGATATAGAGCTTATTGCCGCATTGCCGCGTGTCTTTTAAAATACATTTTATATGGGACTACTTTCTACTTTTAACTTTAATATTATTTTTATTAAGAATACCTAATAGCAATATTACGGTCTCTCGACGCCGGACCTTAAGGGTCCCAAAACTGGTAAGTCGAGGGCCCACCGGGAAATTTCCCGGTTTTCCGGTGGCAGAATCCGACGCTGAGTACGAGCAAGCGAGAGAAATGGCCTGCGACAAGGCATTACCAAGTATTTATACTGATGACAATAAATACGACCACTTCTATGTGCCACCATATAAAATATTAGGAAGTTATGAATTAATGAATTTGAAATCATCAAAATTACTTAAGTAATTTTGATTTCTGTTGTTTTAGAAATGACGCACTGGCCGAGAATGAAGAAGGAAATGTTTGAAGAAAGTTGGATTTTTAAAACATATTTAGAAGAAGTTTTTTTAGTTTACATTTAAAAATATCATTAAATGTAAAAAAAATATAAAATGAAAATGTCAACCTTGATGTATTGCATTTATTCCTAAATAATACATTAAAAACAAGATGTATACCGTAACGTAAAACAATAGGAATGCATCATAAATCGGACTCGTAACTTGTTTATCAAAATAAATACTACTTTTATTTTTCATATTTTTAGTATTTGGTGTTATGTAAAACAAACTAAAACAAACATTCTAATATTATATTAAGACAAAAAATACGCAAGGAGTGGAAAGTTTTCAGGTGATTATGGTTATTATTATTTTACACTTTAATTTTTATATAATTATTTAAATCGAAAAGTAAGATAATACAAACATCAAGCTGAAGGAGCTACTGTAAACATTTGTGTCTTCCCTCATCCAGGTGTGTTTTGATGATGGATTTGTTTAAAACATGTTTCTCTTTACCACAATAAAATCATGTTTAAAATAAAGGTTCACATTAAAGAAAGAAATCTGCTATTTTTTGTCCGCCATACAAATTGATCTGTAATTTATGTGGTGTTTATGGTTTTTTACTTTGTTGTCATATTTTTTTACTATCTTGTGTTTTTTTTATTACTTATTTATAAACAGTAATAAATAATTTCACAAGTTAGCAAAAAATTATTTTTTCCCTATATTTTAAAATTTCAGGTATAATTCATAGCAGAGTTTGAATATGCTGCAAACATTAGCAGAATATTCTGATTATACTTAGAATATGTCTAAGATATTCCTAGAATAAACTATCCTATTTAATTGCTATACCTTATACCGGGTGACCCAGAAAGTACATACCCCCCATTTTTTTCTTCAGTTTTAAAAATAAAATTCTGAAATTTGGGAAATCAAATATAGATACAACGGCCACATTTTGACCATTCGGTAGTAAAAAAATCACTACCGGTATGGCCGGAAATTACCACAACTTTCTTATTTTAAATAGCACCCTGTATATTTAACTCACTTTTCTCATAAAGCTGTAATTTCTTTCCAGCACTTTTTTCAGATTTAAAATCGGATGAAAAATAATCTTGGAAATGCCATTTATTTGCTATTTCTAGTTGGCTTTGGAATTCAGGAATAAATTTAAAAAATTTCGAAGTAGGCTTTGAATATGAATAAAACGATATTTCTCAACAAATTAAATGTAAAATTGGCCTATTTTGTTCATTTGCTTGGATTTAGAAATGTTTTTCCCATTTTACCAATTTCATGGAAATTCAATTTTTGTCACAACTGCAATTTTTCAAATAGTACCCTGTATGTTTTATTTTTTTATCAGATGGAGTGGTTTTGCTTTAGATTGGTTTTTCACGATTCAAAATTGAATATAAACTAAAATAATTAAGCTTTCTGTAGAAGCGTTTCGAATTATGAGTCCATATCAAGCTTAATATTTATTTTAATTTAAATTCAATTTTTAATCTGGAAAAACCAATCTAAAGCAAATTTACCACCCCATCTTATAAAAAAATAAAACATACAGGGTACTATTTGAAAAATTGGAGTTACGACAAATTGAAATTCCATGAAATGGAAAAATGGGAAAAACATTTCTAAATCCAAGTAAATGAACAAAATAGACCAATTTTACGTTTATTTTGTTGGGAAATACCCTTTTATTCAAATTCAAAGCCTACTTCGAAATTTTTTAAATTTGTTCCTGAATTCCAAAGCCAACTAGAAATAGCAAATAAATGCCATTTCAAAGGTTATTTTTCATCAGATTTTAAATCTGAAAAAGCGTTGGAAAGAGAAATTACAGCTTTATGAGAAAAGTGACTTAAATATACAGGGTGCTATTTAAAATAAGAAAGTTGTGGCAATTTCCGGCCATAACGGAAGTGATTTTTTTACCACCAAATGGTCAAAATGTGGCCATTGATACCCGTATTTGATTTCCCAAATTTCAGAATTTTATTTTTAAAACTATAGAAAAAAGTGGGGGGGTAGGTTCTTTCTGGTTCGCCCGGTATATTCTGGGTATATTCCTGTAATAATCTGGATTATACATAGTTTATCCCTAAAAGAATATTCTAATATTTAACATTTTTGATATTCTATGTATAATCATAGAATGTGCAGAATATCTATAGAATATTCATAAAGAATATTCTAGGTTTATCTGACAAATTCCAATATGACGATTCCATGAATATTCTCAAAAGTTTGTTTATATCTAGGGTGTTTTCTATGAATAATCAATTACTCCAAAACGAATATTCCCAGTTTATTCTCAGAATATCTGGTACTGTCTGGGTATATTCGCGGTATATTCCTGTAATAATCTGGATTATACATGGTTTATTCATAAAAGAATATTCTAATGTTTAACATTTTTGATATTCTATGTATAATCATAGAATATGCTGAATATCTATAGAATATTCATAAAGAATATTCTAGGTTTATCTGACAAATTCCAATATGACGATTCCATGAATATTCTCAAAAGTTTGTATATATCTAGGGTGTTTTCTATGAATAATCAATTATTCCAAAACGAATATTCCCAGTTTATTCTTAGAATATCTAGTGCTGTCTGGGTAGTTGACCCACTCAATATGTTAAAAAAAAACCGCCCTGACCAGACAATTCACATCAAAATCCTAATATGATTCCACTATTAGTAACCTGTAAAAGGGACAAAATCAGCTAAATTAGCAAAACGACGCTGAGCGTCGGTAGGCGTCTATACGCAAAAAAAATTTTTTACAAGTTAAAAGCACTTAATAACCTGTAAAAGGGACAAAATCAGCTAAATTGGCAAAACGACGCTGGGCGTCGGTAGGCGTCTATACGCAAAAAACAATTTTTACAAGTTAAAAGCACTTAATAACCTGTAAAAGGACAAAATCAGTTAAATTAGCGAACGATGATGGGCGTCGGTAGGCGTCTATACGCAAAAAAACAATTTTTACAAGTTAAAAGCACTTAATAACCTGTAAAAGGACAAAATCAGTTAAATTAGCAAAACGACGCTGGGCGTCGAATTCCCCCCCCCCCAACAAAAAAAACTGTCTGCCGTAGGGAGCAGTAAATAATCCTACTACCCGGTAACACTCCAGTGTGATATTTACAAGCGACTCAGGAAGAAAAGCCTTTATCAGTTTATATATGATAACGTTAGGGGTGAACTACCCTTAATAAAACATAAAACTGGTTCCAATCAACTTTTATTATAGAAGATTGAATTGTAGTACACTGCACGTATCAAGCTCAAGGTTCGTCTCAATACTGCCGCTGCCTAGGCACGTCACTCTTAGCAGGAACCCACTCGACTGTCCTGCCAAACACACACGTGACAGTCAGGTCCGTCCCTACTCTGATGGGGTGTGGGTGTATCCGCTAACACGGCCATCCTGTACTTCGGCCGGCAGGGACTTCTGAAACAGAAACTGTCGGCAGGAACAATCGTAACCAAATTCAGTGTTATTTCATTATCACAACAAATGCTGGTATTGAATTTCGTTTATACAAACGTTACTATCAGCAAAACTGACCTGTCCCAAGGACACTTTAAATTTATTGACATGTCGACCTTAAAAACCGCACCAGGCCTGAAATATTGTAAATAAATTGTAATACAAACTTACCATACTTTGATTGACCGAGACACCTTTGCTCAAAAAATTTCTGCCAGTTGCATCGCTTTGAAACTATTAAAAATATGGTACTATCTCGTTCTCGTCTCATGCATTTGTGTCATCTTTTGCCTGTTTCTCATTCTTTCGCGCGAAGATGTTCGCTTTAAGACTCTTCATCTACAAATAACAGCAAAGTGGCCTGATAACAGTTGATTATCAGTTCACGACCTTTTTCAACGTCTGTGATTGCCGGGCCACAGTATTTCATTTTCATACACGGGGTGTCCCAAATAATGTGAAATCTTTACATTGTCATTAAAACGAGTAACACACATCATAAATATTCATTTTACTTCAGACCGTGACACGATGCAGTTGATAATAATTGTCTTTTGTCTATTTCAAATAGTCTTAGCCTTTGAGCGTGAGTGGGCTATACAATATCTACAAAGTTACGGGTATCTTGAAAAATCATCGAACCAGACGTCCGTAGCTACGCTTATGCTTGAGGACGCCTTAAAAAGCTTCCAAAAATATTATGGTCTACCCACTAATGGAACTATAAATGACGAAACAAAACAATTAATGAAAAAACCACGTTGCAGGGTGCACGATAACATAGAGAATTTTTCGTTACATCATGAACGCTGCGGCATAAAACGTCTTTGTCTTGGCACTTCCCTCGAGCAGATGGAAATTCTAAGGTTGCCTCGGAGGCGTTTGGAACCTGGGAATGTGTATCAAACCTAGAATTTTCATATTCTGAACAGAACCCGGATATTATCATAACATATGGGAGCCAACCATCTCGTCACAACAATCAATGCCGTGCCGGTGCTTGCCAATTTGACTTTAATGGAAAAGGAGGAGTTCTTGCGCACGTCTTTTATCCCGATAACGATTAGTGTATTGAAATTCATCTAGACAGAAGCGAAAATTGGTATGTTGGTCTAAATATAGCTCTAAAGTGAAAAACCAGTATGTTTTCAATTTTATTGCATGAGATTGGTCACACCCCAGACAGCACAAAAACATCTTAGAGACATCCAAAAGACATCTGACTTCGATATTTAAGACGTCTTATGAATGTCCATTTATGCCTGAAAGACATCCGCAAGACATCTTTTAGAACCCTGATGTTACAAAAGGTAACGTCTTTATGACGTCTTTCTACAACATCTTTACGATGTCTTTCTACAACATTTTTATGGAATTTTCAGATATGTGCAGAGGAAACTTTCCATATTTGATAAAAGTCTGCAAAAGTCATGTAAATAATATACCTAATTGCTTGCACTTATTTGGTAAGTATCAAAATGAAGCATCATCACGAATCAGATTTCACCATAAAATAGCCTATCAATATGGCCAATGGAAAGTTAGAAGGAAAACTTCCTGGAAACTTTCCAGTTTGAAAACTCCGAAAGTTTCCAGGAAGTTTTCCTTCTAACTTTCCATTGGGCATATAGATAGGCTATCTTATGGTGAAATCTGATTCGAGATGATGTAAGCTTCATTTTGATACCAAATAAGTGCATACAATAATATTATTTACTTACATGATTTTTACAGGCTTTTATCAAATATGGAAAGTTTCCTCGGCATATCTCTGGGAATTTTTAAAACTGCTAGGTAAGTATATGAAATAAAGTAATTCACCTCATCAGTTAAAAAGTATGATTATTATAATTTTGCAATTTTGTACAAATAACATTAAATTTTTTTAAGTAAATTTGTTCTTCGGTCAGATGCTCTCCTTAGCCACGCCTGTATGGTGTTTTCTGTGCCTCGTTTATTTTGCAAGTCCTGCCGCGTGCTCCACTGAATCTAAAAAAAAAATATTTTATATTGATTTACATCTTTACATGTATATTTCCTAAAGCAAGGTTACAGTCATGGAAATTTGAGCAGTTAGGTATTCCGGAAAATCAGACAAATGAACCCCGTGAGGGGTTTCCTTGGATACATACAAATTCACCCATGGAGAAAACTTCAATCTGTTTTGTTGACAGTACCTAGTCCATAACAATTTTCACAGTAATCATTTTCACATATTGATGAATTTGTCTCTATCCTCGTGGGGTTCGTTTGTCTGATTTGCCCCAATATTTGATGACTATTTTATAAATAAAATTTGTTTTAAATTATTAAAAATGTTACTGCCCAAATGGATGTACCTGAAGTTTCCAACGTTCACTTGAACGAATCGATTTAGGCGTTCCATTTTTCTGGTAATATTTGCTGGCAACGGCAAATATTACTAGAAAAATTGTAAGCCTAAGTCGATTAATTGGAAATTTCCATATGAAATTTGTTCAAGTGAACGTTCGAAACTTATTCAGCTACATTCAAATGGCTATATAACGATACTTATATTAACACGTTGACTGCCATGAGTATTCAATTGAATACACATTAGGTGGGTCCAAGGCGCCACGTGTATGTATTAGAATTACACAATACCGGTTTATACATATAGGACAAAAAATACTCGTGGCCTGGAGGACCCAACTACTGAATTTGGTGTGGCATGGCAGTCAAGGTGTTACAGTATTTTTTCCACACAAGTATATTGCTGGTACTTGTGGGGATGCTTTACTTACGTATTTCAGAACTGTGATGTAATCGAAAATCGTCCACCTGGCCAAGAGTGAAACATAACCTTACAAATTGATCACAACATGACGTGTAGAAATTAACAGTATTTCACAAAACACTAACTACAACTACACGCAGATGCAAGCATCATATTCTTGACAGTTTTTATCAAGAAAATTTAATACTATTTTCTCAAAAATTGTCGGCGCCACAGCGTTGTCCACATCATAAACGTCAAACGTCCACATTCCACAAGTTTGTTAAAAACTCGATGACTCAAGATAGACAAGGACAGGGCGACGTACGAAAGAATCTCGAGTAACAAAGGAAACAAAAATGCACGGCGCCTAAATCAAATTTATTATTTTAAATTAAGCTGAAATGTAATCTATGGTAATATAATATTTATATTGATGAAGTTTTCTATCTTTAGTTTAACAAAAATTACGTTCAACAGAAAATTAAGATTTGATAATTATAACAAAATAGATATAACTATAAAAAAAATAGACATAAACAAATATAATGAGAGTTATTTTGTAAATATAAATCCGGATCAGCATGTTCTAAAATAAAAAAGTAAATCAGATATAACCAATATTGGCTACAGTTTTATGTAATTTAATTTTAATTTGAGGATATGCAGGTGAAAGACATTTAAAGGACATCCTAAAGACATCTATTTTAGTCGTCTTTGGAAAATCTATAAAAAGATGTCTTTAAGACGTTTTTTTAAGGTCTTCAGGCGTTCAGACATAATATGGACATAAAAAAGACGTCTTTAAGACATACCGTGCTGTCTGGGACTTTAGGGCTAGAGCAGTCAGGATGTGAGTTCGATAATGTTTTCCTATGCAGATAGTTTGGTCAACAATTTATCTCCGGACGATATCATAGGCGCCCCATCTAACCCAACAACGACTGTCTACTCTACCACGACAGCAGGAGATATGGTGCCAGACTTCAAATACATTTTTAATAGCTGGTAAACACATGTATATATTTAGCGATGAATATGTATGGAAATTAAAGCTGGTCGACCGAAAACCCCCTAGATTTCACAGCCGATTACCATTCCCGCTGATTTCTCACATTTATCAAAGACCTTCTGGCGATATTGTAATAATTAGTGGAAATCTGTTTTATATACTTGACTTCCCCAGCTTTACAGTTAAAAATAGTCTAAGGAAGCGCTGGGTGTGCCAAAGGAAGCCAATATAAACACCATATTTGCCACGCACTCTGGTAAAACCTACATATTTTATGATAACACCACTCTGTAGAATTTGACGAGTGTTTGTTAAAAGTTAAGAACCGCGGAAGAATAGTCGATTTATTCCCTAGAATACCAGCTGATGTAAATGGTGCGTTTAGGTACATCAATGGAAAATTATATTTTTTCAAGAATCAAACGTATTATGAGTTTAACGAATGTTTGGGGCAAATAACAACAGCCGGCCCCTTGAACATGGATCTTTTTGGAATTAATTGCCTGAATGATGACGTCATTATTCAGATCAAGAAGCTGTTATTAGATCACTGTGATTAATAAAATTTTATTACCAGAAAATTTGAATTAAAAATAAAAATATATTTAAAAATGTTTTGTCTTTTCTTTTCCGCTGCTTAGTTGACTCTGAAAATCGGTGCCATTTTTCAAGTTAGAGCTATATCGAAACACATAATAGAGTTAATGGTATTGTTATAAACGGTCAAGCCAATGTCTTTCAACAAGTGCGCTGACCCTGTACATCAGTTGACCAAAATAAATCACTGTCGCCTTATCTTATTTACTTTGAATTTGAAATAACAACCTAATTAAAATTTATCTTATCTTTTTTTATTACAGTAAGCTGTAAACAAAACTGACCGCCAGCTCTTACCAAAATATGTCTTAATGCAACCCAGTTCTTATCAAAACATCTCTTAATGCAACCCAATTATATTTATTTAATAACTTTTTCAATAGACGAATAAAAAAAAATACTGTGACGTGCTTACACCCTTTTTGTAAACACCCTGTATCGTGGGTTCGGAAATTATAACAACCAGGGTAACACTAAACACTAATTTATTAACTTACTTAATTACAACAATAACTACTTGGCTAATAACACACTGTGTACTTTACTCTCTTCTGTTCTGATCTTACTACTCTTGTTATCTAAACTGCACTGCCCATTCTACTTCACTCCATGCCTTATATACCTAAAGATGACAGATCTCGAAATTTCTGTGATGATGTCACCATTCTCCAGATGGTTACAGAACTGTCATCATTCTAGGATCTTCTAGAAGTTCTCTATCTGGTAGGTGCAAATCTACTACATTTAGACATTCGAATTAGTGAATTCTGTGCCTACTATATTCTGTGCCTACTGTGCCTACTACATTCTAGGAGTTGCAACACATCACAATACACACAGCAAAAAGAAATTTGTACCTGTTTTCAAGGCTCCTTATTCCCCGAACTCGTCAGTCCTTCGGTTTTATGTTAAATTACCTAAACAGTAACTGACGACTCTCTTTGTTTTTGTCTAAAAAGCAAAAAAAAAACACAATCTGTCACGAAGTTGAAAGACTTTCGTGTGTATGGTGTTTCATCAAGTATATTATCTGTAAAAAGTTTAAAGCTCGAATTTATATTTTCAATAAAATTTAAGATTGTGTATGTGTTAAGTTTTTACACTTATTTTTTTATTTTGATTTTATATTTATTTTTATTTTGTATGTTTTATCTAAAAAGTTTTATAGACCTGTATTGAATTATAAAATTATGTAAGGTGTAGGTTATTTACGCCTCAGCATTGAAAGGTTGTTCTTATTACCACAGAAATATTAAAAAATTAATGTGTTTTTACCAAGTTTTTCAACCCATATTAAGATTTTAAGACGCTGTATCGCACAGTCTCTTCAATAAATTATTTAAACTGCTTTTGAGTATTTCTTACCTCCAGCCATTCCACACGTCAAACAAAAATAAATATTACTGATTTTACAAAATTTAACAAGCTCTTATCACATCCAATCAATCTAAAATCTGTCGAGTCAGAAGGGTACCGTGGTGCTCCATTCACAAATGACCTTGACGCGGTGAGGGGGCTTAAGTAGCTGCAATGATGGTCAAACCTGGTTTGACCTGAGCAGGGAAAACTAAGAACGACTCACAAAGCAATTCCATGGAAATGAAACCCATAGAAAAGCAGATTACGGTGCAGGGGCCCGGAACCCTAGTATCGGTCCAGGCAGAAGGTGTTGGAGCAGGCCTCACTGGACCGTCAGCCAACTACTGCGGCTCTCCCCAGGCCGGGGCGAGAAACATTACTACTGGGCAAACAGGAGAGAACCCCTTTGCCAGAAGGGATTCCATAGCTGGGAGTCCCCCTAGAGCAAGAGAACAGGCGACCACTAGCAGTCAGAAAACATGTTCCTCGGTGACACGATCAGACACGGGGTCAGGCAGAGATAGTCCCTTAAACAGACGGGACTCTATGCGGAGAACACCTCCCAAAGAAAGTTATAAAAAGATAGCTACCGTCAATCAACCGAACAAACGGAAGAGAACAGAAAAAACTCCTGAAACTTCAAGGAAAGACACAGTAACAGCGGACATATTTAGAAACATCATTGGGAAAATATGCGGACAAGTCAACCAATTAGACAAAACTTTAAAGGATATGTACAATCCCAAAAAGGAACTGAAGGATATAGTCGGTAGACTGACTCTGCAAGTAGAGCGGCTACAAAGTGAAGAGATAAGTGAATGGCTCGAAGGAATATTAGAAGACGATAAAAGTCCTGAAAAGACTCTGCAGGACCACAGCAAAAGCACAAGGTCGATTAGCACACAAACCTATATAAATAAAGCTACAATCGGTACCCAGTATGATGGGCCGGAAAGCGAAGAAGAGAAGGAAGGCAAGGAAGAGCAGCAGGTCATGGAAATAAACAAAAAAATGGCGAGCATTGCAAATGAAACGGAGCTTCTAGACCTCCTAGATCAAACATGGCCTGAAAGAGTGTTTCAAGCAACTGATCTAAAAACGGGCAATCCCTTAATAGAACCAGAAGGGGACCAGGCTGTATATGTAGAAAATTCGAACATGGAAAAGGGGATCGGAAAGAAATATAAAGAAATATACCCCGACCTAGCCGAACAGCTAGCAACAGAAGGTCAGCACGTTCCGTATATAAGACTTATTACGGAAGTCCCCGAGAATGACGGGTATAGAAAAAAAGAAAGATATGTGTTCGGACTCACGGCGCAGACAAAGGTGGATGAAACAAACAAAACATCTACTTTTATGGGAGCAATGCAAAGACTGAAAAAAATCGCAGGCAAGAAACAAAGACAAAGAATTCATATACCAGCTCCAGACAACATAGATGGAGAAAAGACGAGAAAGGTGATTGAATGCGTATTCAGAGGAACGGATACCAAAGTCACAATACACGAACAAAAAGGAAATGAGTGGAAGACTCAAGTAAAGACGCTGGAGAAGAAACGACAGCCAGCCAGAACTGCGATAGACACGGGAACAGTCATAGGAAGTCGAGAGGAAAGGAATATGCAGATATTCTTAAAACCGTGAAAGGAGAAATCCAAAAGACCAACTATGAAGTAAAAACAGTAAAAAAAAAGGAAGGAAGGAGACCTTATAATATCGGTAAAAGGAGGACAAGACAGCGCCAAAAAAGTAAAGGAACTCATCACAAACGGGATGCAAGACACGGAAATTAAGAGATAAAACTAAGAAAAAGACTCCATATTACCGGCATAGACGGTATTACGACAAAGGAAGAGGTTATGGATGCAATTACACAAACCGGAGTAAAGAAACCCGAAGTAATTGTAAAATCCATGAGATTGGCATATGGTGGCAATCAAAATGCCTCAATAGAAATATGTGAAAGTGCAGCACAAAATCTAATTAAGACCGGAAGAATAAAAATAGGTTGGATTAGCTGCCCAGTGATAGAACGGGTTACGCCCGCTAAATGTCACAAGTGCCAAGAATATGGACACATGGCGCGAAACTGCCAAGGCCCGGATAGGGAAGAAAGATGTCTAAACTGTGGAAAGATAGGACATAAGGCAAGAAAATGCAACGACAAAGCATTTTGTCCAAGCTGTAAAAAAGAAGGCCACAGAGTAGACAGCATGAATTGCCCAATCTACAAAAAACTAGTAGATCAAGAAAGGCTAAAAGGAAGGGGAAGGAGGACCCCCAAGAACGTAAATACCCTCACAAAATGCAGCCCAACCCTAGAAGAGACGAGCCGGCACGCCACAAAAAAGGCCTTAGGGTATTGCAATGCAATTTAAACAGAAGAAGGGTGGCACACGACATCGCCACGGCTACAGAGAAAAATGTAGACCTTCTAATTGTCACAGAACCCAACAAGAAAATAATAGAAGGAAAAGGCTGGATTATCGACCACAGGAAGGACGTGGCTCTATACATTAGAAATAGGCAAACAAAAGTGTCTAAATTGGAAATCGGGGAGGGGGTTGTAACCATGCACTTCAAAGGCTACAGGATCTGCTGTTGTTATAGTTCCCCGAATATCCCGCTAGAAACATTCAAGCAGGAAATCGACGATATCATGAACAAATGTAGGAATACGCCAGGCGAAAGCGTGGCGGGTGACCTAAACGTGAAATCCCCGCAGTGGGGCTTTCCGACGACGGACAGAAGAGGAGAGTATTTTACACTATGGCTCTAGGAATTAAATATGGTGGTGCACAATACTGGCAGGATACCTACCTTCGTTAGAGGAAATGTGGAGTCTTTCATAGACTTCACGTGCTCTACGCAGGGAATAGCAAGACGCATATCAGGATGGGAAGTACTTGTGACGGAAAACCTGAGTGACCACAGAGACATACTATTTGATATCGAGGATAAGTCGCTACGTCCTATGGAGCCGAGAAGCGAACTGATGGTCGATTGGAACTCTTTCAAGACCCTGGTGGAATGGAAGCTAGATAGGGATGGAGAACAAGATAAAGTGGAATTCCTGCAAGAAACACTGAAAGAAGCCTACCGCGGAAGTACGCAAAGGCTTGAAAACGGACAAGGGATGCCATACTGGTGGGATGACGACATAGTGGCTAAAAGACGCGAATGTCTAACAAAAAGAAGAATTGCCATGAGAACGGCAAGGGACGATAGTATTGCTGACGAGGACAAGCTAGAAGCAAAAGAAGCATACAAGGTAGCAAAAAAGGAGCTGCAGAAGAAAATAAGTGCCTCAAAAAGCAAGCACTGGAATCAGTTGTGTAAAAAACTGGAAGATGACATTTTCGGACAAGGATACAAAATAGCGGCTAAAAGCTTAAAAGCATACGCCTCCTATGACTTGGACATAGATACGAAAATGGAAATAGTAGAAGAACTCTTCCCAACGAGAGAAGACAAATGGAAACATATAGATCCGTTCATGCAAGAGAAACTGATCCAGGCCCTACAAGAACTAAAAGTCGGGAAAGCCCCAGGCCACGATGGTATTCCTGCAGAGGCTATCAAGGTAGTGGGCAAGATAGCACCCAATTGGCTCTTAAGTATTCTGAACGGACTACTGAGAGAGGAAAACTTTCCAAAGAATTGGAAGAAAGCAAGATTGGTACTTATACCAAAACCAAGAAAATATGGCATAGACACAGTAGCATATAGACCAATATGCTTACTTACTACCATAAGCAAGCTCTACGAAAAATTGATAAAAGGAAGACTGGAAGAAGTTTTGGAAAACACAAAAAGACTATCGGACCATCAATATGGTTTTCCAAAAGGCAAATCTACACTGCATGCTGTGGAAAAAGTGAGACAGCTAATCAGTGACAATGGAACAAAGAAGTGGGGAGCATTAATCATCAATAATCTTGATGTCCGGAATGCCTTCAACACCGCACCATGGGAAAAGATCATGAAGGAGTTAACGAGAAGGGAAATCCCACAATACCTCGTTAACATCATGAGCAGCTACCTCGAAGAGAGATCGTTGTAGATCGAAAGAGGAGAAGTCTTCAAAGTTACAGCTGGAGTCCCGCAGGGTTCAGTACTCGGTCCGACATTATGGAATATCCTCTACGACGGCATTCTGAAAGAGAAAATGTCTGAGGAAACTTGGGTCGTAGGATTTGCCGACGACATTGCTCTGGTTCTAGTAGCAGACAGATCAGAAGGACTAGTCTCCAAAGCAGATGACACTTTGGAGATCATAGACGCATGGATGAGACGCCATTACTTAGAACTCGCCCCAGAAGAAACGGAAGCGGTTATCCTCAAAGTGAAAAGGGACAGAAGACATATCAGCTTCCAACTGAGAGACGTCCAAATTATTCCCAAGAAATACGTGAAGTACCTAGGAATAATAATCGACGACAAGGGGACTTTCGGCGAACACATCAAGCATACTATCAAGAAAGTAGACGCGAATATAGCATCATTTTCGAGAATTATGCCCAATATAAAAGGACCTGGAAGCAAGAAGCGGGAGGTCTTATACAACGTGACACAGTCGATACTGACGTATGGAGCTCCAATATGGCACGCGGCTATAAAGAGAAGACAAATGCTAATAAGCACCCAAAGGAAAGAAGCACCCGCTTCTGACCCTATTAAGGGTCAGAAGCGGGTATAGGACGATATCTGCGAGCGCAACTCAAGTAGTGGCAGGGATACTCCCCATAGACCTTTTGATAGATGAAAGGATGAGACTCTGTGAAAGAGAAGACGGGGGTACGCTACAAGCCAAGAAAGCGGAGAGAGAGACCAGCCTGGAGAGATGACAGGAGCGGTGGACGGACACGCTGGAAGTAGCTCAGAGGACCAAAGTTCTCATACCCGACGTGAGGACATGGGTCAAGTGCCGACATAGACATACGGACTATTTTACAACACAGATGTTGACTGGATACGGATCCTTCAAGGTCTATACGCACAGGATAGGCAAGGCAGAAGAGGAGGTATGTGCTTACTGCGAACACAGAGACACAGTAGCACATACAATGTTCGAGTGCATTAGATGGGAAGCCGAAAGACAGAGGACAAAGCTGAAAGTAGGAATAGTACTAAACGAGAACAACATCATAGAAGAAATTATGGAGAACAGCGAAAAATGGAGCTCGATAGAGAAATACATGACAACAGTGATGCATCAAAAGAACAGGAAGAGAGAGACGTGCAAAGGAGACATGATAATTAAGGCAGAATCTCCCACATCCAGATGCATGCTGCAAAATGATTCCGGGGTGTGACAGTGAAGAGGTGGGGGTTTTTAGTGGGTGGAAATCCCACACTACCACGGGCGTGGTGTCTTTGAAAGATTTTCCCCCACAGAAGAAAAAAAAAAGACGTACAAGGATTGCAGGTGTGAACAGATGATTTCAGGTGTGCAGACGTACACGCAGACGTACAAGAACAGATGATTGCAGGTGTGCAGCACAAGAGTGAGCTTCTGGTGATTGCAGGTCTGACTATTGTCTGCTCATACACCTGATATTGTTTGCTCATGTCTGCACGTACACCTGATATTGTCTGCTCATCTCCGCAGACATTGTCTGCTAATCTGGTAATCGTCTGCTCATGTCTACAGACATTGTCTGCTCATCTGGTAATTATCTGCTCATACCTGGTTATGCAATCTGCAGACGGGGGCTTCTGACGTGTAGCATACACAAAGAAGAATGTTGCATATAAAAAATTACCGTCTGCAGATGGATGTCAGGCAGTGGTCTAAGGTGCCAGGCAAGCAAAACTGCTTATAGTGGCTTAGCGAAGCGTGGGTTCGAATCAAAATTTGACGTAAAATCTGTCGAGTCAGAAGGGCACGGTCACATCAGTACACAAGTTCTGCGTGCTCTATGTATACCAGCATTATACAACTGCAACTTAACTGGTCGAATAGCCGAATGTGTTAGAGCGTTGTGCTTGCAAACCAGAGATCGATAGTTCGAATCCTAGCGGCTGTAAGAGGTTTTTTCACATTGACGCTCCATGCCATCTATAGGAAATTTAGAAATTCAGAGCTTTAAGGAATGACCGATAGATGGGACTCACCGCGGCTGCTCACACCTGTCCGTCTACCTGGTTACCTAGTCACATCTGTCCGCCTCACCTATCCATCTACCTGTCATCTGTCCATCTACCTGTTACCTGTCCATTTCATCTGTCACCTGCTACCTATTACCTATTGCCTGTTATCTGTCACACCTGTCCGCTACCTGTTACCTGTCACACCTGGTCACACCTGTCCGCGGCTGCCGACAAAGGTGGCGGTTTCCTTTGATGTATACCGACAAAGGTGCCACGCCCTTTTTCCAGGTTCCCAGACTCAACCGATCCATTACCTACTTACCTTAACCCTAACCGGTGTATAAACCATATTTAGAAACAATTTTTATATATTTTTTTGTAATACCCAAATTACCCAGTTGTCACATGAGTTAAGCCCATAAAAATGTTGTCCTATGAGGTTATCTCTGAACGATTCCGTTTTCAGCTAAGGATGGTTTCCACACAATACCTGGTTGTTTTTTTTCATGTACTGACCGTATAAAGTAAATTTTATTCTTGTGACAAAAAAATTGTCTTACAGCAGTTAAGTCCATAAAAATGATTTAAGAGGAAGTTTCCTGAATAGAATATACTACGGGAGCTCATCCTGAGTGCCCGTGCCCCCCCCCCCCCCCATCCTTTAGGACAATGTTTTTCATAAAGATTAAAGCCTAAGGAACAATTTAAGATATGTCCTAAAAAAAAAATGGCTGCACTTTCAAAATGGCGTCAGTTAAAAAAAAATTGCAAATATCGTTTTTGTCATTTAACACAAAAACTAAAAAAGATGGAGAAAAACTTTCTGTACAAAAAATAAAGTGCATAAAATTTTCTACAATTTTGTTCCTATACAATATTTGGATAGGAGTTACCGTTTTCCAGATACCACTGTTACCGTTTTCGAGATAAATGTCTACAAATTATAATATTATTATTATTATTATTAATTTTTTTCAGTTTATTTTATTTAACTTTTATGTTAATAATATAAAGTTATATTATACGCCTTACAATAATTGTCACAGTTATTTTTTTATAAGTGATTTACCGATATATGAATTTCTATGTTTTCTTAATTTTGGACTCATTTATGTGGAAAATGGTAACTCCTATCAAAATATTGTATAGATACAAAATTGTAGAAAATTTTATGCACGTTGTTTTTTGTGAAGAAAGTTTTTGTCCATCTTGTTTAGTTTTTGTGTTAAATGACAAAAACACCATTGGCAACAGTTTTTTTTTAACATATGGCCGCCATTTTGAAAGTACAGCCAGTTTTTTTTTAGAATATATCTTAAATTGTTCCTTAGGCTTCAATCTTTATGAAAAACATTGTCCCCAAGGATCGGGCAGGGGGTGCACGTACAGCTAGGGAGGGCTCCCCGACTAATATGGAAAAAAACAGGTCGTCGAAAAAAATTTTCACGTACCTCATGATGTAAATTTTGGGACTTTTTATAAATATTAAACTTTCCTTACGGCCAAAAGCCCCCGAATATTTTGTCTCACTGTTCGGTTCTCGGCTAAGAGGGGAGTTTCCGCACAATACCTCGTTGATTTTTTTCATGTACCGTATGACGTAAATTTCAGCCCTCTTAACAAACAATTTTGTCTTAAAGCGATCAAGCCCACAAAAATTATGTCTTACGGTGAAATTTCCTGAATAGAATGTGGAAACGAACAATTTGGCGAAAAAATGTTCATGTACCTTATGACGTAAATTTTGGCCCTTCTTTTTATAAAGATCAAACTTGTCTTAGTGCCCAAAAGCCCCCGAATATTTTGTCTTACTGTTCGGTTCTCGGCTAAGAGGGAGTTTCCGCACAATAACTCGTAGATTTTTTTCATGTACTATATGACGTAAAATCTGAGGAAGTGGTCTAGCAATAAGCCACAGGTACTGCAAGAGGTGCCAGAAGAACTAAGAGATCAAGATGTTCTAGAGATAACCGAAGATAAAACGAAAAAATCCTTGGGAATTCATGATGACACGTTCCGGTTTAAGGCAGACACAGCTTGCAAAACTTACAAACCGCAACAATCTCCCAATGATGATCGGGCTGAGCGGGTCACTGGCAAAACCGTGTGAGGGTGTAGTAGGTTAGTTGGGGTTACTGGCTCTGGGACCAGTGGACTGTAAGGATTTTTGATGTTGTGGTAAAAACCAATCCTGGAGGCAGCCTCACCTCCTAATTGTGGCTTGGAAAGATTGGTTAAATGAGTACAACAAGTAATTAGTTGAAACTGATTTATTTAGGCAAATAAAATTCTATTTACACTAAATGACAATAAAAACATAACAACAAATAGTAAAAACAATTATACGTTACATATGAAGTATTAAACTTGGCCTGGAAAAATATGCCAACTATAGAAATGCAGTGTTTGCACTTGATTATATACTTTGCTGACCTTGTTTATAGTTAATGTTTATGTAGATTGCAATACGAAATAAATAAAGTAGGATACAATAACAATAAGAAATTAAATTATTTGAAACGATAAAAATGTATGTTTAATGGATTAAACAGCTCTCTTAACAAAAAATGTTAAGCCCACAAAAATTATGTCTTACGGTCTTACGTTGGAATTTCCTAAATAGAACATGGGAACGAATAATTTGGCAAAAAACATTTTCATGGCGTAAATTTTGGCCCTTTTTATAAAAATCAAACTTGTCTTACGGCAAAAAAGCCCCAGAATATTTTGTCTTATGATCTTGTTTTGAGTTAGGGAGGGCCTTCCACACAAAGCCTCGTTGGTTTTTTCATGTACCTTATCACGTAAAATTTGGCCCTTTCTTAAAAATTCGAGAGCCTCTACTGACTAAACGTCCCCGATCCGACGCGTAAGACAAAGAGAATCTTAAATAGCTTGTCTACGCACACAAAACTTGGGGGATAGTAGTTAAGTAATGCCGAAATGAACTCACTTCAAGGTCATTTTCCCATAAGAGAACATATGGCGTGTCGTAGAAAAATCGAAATTTTCAATTGGTTCCAGCCCCCCATGTATTTTCTTATGGGGCTAAAATGAAATCCATCTTGTAAACGCATTTCGATTTATCTAGGAGGCGTGTCCTGGAGATGATTTGGAGATAGTACTCAGCAATTACCCCCACTCCTGCATAGGCCCCGCCTTTCATCTGTTCTAGAACCTATGACCTAGGATCTAGTGTGATATGGTAGGGTGAGGTGGGAGGGGGCAGATTATAGCTAAGGATAAGAGATTATATCTAAAAGGGCGTGGCTAATAGTATACAGGGTGTATCTAGTAATAAAAATAGGATGGCCGCCGTTTATTGTTTATAAAACGCAGGTGACAGATGATAGAACCTATGTACTAGTGTGAGGTGGGATCTTCTTAGATGATAATGGGAGGGGAGAGGGGGGAGATGGGAGATCCAATCCCGAGTTTAGATATTAGATTATAGCTGAAGATAAGAGATTATATCTAATAGAGCGTGGTTAAGAGTATACAGGGTGTATCTAGTAATAAAAATAAGATGGCTGCCGTTTATTGTTTATAGTTATTGGTGAATAGTAAGAAATGGCTACTGACCTCCATCACTGAGATTAAATAGACAAGTCTTATACAGTGTGTTTCACTTCTCGTGAAGACACGCCTGTATCTTTTTTATTTGTGGCCGAATTAATTTCAAATTTTTATCAGCCATACAACTCCATAAGGTGACTTTATTCAACACATAAATGCCGTCCAAATCTAAAACGCCGGCCTACTGCGATAAAAAGAAAATGTCAATTTTCGAGAAATCATAGTAGGCTTAGAGATAGACAAAAATGTTGTTAATGAAAGTTGTTCAGGATCACTTCATATGCCCCTCTGTAAAGTTTTGTGAAAATCGGAATATTTTCAAAAAAAAATTTTTGTTTCGACACCCCTGTATCTTTTTTATTTGTGGCCGAATTAATTTCAAATTTTTATCAGCCATACAACTCCATAAGGTGACTTTATTTAACACATAAATGCAGTCTAAATCTAAAACGCCGGCCTACTGCGATAAAAAGAAAATGTCAATTTTCGAGAAATCATAGTAGGCTTAGAGATAGACAAAAATTTTGCTAATGAAAGATGTTCAGGATCACTTTATATGCCCCTCTGTAAAATTTTGTGAAAATCGGAATATTTTCAAAAAAAAATTTTTTGTTTTACTTCTCGTAAATACACCCCTGTATCTTTTTTATTTGTGGCCGAATTAATTTCAAATTTTTATCAGCCATACAACTCCATAAAGTGACTTTATTCAACATAAAAATGCCGTCTAAATCTAAAACGCCGGCCTACTGCGATAAAAAGAAAATGTCAATTTTCGAGAAATCATAGTAGGCTTAGAGATAGACAAAAATTTTGTTAATGAAAGTTGTTCAGGATCACTTCATATGCCCCATGTCGTCTAAATCTAAAACACTGGCCTTAGAATAATTAAAATTAAAATCTAATTACTTTAATGAGTTTTAACATCTGTCAAGAATATGTAGGTTGGTAGGATGCTGTCATATAACGAATTCTTTATGAATTAAATTGGTGGCCCTGAAAAGGGCCGTTGTTTTTACAGAGAAGACTACTAATAATGAATGATAATATTGTCGGAAAAAAATACAGATAAAGCAAAAGCCGCAGTGTTAGAAAAATTCAAAAATAAAAGAAGTAAATGTTTTTTTTTTACTTATTTATTATATTGGGCCCCTTTCCACTAACCCATCCTTAAGTGTAATACACTTCTCAATCCGTTTTCTGTTATTTATTACAACTCTTCGCAGTTCTTGAGCTGTAACTTCTAAACACGCTTGCCTTATCCTCTTACAAAGCTGCTCTACATTTTGAGGTCTGGTCATATAAACTTTGTTTTTAATGTGACCCCAAAAATAAAAATCCATTGGAGTGAGATCAGGTGATCTGGGTGGCCAATGTATTAGAGGACTATTTCGTCCTATCCATCTTTGGGGAAAATGTTCATTCATCCATGCTCTCACTACTACGGAATTGTGGATAGATGCTCCGTCGAATTGAAAATACAATTGTTCCAAAGGAAAATCAACTATTGCATTCCAAAGTTATTATTTAAAAATTCTAGCAAATTTAACGCATTTATATTTTGAAAAAAGAAAAACGGCCCTATTATTGTTTCGTTAAAAATTCCTGGGAATAGTGTCTTTTACAATTTATTATCCAATCAGGATTTTCTACTGCCCAGAACCTAGAGTTTTGTGATGACACTACCCCGTTGGTGGAGAAAGTTGCCTCATCCGTGAAAATTACTTTCTTCAAGAAGTCTCTATTGTTTAAATAATTACCTTGGATCCATAAACAATATTCTAGTCTTCTCTCTTCATCACCTTCCTCCAAGGTATGTACAAATTTTGGTTTAAACGGTTGTAGCTTATGGCGTTTTAAACATCTCCAAATTTTTGATGCCGATAAATTAAGGTCACGAGCCACATTTCGAAGACTGGTAGTGGGATTGGCGTTAAACGCCGCCAATATAACATTATCATCTCCGTGATTTCGATTAAGATGTACTCTCGGTTTAAGCACATTGCCAGTTGTATTGAAAAAGTGACATATTCTTGCTACGGTACCATGGTGTATTGGTTGTCTTAGAGGATGTCTTAAATTAAATTCTTCTGCTGCTTCTCTTGAAGACCGTACAATTTCACCGACTATCTTTATTATTTCAATTTTTTCATCAGTAGTTAAAAGTATTCTAACCACTATGAGCAAAGATATGAAATAAGGAAACTTTAGTATGAATTAAATTATTAAAACAAGAAAAACTAACAAACTCCACAGAAAATAACAACAATCACTTCTGTCATGAAAGCAATGATGAAATAAATAAAACAATACATATTGACAGTTAATTTCACGGCACTCAACATTTAAAACAATAAAACCGTCCATGTTCCTAAATTTCTGAGCCAATAAGGAGGAAGAATATGATGGAGAGTTACTCCTCCAGAACAGAGATAACAAAAAGAAAAAAAGAAAACATAAATGCCGTCATTCAACTTGATATGTAAAAATAAAAAGCCCTTTTAGTGTTTTATTGAATGCTGATTTTTGTTCACAACTTCATTTGTTGGAAAAAGTTCTCTTTATGTGTTCTCTTTTTTTGAAAATATTCCGATTTTCACAAAATTTTACAGAGGGGCATATGAAGTGATCCTGAACAACTTTCATTAACAAAATTTTTGTCTATCTCTAAGCCTACTATGATTTCTCGAAAATTGACATTTTATTTTTATCGCAGTAGGCCGGCGTTTTAGATTTAGACGGCATTTATGTGTTGAATAAAGTCACCTTATGGAGTTGTATGGCTGATAAAAATTTGAAATTAATTCGGCCACAAATAAAAAAGATACAGGGGTGTCTTCACGAGAAGTGAAACAAAAAATTTTTTTTTGAAAATATTCCGATTTTCACAAAATTTTACAGAGGGGCATATGAAGTGATCCTGAACAACTTTCATTAACAAAGTTTTTGTCTATCTTTAAGCCTACTATGATTTCTCGAAAATTGACATTTTCTTCTTATCGCAGTAGGCCGGTGTTTTAGATTTAGATGGCATTTATGTGTTGGATGAGGCTGTCTTATGGACTTGTATGGCTGATAAAAAAGATACAAGGGTGTCTTCACGAGAAGTGAAACACACTGTATATATATATATATATATATGAGATAAATATTCATTTACTTCAGTACGTTAAGATTTTATGTTAAAACTATGACTAAATGCAGAGGCGTTATCGGATTCCGGGAAATTGTTAATGTAAATAAATGCCGACCGTCTACGGCTATATGTATATTTAAAACGTGCTTAATTACCTTCAGATAACTACAGCGGCTAGATCAAAGGAAATATCGAGACCTGATATAAACGCTTTTCAGATAAGTCCAGACTCGTTAGCTTGAGTTTTATATAAGATAAATATTCGTTCCCTTCTCTACGTTTAGATTTCAATGTAAGAATAAGAACATAATGAATAGACGTTATCGGGTTCCAGGAAATTGTTAATGTAAAGAAACGAAATCATTTCAGATAGCCGTAACCTTACTGACATAAGATAGGTATACGGTAAAGACGCACGCGAATAATTTTGTGTCTTACAATACATGGTTTCTTATGTATTTGCTATATGTAGCTACCCCGCAGCAATATAACAAATTAACATTGTTTTATATGTAAAAGACGAATAGATTATGAAAATTTGGGAGCCTTTTAGAAATCATACATTACAGTCACGTGACCCTCGGCCGCCGAGTATAAAAAGCAGCGTCATCTCCCCACCTCAATCATTAACTATCTCTCGCGGCGAACGGTTGTCTAAATTGAAACAATATGTCGTCTTCCGAGACTGTGTCTAGAATCAGTAATGATATAATTAATTTAACTAAAAAATCATTGCCGGTACTAAAGACTGATGATGAAATCAATCATCATATTTCGATAATTAACAAAAATATTAGACTAGTAGCCAAGGCAATTAAAATTAAAATTCATATTGGTAATAAGAGTGAAAATATATTTAAATTGGAAAATAATTTAGCGCTTTTAAAATACTACCGAGGACAATTAAAAAAATTAAAATTGAAAAATAAAGTATTAGGCGGTTCATTAAAGCCGGCAGCACGAAAATATTTAGTATGGCAAGAAGTAGCATCTTGTTTTAAAAATCGTGTTAAGTCTGGTACAGTAACTAACGTACAAATAAAAGAACCGGTATTATTTTTTAGAAAAGCATTTAGGAGCTTCTCTATTCAAATTAAAAAATGTTTGAAAGATAGACTAATTAAAGTAAATGTTATTTTTGAATGTAACTACATACAGCCTACCTATAGCATAGTGGAAATAAAAACTTTTGCTACAAGGAACGTAGTGATAGACTTAAATACAGATTTAAAGGAATGGTATAGAGATAATATATCCGAACGATTATTGAAAAATCTTGAAGACTTTCAAGAAAAAGATTTAGGCTGGGTCTTATCAGAAATTATCGGGTTAAGAGTAAATATCAATAAATATGAACCTACGGTGAAATACCATATTTTAGAAAGAATTTAAAAAATTATTATTACTGTTAAAAATAATGAAGAATATTGCTTCTTGTGACTCATTATAACCTCCACTAAAATAATGGAGAGAGGGCTGGTTCACAGCGGCTAAGAGTATGTAGAGTGTTTATAGTAATAAAAATAAGATGGCTAGTGTTATATTGTTTCTAGGGATTGGTGAATAGCTTTGCATGTTTACGTTAGAGGGCGTTAGAGGTTAAGGAATAACTACTGCGATCCATCATTGAGATTAAATAGACAAGTCTAATATGAGATAAATATTCTTCTACTTCAATACGTAAGTTTTAGATTTGCACGTAAAAACTGTGGTCAAATACAGAGACGTTATCGGATTCCAGGAAATTGGTAATGTAAATAAATGTCTACCGTTTACGGCTATGTGTATATTTAGAACGTGCTTAATTGCTTTTAGATAACAGCAGCTGCCTGTTATAATATAATGACTAATAAGTCATGTGATCCATTATAAGGAGCGTCTCATGGTTTGGAAAGAAATAATGTAAACAATGAAATCATCATATTTTTTCCCATATTTTTCTGCTTACTTGATACGAGAAGTGGAGGTGGAATATAGCATAAAAGTAAAGACCGGAGATCGCTGCATTCATTCACAATCTTAAAGTCGATATATAAGCAGCAGCAGCAGCAATGTCTTTCGCAAAAATTAATGCAGAAGCTCATGTCACGTTGTTCACGAAAATCTATGAGCTGGAAGTCGATAGAAAATATAAAGTGCTAGATATATACAAAGCACTTTCACCGTATGGTATTCAAGTCCAAGTAATCCTCGAAAATTGTAAAGTCAGTCTACCAGCCAGTTACTCACGTATTATCTCCGATGATGATATGGTGACGTTACGGCAAACAATTACACTTAAAA
This sequence comes from Rutpela maculata, assembly GCA_936432065.2. Taxonomy (NCBI): domain Eukaryota; kingdom Metazoa; phylum Arthropoda; class Insecta; order Coleoptera; family Cerambycidae; genus Rutpela; species Rutpela maculata. Next base: position 186,124,773 of record OW386285.2, read on the forward strand.
AAAAGTGTATTTAGTATATAGAGGGCTAGCAGGCACGACCACTAATATTGAATTCATCGAGGCGTTTTCAAATTAAAATATTACGATACGCTCAAATAATTAATCCCGTACTTGAACATAAATATTCTTTTATTATATCACAAAACATGTAACCTTGTTTCTTATGTGTATTAATTCTGGGCGAGGCTACCATTGAGGCAAAGGTGAGTACAGGCTGCCCTCAAGGAGGAGTACTATCTCCACTGCTCGTTGACGAACTCCTTCGGAAAGTTTCCGCAGAAGGCTTTTATTGCCTAGGATACGCTGACAACCTAGCAATAGTAGTCAAGGGGCGATTTGCGAACACCATATCAGAGCGTTCGCAAAGAGCCATAAACATTGTTGACAGGTGGTGTAGTGAGGAAGGACTATCCATAAATCCTCACAAAACCACAGTGGTCACTTTCACATGAAAAAGATCCTTGGGAGGTCTAAAACCCCTGAGGCTCAATGGAGTGGAAATTCCATTTGCCAGTGAGTCTAAATACCTAGGAGTCATTTTTGACCAAAAACTGACATGGAATACCCACATCCAAAAAGTCACACAAAAAGCCACGATTGCCCTGGGAATGTGCAGGCAGATGTGTGGAAAAAACTGGGGATTAAACCCCAAGATGTCCCTATGGTTATATACTAGGGTCGTTAGACCCATGATAACCTATGGATCGGTGGTATGGTGGACCAAGACATTGCAGCCGGGAGCAGTAAGGCTATTAAGTGACGCACAAAGGATTGCTTGCCTGTGCGCCACGGGGGCCATAAAATCTGCTCCCACGGCGGCTTTGGAGGTCCTTCTAGATTTGCCACCACTACACATTTTTATCCAGGGGGAAGCTCGTTCGGTGTTGCACAGGCTAATGCAAGGCACAACGCCCATAAGGCAGCAACACGGTACAGAGCACCAAAAGTTATACTCAGAGCTGAAGGCAGACCCCATTCTGGGAATGCCCACGGACAGCATGGTCCCAAAGTATAACTTCTATAAAAACTTTCAAATCAAGATACCAGACAGAGGGGACTGGAAGAATGGCCCTCCGATATCAGCACAAATAGTCTGGTACACGGATGGCTCCAAGACAGAACATGGAGTAGGAGCTGGGATTTACGGGATAAGGTCGAAAACGGAAATCCCGATAAGTCTAGGAATACATGCCACAGTATTTAAGGCAGAGGTGGCCGCTATACAGTGGTGTGCAAGGGAAATAATGAGGTAAAGAACTGTCAACCAGTCAATTGCCATTTTTTCCGACAGCCAAGCGGCGCTAAAGGCAATCGATTCCATGCAGGTCGACTCAAGACTAGTATGGGATTGTATTAACGCCCTTATGGACCTAGGAAGTCAGAACAAACTGACCCTGGCATGGGTACCAGGACATGAGGGACACAGGGGAAATTAAAAGGCTAATGAGCTGGCTCGGGAAGGCGCATCTAATGCCCTGGTAGGCCCAGAACCCTTTTGTGGCGTGGCTAAGCTATGCAAACGAGAATCCATTAATAAATGGGTACAGGACAAATCTCTAGAATGGTGGAAGAGTTTCCCGCGACAGAGACAGGCCAAAGAGTTCATTAAAGAACGGTCGGCCAAATTCACGGAAGATCTACTAGGCCAAAGTAGAAAGGCCATTAGGATAATAGTGGGGCTTCTAACTGGACATTGTAGGCTCAATAGGCATATGAGTCTAATGGGCCTGGCAGATGATGCAACATGTAGATTCTGTCAAGAGGAAGAGGATCTAATCTATATGTATTAATAAATTAATTTAAAAAAAATGGTTATTACCCATTTGCTAATTAAATAAAAAAAAAAGATTTTTTCAAGTTTATTGTAACGAAAATGTTCACGCTACATTTTATGTGTTTCTTAATGCTGAATTCAAATATGCAATCAAAAAAATTAAACCTTGAAAAATAAGGCCAGACTAAAAATGAAAAAAATTCAGATTTTCAAGTTTATTGTTTATTGAAAATGTACATGCTACATTATAGGTATTTTTTAATACTGATTCTGAATATATAAACAAAAAAATTCTACCATGCAAAATAAAGCCACCTCAGACAAAAAATGAAAAAAAAAATCAGATTTTTCAAGTTTAATGTAATGAAAATGTACATAATACATTATATGCATTTTTTAATACTGATTCTGAATATATAAGCAAAAAAATTCAATCATGCAAAATAAAGCCACCCCAGACAAACAAAAATGAAAAAAATTCAGATTGTTCAAGTTTAATGTAATAAAAATGTAAATGCCACATTTTATGTGCTTTTTAATGCTGAATTCAAATATGCAATAAAAAAATTGAAACTTGTAAAATAAAGGCACCCTAGACGAAAAACGAAGAAAATAATTTTTATAATATATTTTTATTTATTTAAATACATAATACGGTAATATAGACGCTTATACGTAAATTAAATACATAACCTATAAAACAATAATAATGAATCCTGCTTGAATATTCAAAAATTATTATTTTTTCCTATCAGATGCATGTATAGGTATATGACTGAGATGGAAGCTGTCTATCTATCTTCTCACGTTCAAGTATCTTGCATCAGCTTTTGATTGTCATCAGCTACATCATTATAGACTGGCGGTACATGACCAGTCAGGTGCAACATTTTTAAAATGCATGCCAATCGTATATATGAATGAAATTACCATGAATATGCCAGAAACGCAAATTTTAGGCAGTCGTCGCGTGCAAATCGATTTTCTGTTTTTTTTCGTTTTTTTTTTTATTTTAAAATGGATGCCAATAGTGCCAAACGAAAAGCCGTGAAAAAGAATCCAGCGGAAATTCATTGGCATGCAGTTTCCGCGCGCAAAACAACTTTTGATGTGCACATTAAATCGTAAAATTTTTTGGTGTTCTTGATTTTGGATTTTTTTTCAAGGCTTTTCGTTTGGCACTATTGGCATCCATTTTAAAATTTAAAAAAAAACAAAACAAAAAAACAAAAAAAATCGATTTGCACACCCTTCTGCACGCGACGACTGCCTAAAATTTGCGTTTCTGGCATATTCATGGTAATTTCATTCATATATGATTGGCATGCATTTTAAAAACGTTGCACCTGACTGGTCATGTAGCGCCAGTCTATTAAGAGTTAAAATAAAATTAATTTTAGTTTCTGCAAAAAGACATTATTACATCACAGTCCTTGAACTGATGATATACTACAGATGAGTTGTGACGTTTACTTTTATCACGATGGAAGATACAGCAAAAAGGTTTACCTAGCTAACTTAAAAAAAATGTACTAAAAATTCTTGTACAGATAAATTTTGACCAAACAAAATAAAACTCCAAAAGTAAATAATATTGATATATTAACTCCAATAAGTCGGTAGAGCATATGACAATTTTCAGAGGTAGGAGAAATAAATTATATCGTTTTCAAAGCCAAATAAAACAATACACTTACATACTATCATTCGTTATGATCAGTGTCTCAAACAAAATCAAAAATAATAACTTAGGAAATTTCAAATATCTTACAAAACAATCTTAAATTAGTTATTAGTGCATTAATAGATCGGCCGACTCGAAATGGTTAATCATTAATATTTTCATTGAACTTTACTACTAAAAATGTTACAAAAAATATAAAAATGACTCTCAAAAGGTTGGTAAAACGTTAACTCAAAAATGATGTGCAAGATATGCACGTACTCAACATACAATGGGCCTTTCCCACGTAATGGAACTTGATGATTATTTTTTCACAAATCATTTATTAACACCTAATAAATACTGTATATACACGTCATATCGTATAATATTTTAATTTTAAATGGATATTTTAAAAATAAAAATGTTGTCTTACTTACTCCATATTTCAAACAAATAAACGCGCTCAAATTACGTCATGAAGGGAATCTCCAATCAAAATAAACAATTTCTTGCTTCAAAGGGCATCTGCAGGTGGCGTCACAGCTAACCTCAAAAATATGTACTTCTTAAGATTTGAGAGTATTACCCCAGCTATTATTAAAATTTCTGCCTGGTTCCCGTATTTTCAACTAAAATCTAGTTCAGTGTAATGTTTATGAAGTTCTAAATACCTTGTCCTAATAAAATAGGACTCTTTTTGTAGGTTGGAAATCCTAACCTGTAATTAGCAGTCTATTTTTATTAATCAACAATATTGAAAAATTATTTACGTGAATTTTTAAATATTTGTTTGGAGCTAGTACGGCTCCAAGCTAAAAATGCGTATACAAACATTAAACGTGAGAATAAACTTGAAAAACTTAAAATTTAAGGTTATGATGCAGATGCCGTATACGAAAATTAACCGAACCTCTTGACATTTCTGAATTTTACATCTCGTCTGGAAACCTGCCGATGAGACTATTTCCATGTTGCCTAATGTACATGAATGTTTAGCGTTAGAGGAAATGCTTTAATTATTTCATTAAAGAATGTCTACTTTTTATCTCCGCTTTTGAAAATAATGAATTTTCATTGAATAATACCACCTACTATAATAAAAATGATAATAATTAACTGACGAGACACTTACATGTCGGCCCAACAAATAAATGACACTTGGCAACATTGATGGAAATAAAATAGATAGGTTATGCTCTTTTATTTACGATTTACGTTGTGATCGTACAGATCTATTATTTTGACTTCATAACTGTGTTCTTATTAATTATTTAAAAGTATGTGTATGTGTACTGTGTAGACATTAAAATGGAAACAGGTTTTGAGAAGGCAGCAAGTGATAATCTTCCAATTATTGACAGTGAAATGGTGAATGACTTTTATGTATCGAACATGAACTTTTTGTCAGCAGAAGTGAAAAATGTAAAAACTAAGCGGTAAGTTACTAATTAGCACCTAAACTTTCATTTAACTTAAAGGGAACACTTATATAGAAATAGTATTGTTTATTTAGTATAATTTTTTATTAATACACCTGTTTTTAGTTCTGCAAAGGAGTCATATGGAGATAATGCAGTGGGATATGTTCAACTGAAAAGGGAAGGAAAAATATGTTTGGTAAAGGGAAAAATTACTCCAGAACATAAAATCCACAGTAAAGCTTACACAGTAGAAGTATCAATAGAGGAAAATGATGAAAAAGTGTTATCCTGTGAATGCAAGGATTATGCTGCATCAGAAGGTAAATATATACTTATGAAATACCTAAATGAATTTTAGTTATAGTGGAAGATCGTTACAGTTTTAATTATTTGGGAGTCTGTCGGTAAAGCACTGAAAAAAAGGTATAAAAAATGTAATTATTGTTAAGTTTCTGAGCTAGAAATTATATATTTTTTTAAATCACTATAAATATACCACAGTACCTTCATGTTCAAATTATTTTAATTTTTAACTTAAAAAAAGATTACATTGAAAATTGCTTTTTTTCAAAAAATTAATAGATAACGCGCACACTTACTTAATTTTTTCAAATTTTCTTAAAAACAGTGTATTTTACAACATAATTTCATAGAATTTAAACTGAAGCTTATGAAATTTTCCAAACAGACGTGTATTTCAATATTTTTTATTTCATATTGATGAAATTAAAATTATACACAGTACACGCAATATGTGTTACAGTAGGTATTATTTTCTAATATAATTTCATTATTCATTTTATAAAATTTCTGCAATAAATCTATATAGGTATTTCATATTTTTGTTTGAGGTTTTAAATTGAAATTATCAAGTTTTTTTTTAAGGTGGTTGTAAACATGGAGTTGCGTTTCTTTTATGGTTGCACAGAAGAAGTGAAGAACCAGCACCAACATCGACAGATTGTTACTGGAAGAAATCGCTCCTGTCAGAAACTAAAAATGCAAAAATGGATCTTCAGTCATTGGTAGATAAACAAATACCTGTATTAGGTCCGCGAAATAATAATTATCCTCGAGAATTATAGTCAAAATTGCCAAATAATATTGGACGAATATTTGATTTATATAGGTCAATAAAATATGAAGATTTGTCGTTATATCATCTTTGGTTACAATATAAAGAAGTCAAATTACAGGACAGAAATGCTGATGATTTTATAAATTTTGAAAAATCTTGTATGACAGAGTATATGTGCAAGGAGGCAGAAAAAAATACTAGGAGCCAAAGCGAATCAAATGACTGGTATGAACTTAGATTTGGTAGGATAACAGCCTCAAAAATTAATGAAGCTGCAAATTGTCGTGTTTTGGATGGGACATTAACAGAGATTATTATGGGTGCCTCAAAGGTACCTGAAACAGTTGCAATTTCTAGGGGAAAAGTTTTGGAAGACTCGGTTAGGAAAGAAGTGTCTGTAAAAAGAAATATTTGTATTGAGAAAACTGGTTTATTTCTATGCCATCAATTTCCCATTTTTGGTGCTTCCCCTGATGGTGTTTCAGCCACGTATTGCATCGAAATTAAATGTCCCAGCAAAGAAAAAAACGTCGAGAACTATGTGCGTAATGGACAAATAACTAAAAAATACTTGTATCAGCTACAGATACAAATGTTTTTCTGTCAAAGGGAAAAAGGATTATTTTGTGTGGCTTCACCCAATTTTGAAAGAAATAAGGAAGTACAAATTTTTGATGTAACTTTCAACAAAAACCAATGTCTGGATATAATGATGAAAGCTACCAATTTTTGGAAGACAGCTATATATCCTGCTTTGTCGAAGATATAGCGTTTCAAGTAGTAGCTGTTATACAGGGTGGTCCGTAAGTAATGGTCCATAGAGCAACGGTGGGTTTCTGAAATTAAAATATTACGATTTAACTAAACTTACCTTAGTACAAAAGTTGATATTAACAGAGATACAGGGTGTTAAAGTCAATATTATATTTTTAATTTTCTCATATAACTTTTGAAGTTTTTCAAGTATTGTTGTGAAAATTGGTGAATGGGGGTTTTTGATATGAAAAATTCAAATCTGTTCCCATTTATTGTGTAGATCCTAGAGGGCGCCACATAAGCATTGTTTAAGATGCAAATGTACTATTAACTTTTTTACCAGTAACGTTATCACTTTTTTTATTAAAAAATCCCAAACCTATCTCATTTTAGCAAAAAAAAAGTATACTTGTCATTAGTCTCAGAAATTGAGAAAATCGCATTTTAACATTCACCCTCATGAAATATTTAACGTAGTAGGCGCCGATACCAACAATACTTTCGACATTTAAAAATTGTCGTGACATTCATTTTTTGCAATTTTATTTATCTATTTTTCTTAATATCAGTTAATTAACGAAAATCAGAACATGCCGAGACATAATAATTATTCAAACTTAGATATGAGAGATATGGTTAATATTTATTGTTAACTGAATTACAATGGACGTGCTGCGCAACGTGAATATTTGCGAAAATTTCCAAACAGATTACAACCTGATCGTAGACTATTTCAAAATCTGTTCAGAAATTTAGGCGAAAGTGGTTCATTTCGTCCTAAACGTGATAATTTAGGTCGACCGAAAATTATTACGCCTGGCCAAGAAGAAGAAATATTAGTTCGCATTGCAGATGATCCACAAGTTAGTACAAGACGATTATGTGCAGCTACAGGAATCAGTAAAACTTCCATTCTAAAAATATTGCATGCAGAAAAATACCATCCATTCCATTTTACGCCAGTTCAAAATTTATTGCCTGCCGATCTTCCACTGAGATATCAGTTTGCAAGTGATATTTGGAATAGATAAAATATTGACTACTCATTCGTCAACAGAATATTATTTACAGATGAAGCTCCATTTACCCGCCGAGGTATTTTCAATTTAAGAAATAACCATTTTTGGGGAGTTGAAAATCCTCATATAAAGCGAGAACGACATTTTCAACATGAGCTCAAAATCAATGTTTGGTGTGGGATCATTGGGGGACGTTTTCTAGGGCCACATGAATTGCCAAGAAATTTAACATTTTTAACAAAATGACTTTATTTGATATGTTGGATGCACTACCACTGAATTTGAGACAAAATATGTTGTTTATGCAGGATGGTGCTCCGCCACATGTTTCCAATCGAGTACGAATTTATTTAAACACCATTTTTCATGAGCGCTGGATTGGTCGTGGCAGTCCGTTTCCTTGGCCAGCACGTAGTCCAGATTTTAACCCATTGGATTTCGGTATATGGGGCGCAATGATCTTGTTTACAAAAATCCTATAAATACCCACGCACAACTTTGGCAAGAAATTAATGCAGCAGCAGCCTTTTCTGATCCAATGGTATTATTTAATATGAGGCGATCTTTTATGAACCGTATGGATAAGTGTATCGCGGAAAATGGTGAACATATTGAACATTTATTTACTCTGAAATAATAATATCTTTTGTTGAGTTTCCTTTGCCATTCTGTTTTTTATTCGTTGAATCCTTGTTTAAATCATAATTTTGTTTAATTAAATTTTGTCTTCATTGTTTTTCAAATAAAATTAATTAACCTGATAATTCGTGCTTTAATTCTACCTAATAGTGTCAACATTACAATTTTTAAATGTCAAAAGTATTGTTGGTATCGGCGCCTACTACGTTAAATATTTCTTATAATGATTCATGAGGGTGAATGTTAAAATGAGATTTTCTCGAAAACGGTCAATTTCTAAGACTAATGACAAGTATACTTTTTTTTCACTAAAATGAGATAGGTTTAGGATTTTTTATTAAAAAATCCTAAACCTATCTCATTTTAGCGAAAACAGTGCGGGTAAAAAATTTAAGAGTACACGTACACATTAAACAACGCTTATGTGGCGCTCTCTAGGATCTACACAAAAAATGGGAGCAGATTTGAATTTCTCATCGCAAAAAACCCCCACTCACCAATTTTCACAACAATACTTGAAAAACTTCAAAAGTTGTATGAGAAAATTAGAAATATAATATTGACTTTAACACTCTGTATCTCTGTTAATATAAATTTTTGTACTAAGGTAAGTTTAGTTAAATCGTAATATTTAAATGTCAGAAGCCCACTGTTGCTCTATGGACCATTACTTAAGGACCACCCTGTATAGTGACTATTGCTAATGCTGATGAACTTCTGCATAACGCGAAAATAGTTCTGGTCCTATGTAAATTCTAAAAGAAACAGGGGCTCTATATTTTAACGTTTTTATTCAGTTTCTTTACATACCTATTTAGTTTTATAGATTCAGCAGGTATGAAATACTTATACCTATAAATATATTATTATATATTAGTACAGTAACTTTGGAATAATGTCATATGATTTAGATTTCATTCATTTTTGGCAACTTAATAGTAAATGCATCAAATAAAAGTTTCTGTATTTTGCGGGGGCTTGCGAATTTCTAGGGCAAGGGCCGCTGGACGAAGAGGCTAATCCCGGTAGTAAAAAGATGGGACGCATGGAGAGGTAGGATATTACCTCACCCAGGCACTATCCAGTCACGGCAATTTTCGCACATACGTCAGGCATTGGCAAGGTAGAAGACGATGAGTACGTGTACTGTGGAGAAACACACCATCTTCTGGTGCCCCAGAAGGGCTGCCCCCAGAGCCGTGTACCAGGACAAGTTAGGTACAATACTTGAAGTTGAGAACCTGACTGTCTTGATGCTTGAGGGAGAAGAAAATTGGAACAATATAGGAGGCGTGCTATCAGATCTACTAAGAGACAAGAAAGACGAAGAAAGGAATGAAGCTTGGTTACCCTAGTGAAGCAAATGACCAGGAGCCCCCCTCCCTCTGAAATAATGCGCGAGCGGTTCCAGAGAGAGGGTGTGTAGAAGATTGGAGGGGTTTTAGCCAGGTAGGAGTCCGGCACTCCCAGTAGCATAAGACCCAAGCTCCGGGGTCCATGTAGGATTTCCCCTCTACAAAAAAAAAAAAAAGAAAAGGTGATGCCACCCCTTTTCAGACACTGGAAAAAAAACTTTGGAGTTGAAAGACAATCAAATTTTGAGACGCAAAAGCTCTACAACTTTTCATATAAATTGATGTTATAATTTTTTATTATAGTTTAAATGTATCCGGATCATATAAAAACTGGATATAATTCCTTTTACTGCAGTAATAATGCATAAGGAAAAATTAACGTTTCGTATGAGATTATTCCAAAATTTTTACATATTTTTACCTCTGTATTATATATTTTTTAATAAAAATTATTTATAAAAATGATTGTTTTGTCATACACTTAACAGATTTAATGAAAATCACAAAAACATAGTATTGTAACAATGTTATTCTTTGTACTTTATAAAAACCATGTTAACAATATTAGTTAGTCTCCTCTTTTGTACTTGAATTCTTTTACTGAACCTAATTAAAACCAGTGGCGCAGCCAGAAAATTCATCTTGGGATGGATGGAGAAGCGGCCTCCCCGGAGGATGAGAAAACTTTTCAGAAAATGGTTGAAAACAGATGTGTATAGATTCCTCTACTAGATAATATTTCCATTAATTACAAAATATTTATTTCAAAGTATAATTTGGATACTGCTTTATACTGATAGAGATTATGTTTCTTTATTTTTTGGTTCATGGAAGACGACTTGGGGGGTGCACGGGCCCCCTGGCTGCGCGCCTGATTAAAACTATTTATATTGTAAATTTAAGAAAATACCGAAATAAAACACAATACTGGTTATTTAGTAAGAGGTTCTTGAAGATTGATAAGACCACAAGCTATTATTAAAATATGGTTCATTAAATATAATAAATTATTGTTAACACATGAATGCATATGTAACATTTCAAATTCCCTAAGCCTTCGTATAACTCTTTCAATGTGTATTCGAAGAGACGCTATTCTTTTTGCTACTTTCACTTCTTCTTTTGAACTCTTCGTTTTTGCACTTACAGAGGGTGGCTTAACTAGCGTACAATTTTTTTTATCTAAAATTCCACTAATCTGTTTGAAAACTCTATCTGCCATTATAGACACATTAGTTGGTATAAAATTTATGTAGCCACTACCTTCTATTATGTTTTTATCCGATATTCTACCCCCAAATCCACCTGATATAAAATTAATAAAACCGTTTGGTGTACTACTTACTAAAAATTTTAATGTATTACACTTTTTATATTCAGACCAAGTTAAACTTTGCTTTAGCGGATTTGTGAGTTTTTCAATTTCTATTTCGAGGCAGTCTATAATTGAAGATACATGACTATATCTTAATCTAAAAGGTATTGGCAACAGTTTTTTAACTGTTTTTTCATCAGGATTAAATATAAAGCTTTGCATAATATTTGCTATTTTAGGAACTGATTTTGTAAAAATTCTCTGTACGTTTGATACTCTTATACCAAAATCATGTGCCAAACGAGTATACACATCGTTTTCTCTAATTTTTTTTTAATTATATAAGAATATCTATATATGAAATAGATTCCCAAGTCTCTATCAGTTTAACTAGTATATATACTTTTTTTGGTATGCCTAAATAAAATCTAAAGTTTCTTTCAATTAACTTGTCAGTGTTGTGTCTTCGGGTGTCTTGATGTACACTGTATTTATAATCATTTGACTCACTGCATGTTGATGATGATAATGGTATGTAAACCTCAGAAGAACTTGACGTTATTTTTGATGAAGACGACGTCGAAGGAGATGACGTAAATTTATATCTTTCTTCGGGAACTATAATTCTGGTTGTCATAGTTCCAACAGAAGTATGTTCAACCATATCTGTATTTGTTTCCATGTTTGCAAGTTTTTTAATATTTACCACTTGGCTACCAACATGTTTGATTGTCGGTTTCACTTGAACTGCCACATTTCTAATAGCACTATCAGTAATACGTGAAACTTTAAAAGTTCCTGAGGGAGACGCACTCTCAGTTATTATTTCACCAGATGATGTAGGACTGTCATTGTGAAATAATCGTCTCTTAGGTGTAACAACTTTAGGACTTAATTTTAATTGCTTTGATTGACAACCAGATCTTACTGGTTTATCTAAAAATTCTGCTTTTCTTTTTCGAGCTGAATCACACAGCTGACTAGACAATTTTTGTTTTGGGGGACTACTTATGTACCTATGCGGTACAACTTCAGGCTTTAAGTGGAGACTGGTTCCCATGATTTTATACTATGTCCAGTTGACACTGTCTTCTTGAAGCTGCAAACAATGAAATTCAATTATGCTAGGATGTGTATGTATATACATTTTTTTTTTACAAAAAGGTGTATTCTTACATTAAAATGATCTTCACATACTCTATATCTTCCTGAATCCGGTATGTGGCTTATACTCAACGCCATAGCCCATGCTTTTCGAATGATTGGGTGTTTGGGTATTGAAATAAATAATTTAGAACTAGCGTTTACACTTGTATTTTTACAAGATGGTACAACCTTACAACCATTTTTATACTTTATTTTTATACTTAGTCCAAATACGATTCACAATCAGAAATAAAAACACGAAACACTAGAAAACAAAACTACATAAAACGAACTGATTTGATGAGGTTATGTTGTGCATCGAAAGTGTCACACATCACTAGACTTAGAACTAACAAAGGTTGATGACATGCTGTCAATTCGGTAAAGGTAGAAAGAGACTTATACATCAATCTGGTCATATGTAGCCTCTACCAAGGGTGCTAGAATAAACTGATTGGTCATTCCTCTGAATGTGTCATCAGTGTAAAAATATTGCCGCCAATTTTAAATTCATATAACATAATAATTTTTTCTGTAGTAAATAAGCAAATTTCGCAAAAAAGAAAAAATACGGGTGAGTTTTTTTAAAGAGAACTTCTCAAATATTCAATAAAAAAAAACGTGGGAAAGGCCCATTATTTAACGTTAACATTGTTAATAATTACGGTCTAATTGACCCACTTAACTTATTAAGTAACTACAAATGACTTCTTAGAAGTTCGTCAAAAAGGTTTGGCTATACAAAAAAACATAGTATAGGAACCAAGATATGAACTAAAATTATTACAATCAAAATTGTCAAGCTGAATTTCAATTCGCGTTCACTGAACGTTAAAAACTCTACAACGCGCGACACTAGCACTTTGTAGATGGCTTCTGGGTAAATTGCAGGACAGATTGAAGTAGCCGAGGACAACAGATTAAAGATGTAAGTACTTACGGTTGATCATCCACTAAGATTAGTACCACCCCGTACAACTATTTACACTTATCGGCATTCCTTCTAGGCAGCATAAAAGATAACTTTTATTACCCTTTTCCCAAAAATAGAACTTTCCATTAATTCTTGATATTTAATTTGCCTTTGTCTTGGCCAGATTTACTATCTATTTTCTCAGAAAACTAGCACTAACTACTTGTGCCATTCCAAATTCACTTATTACTCGAACCTAACCAAACAGTATGGTTCTAAAATATAACTAAACAAATTAAGTGACCGGCATACGCCGGTCACATAACTTCTCTCCGCCGTCCGCGTCCGGAATCTCCAATGGTCGCCTTTCTCCTCAATATTTATCCAGTTCCCCCGTAACGTGACCAAGCAAGAGACGCGCTTTCGCGTGACCAATCAAATTCAAATTCTCATATATCGGTATCTTACGGTCCCCCGCGTAACGTCTTTATCTTACCTAACGCGGTAACCAAATTCCGGAAGGAGCCAGGGATGGCTTCAGGCGTAAGACTGAAGTAGCGGTAAGAAGTATAAATAATAAACTGACTATAAAAGACAATTTCTGGTACAATATGCTAATTTAATTAATAGTAATAGACCCTGAAAAATGAGCACGTTACAGAGTTAAGCATTTGATTAATTTATACGTATGATTTAAATATCCTGTTTTCTGTTCTTAAGTTAAAATATGAAGCAATGTGTCACGTATCGGTCAATTAATTGAATTTTCTACAAAGACGCTGGTTAACAAAGATATACCTATTATGATTTTCTACATCGATTCACATTCATGAATTATTTTACTGCACCTCTGCTTGCTGTAAAGTACACCTGGCAGCATCATGCCATGCCATCTGTCTTAGTTACCTGTTAGATACATAGCGTCACCATGATTTTACTATATTTCATCTATAATAATATAGCGGTAGTCACAGATAGATAAAGACGTCTAGAGGACTCCATTCCTCTTCAGTAATGAAAAAAAAATTACATTTGAAGACTTCACAAATTGCCTATTTAGTAAAGAATTTTTGACTCAATCAAAGAACCATGAAATATTTACTATTAAACAGTATAAGGCGGCACTCAGTCCATATGATGGTGAAAGAAACGATTCGAAACCTTGGGGATATAATTTAGAACAAGTCTCAGTCATCGGCGCAGTGAAGCGCTTAGCAGTAATCGTTCGGATTCATTTGCTTTAAAGATTTTGATCGCGATGGACGGGTTAGAAAAAGAATTGCAGTACAGGCTTGTACTTATCACTCGCGAAATATATGAGAGGTACATTCAAAATGCATTGAATCGGGGTAATTTCAATTAGGTCATAAAATTTTAGAAAAGATTGTTATACCGGACAAAGCTTTATACTGGATTGTGAATGAATGCAGTGATCTCCGGTCTTTACTTTTATGCTATATTCCACCTCCACTTTTCGTGTCAAGTAAGCAGAAAAATATGGGAAAAAATATGATGATTTCATTGTTTACATTAGTTCTCTCCAAACCCTGAGACGCTCCTTATAATGGATAACGTGACTTATTAGTCATTGTATTATAACAGCCAGCTGCTGTTATCTAAAAGCAATTAAGCATGTTCTAAATATACACATAGCCGTAAACGGTCGACATTTATTTACATTAACAATTTCCTGGAATCCGATAACGTCTCTTTATTTGACCACAGTTTTTTACATGCAAATCTAAAACTTACGTATTGAAGTAGAAGAATATTTATCTCATATAAGACTTGTTTCTTTAATCTCAATGATGGACCTCAGTAGGCATCCCTCAACCTCTAACGCCCTCTAACGTAAAGATGCAAAGCTATTCACCAATATACCGCTAGCCCTCTTATTTTTATTACTATAAACACTCTACATACTCTTAGCCGCTGTGAGCAAGCCCTCTTCCCATTATTTTAGTGGGGGTATAATGAGTCACAAGAAGTAATGTTTTTCATTATTTTTAACAGTAATAATAATTTTTTAAATTCTTTATAAAACATGGTATTTCACCGTAGGTTCATATTTATTGGTATTTACTCTTAACTTGATAATTTCTGATAAGACCCAGCCTGAATCTTTTTCTTGAAAGTCTTGAAGATTTTTCAATAATCGTTTGGATACATTATCTCTATACCATTCCTTTAAGTCTATCACTGCGTTCCTTGTAGCAAAAGTTTTTACTTCCACTATGCTATTGGTAGGCTGTATGAAGTTACATTCAAAAATAACATTTACTTTAATTAGTCCATCTTTCAAACATTTTTTAATTTGAATAGAGAAGCTCCTAAATGCTTTTCTAAAAAATAATACCGGTTCTTTTATTTGTACGGTAGTTATTATACCAGACTTAACACGATTTTTAAAACAAGATGCTACCTCTTGCCGTAGTAAATATTTTAGTGCTGCCGGCTTTTAATGAACCGCCTAATATTTTATTTTTCAATTTTAATTTTTTCAATTGTCCTCGGTAGTATTTTAAAAGCGCTAAATTATTTTCTAATTTAAATATATTTTCACTCTCATTATCAATATGAATTTTAATTTTAATTGCCTTGACTATTAGTCTAATATTTTTGTTAATTATCGAAATATGATGATTGATTTCATCATCAGTCTTTAGTACCGGCAATGATTTTTTAGTTAAATTAATTATATCAGTACTGATTCTAGACACGGTATCGGTAGACGACATATTGTTTCAATTAGACAACCGTTCGCAGTGAGAGATAGTTAATGATTGAGGTGGGGAGATGACGCTGCTTTTTATACTCGGCGGCCGAGGGTCACGTGACTGTAATGTATGATTTCTAAGAGGCCCCCAAAGGGTATAGCAGAATAAGCATGGTCAAATGACCCGAGAAACGTTTGGACCTAATTCAGCGTCAGTAGATCAACAATAGGAAAAGAAATGTTTTCCTCGAATTTTAGCCCCCCGTTACCACGGGTAACCCCTGTACCCTAATAAACATGACATTTCGTTTTCATTTTTTATCTCTGCAAGTTGTGCGTTAATTATTATGAAAAAAATAGACGATGTACATGTAATTTAAATGCATCTTGGAAAAAAAATCAGCTGATTTTGATGCCTCCTTCGAATAAAAAAAAAATATTTATAAATTAGAATATTTATTTTTTCATGAAAATAATGATTTGCATACACAAAACTTTTACCAAAAATACACTGTTATAAGTAGTTTATTGTAGATTTTTGTGGTGCGCCATAATTAACAAAAATAAAAACTGTTACGACGCATTGTTTAGTGGTGCTTAACCATTGAAACTGTCCGGTGGGCCAGACCAGTGTATTCGTATGTATTTGTACCCGCTAAAACCGAATCCGAAGACAGAATGGTCAGATTCGCTGGTTTTTCACCAAAGTCAGAATTGTCTGATTGGCTCGTTTTTCACCCCAACCCCAAAATGCACCACCAAAACAAAGACAAAGTGGTCTGTCCGGCGGTGTATTCTTATGTATGTTGTTCTGCTCAATCCGGATTCGAAGTTGGAATTGACAGATTGGTTCGTTTTTTCACCCCTAATCCCGAAAAACACACCCCCCAAAAAAATGGTCTGTCCGGCGGACCATACCAGTGTATCCTTATGTATTTAAATCCGCTAAAACTGAATCCGAAGTTAGAATTGTCAGATTGGCTCGTTTTTGACTCCTAACCCCCAAAAAAACACCCCCAAAATAAAAAAGTGGTCTGTCCGGGGGACCATACTAGTGAATGTTTACCAAATACTTAAAGATACACTGGTATTGTCCGCCGGGCAGACCATTTTGTGGTGGGAGGTGTTTTTTGGTGGTTGGTGAACATGAGCCAATCTGATAATTCTAACTTCGGATTCGGTTTCAGCGGTCCAAATATATTAAGGATAGACTGGTATGAAGTGGTCTGTCTGGCGGACCGCCAGACAGACCACTTTTTTGTTTTGGGGTGTCTTTTAGGATTCCTTGTGAAATACGAGCAAATCTGAAACTTCCGACTTCAAATTCGGATTCAGCAGGTCAAATTACATAAGGATCCACTGGTATAGTCCGCCGGACAGACCATTTTCTTTTTGTTTTGGGGTTGTTTTTTGGGGTTAAAAATGAAAAACGAGCCAATGGGACAATTCTGATTTCGGATTCGGTTTTAGCGGATTTAAATAAATAAGGATACACTGGTATGGTCCGCCGGACAAATCATTTCTTTGGAGGGTGTGTTTTTCGGGGTGAAAAACGAGCCAAACTGAATCCGGATTCAGAAAATCAAAATACATAAGGATACACTTGTATATTCCGCCGGACAGACCACTATGTTTTTGTTTTGGGGGCGTTTTTTGGAGTTGGGGGTGAAAAATGAGACAGTCTGACAATTCTGACATCGGATTCGTTTTCAGCAGATCTAAATACATAGGAATACTCACCCGCGTTTTTTTTTGGGTGGGGGGTGTTTTTCGGGTTTAAGGGTGAAAAACGAGCCAATCTGTCAATTCTAACTTCGAATCTGAATTCAGCAAGTCAACATACATAATAGCCGGAGAGCCGGCCGTCGAATATCCTATGTATAAGATACATGAAAAACTTTTTGTAAGTGATTAGTACTACCACAGACCTAAAGGGAGCCACCTTTTATACGAGCTAATTTTGCCCGCATCATGGATTTTTGACCTCACTTCCGGTTACGATTTTTAATGTTTTCTTAAGTCATCAATAGTCCCTTGGGGTAAAGCTTTTACCTCACCGGACCGCAAGACATGTACTCCCCCGTTTTCGAGGGCACGGAACACGATGGTGACAATATTTTCCGACCTAATGTCCAACCGCTACCCCTAAATCGAAAAAACCACCCTCATTTCCAATTTTCTGGTGCTACGCTTGCGAGGGCTTGCCAGATCTGATTTTTCTTGGTCAGAGTGAATAAAATAAGTAAATATTGACCACAGGTGACCTTGAACACGAACCAATATGTGTTGATTATTAATTCGTGCACAAAAACACTGCACCACTGTCAACTTTTTGTCACTAAGTTTTTTGAACACCTTGTATATGGTTTTTATAATGTTTAATTGAAATGAAAGTCACTTTTCACAAGACAGAAAAATAAATCACAGTTTATTGTCTGTTCACGTTCCACAATACTTTGATTATTGAGATGAACTTAATTAATCATTTGTAATTAATAATGTGTTAATGATAAGCACTAGAGTAAAAATTTGCCTTTGATTTTTGTCCCGATTCGAAGTTTTAATGTTACCGATGTCTGAGATGAACTGAGATGAACTAACTCCGCGATGCAGAGTGCCTCTTTATATATTAAAAGTAAAAGATTCTAGATTTGTTCCTGTAATTTTCGAATTTCGAAGTCTCTAGAACGCCTGGAATGCTAACTATTTCTGGAATGCTCGAGTCGTCCACTAGTCTTGCGCTTATGCTGCTTATACGGCATCTGTCCTTTGGGCGCTTTCCGTGGGTTTGAGATGTTGTAATTTGTTTCTATGTTCTTGACTCTCTATGTCAGGCAAGGGGGAGTGGGATGGGTTTAGGATTTTACAATTGGTGTTAGTATTTCTTTACAGAGCTATACTAAATAGGCGACAATTGTGTGTGTTAGTATGTTGTTGTTCTGATTTTGTTTTCTGCTTGTAATATGTTGGGCATTTTTGTTCTGGTGCAGTATTTTGTATTATTGGTTTTATTTTTTTTTCGTGATTATTTGTGTTTGGTATTTTGAGTAGTTATGGCCTCTTTTTTTTTTTTTTCTTTTTTTTTCTCACAGCTTTGGTTTACAATTTTTGAGGGGGGGGGGGCATCTAAGGGACGCAACTTAAGGATTAGGGGTATAAATATAGTTGAGAGCTGGATATTTAGGGGCTATAGCAAATTTAGTGGTAAGGGGATCTTTGAGAGTAGGGTTGACGTGCACCATTAGCTTTTGGGCGAAGGCCGGGAGAAGTCTTAGTAGAATAAAGTTTTCCATTGTCGGGGTACCTGTTATGTTATGTAAATAGGTTAAGTTTGTGTTTCTCGAGAGGTTGGCTGCTATTCTAAGATTTTTGTTTTGTGCAATTTGTAGTTTTTTCTGTTTATAGGGAGAGAGGAGGGAATACCAGATAGGGGATGCATAGGTGAGGATGGGACGTATGTAGGATTTGTAGATGAGGGATTCAATGTAGGTTGGGGCTGATTTTATTATGGGAAACATCTGAGAGGTTCTGGCTTGTGCCTTGGTAATCACGCTGTTTAGTTGTTTGTCGAAGCTGAGTTTGCGATCGATAAATATACCCAGGTACTCAATAGCGTCCGACCACTCAAGGGGCTGTCCTTTTATGTTTAATTTATTTTTAGGGTAAAGGAGTGTGGTGCTTTTTGTGACCGCCACTGCATCAGTTTTGGTTGGGTTTACTAAAAGGCCCCATTTCTCAAAGTAAGCTACTGTCTTGTCCGTTTGGTTTTGTAGTAATTTCGTTAATAGGCCTGGGTTTTTCGAAGTAGCGATGATTGCAGTGTCGTCTGCGTACATGGCAAATGTGAGCCGGTGGTCTATGGGTTTGGGGATGTCGTTTATGTACAGCAAAAACAGTACTGGGCCTAGGGAGGGCCCTTGTGGGACTCCGGAGAGGATGGGATTAATGGATGAGCAATCCTGATTGGCTGCCACTCGAAATTGGCGATTGTGAAGATATGATTGTATTAGTTTAATAATACGAATCGGAATACCCGCGATGTTGAGCTTGTATAGCAGCCCAGGATGCCAGACTTTATCAAACGCCTTCTCGAGGTCCAGGGAGATAATCCCTGTTAGTAGACCCCGATTGCCGTTTGTGGTCAATATTTCACCAACGCGGAAAAGCTGTTGGGATGTGGAATGTTCTGGGCGAAATCCATACTGGAAGTCACCGAGAACCTTTTTGCTCTCGGTAACCTCCAGTATGTGGGAAAGGATAATGGAGTCTAGGATTTTGGCTAGGACTGATAGTAGGCTGATGGGACGGTAACTTGTGGGGATTTTTTTGGGTTTTTTAGGTTTAGGAATAGGTATAATCTTGGCTACCTTCCAACTGGTTGGGTAGTGGGTCAGCCGGAAGCAGGAGTTGTAAAGTTTGGTTAAGAAAAGTATGGCGTTGGGAGGCAGGTATTTTAGGGCATAGGGTGGTATATTATCCAGCCCTGGGGCCTTTTTTGGGTTAAGATTTTTTATTTGGGCAAGGACTTGGGTAGGGGATGTGCTGATAGGCTCTTGTGTAGTCGATAGCCGGGTTTTTGTTAGGGTTTCTTGGTATTTTTGGGATTTATCTTTGTACCTGTTGTATAATGGATTAGGTGTGAATTGTGCACTGAATTGGGAAGAGAAGCAGGATAGCTTTTCCTCGATGGTGATGGCCTGACCGTCAGGTGTTTGAAGAGAGGGTATTGTTTGGTTTTCCTTTTAAATATACGGGGGAGAAAATGGGGATCTTCAGGATGGGAAAGTACTGTTTTTGTTATTTGTTCGTCTTTGTGTAGTTTGATTTTTTCGCCAATTTCCTTCTGAATTTGGTTTAGACGCGTTTTCAGCAGGGGGTTTCTGGTATCATGGTATCGCTTCCTGAGTCTGTTTTTCTCTCTGATCAGGTTTAAAATTTGTGGGGGTAGTTTGTTTTCATACGAGGCGTTATTGATTTGTTTTTTTTGACTTATTAGCAGTGCCTTGGTAATTTCCAAGATTATATTTTTGGCCTGTAAGTCTATTTGCTCCGGGGTGTCGCATTGTGGGTTACACCTTATGGCCCGTGTAAAAATGAAAAACGAGCCAATGGGACAATTCTGATTTCGGATTCGGTTTTAGCGGATTTAAATAAATAAGGATACACTGGTATGGTCCGCCGGACAAATCATTTCTTTGGAGGGTGTGTTTTTCGGGGTGAAAAACGAGCCAAACTGAATCCGGATTCAGAAAATCAAAATACATAAGGATACACTTGTATATTCCGCCGGACAGACCACTATGTTTTTGTTTTGGGGGCGTTTTTTGGAGTTGGGGGTGAAAAATGAGACAGTCTGACAATTCTGACATCGGATTCGTTTTCAGCAGATCTAAATACATAGGAATACTCACCCGCGTTTTTTTTTGGGTGGGGGGTGTTTTTCGGGTTTAAGGGTGAAAAACGAGCCAATCTGTCAATTCTAACTTCGAATCTGAATTCAGCAAGTCAACATACATAATAGCCGGAGAGCCGGCCGTCGAATATCCTATGTATAAGATACATGAAAAACTTTTTGTAAGTGATTAGTACTACCACAGACCTAAAGGGAGCCACCTTTTATACGAGCTAATTTTGCCCGCATCATGGATTTTTGACCTCACTTCCGGTTACGATTTTTAATGTTTTCTTAAGTCATCAATAGTCCCTTGGGGTAAAGCTTTTACCTCACCGGACCGCAAGACATGTACTCCCCCGTTTTCGAGGGCACGGAACACGATGGTGACAATATTTTCCGACCTAATGTCCAACCGCTACCCCTAAATCGAAAAAACCACCCTCATTTCCAATTTTCTGGTGCTACGCTTGCGAGGGCTTGCCAGATCTGATTTTTCTTGGTCAGAGTGAATAAAATAAGTAAATATTGACCACAGGTGACCTTGAACACGAACCAATATGTGTTGATTATTAATTCGTGCACAAAAACACTGCACCACTGTCAACTTTTTGTCACTAAGTTTTTTGAACACCTTGTATATGGTTTTTATAATGTTTAATTGAAATGAAAGTCACTTTTCACAAGACAGAAAAATAAATCACAGTTTATTGTCTGTTCACGTTCCACAATACTTTGATTATTGAGATGAACTTAATTAATCATTTGTAATTAATAATGTGTTAATGATAAGCACTAGAGTAAAAATTTGCCTTTGATTTTTGTCCCGATTCGAAGTTTTAATGTTACCGATGTCTGAGATGAACTGAGATGAACTAACTCCGCGATGCAGAGTGCCTCTTTATATATTAAAAGTAAAAGATTCTAGATTTGTTCCTGTAATTTTCGAATTTCGAAGTCTCTAGAACGCCTGGAATGCTAACTATTTCTGGAATGCTCGAGTCGTCCACTAGTCTTGCGCTTATGCTGCTTATACGGCATCTGTCCTTTGGGCGCTTTCCGTGGGTTTGAGATGTTGTAATTTGTTTCTATGTTCTTGACTCTCTATGTCAGGCAAGGGGGAGTGGGATGGGTTTAGGATTTTACAATTGGTGTTAGTATTTCTTTACAGAGCTATACTAAATAGGCGACAATTGTGTGTGTTAGTATGTTGTTGTTCTGATTTTGTTTTCTGCTTGTAATATGTTGGGCATTTTTGTTCTGGTGCAGTATTTTGTATTATTGGTTTTATTTTTTTTTCGTGATTATTTGTGTTTGGTATTTTGAGTAGTTATGGCCTCTTTTTTTTTTTTTTTCTTTTTTTTTCTCACAGCTTTGGTTTACAATTTTTGAGGGGGGGGGGCATCTAAGGGACGCAACTTAAGGATTAGGGGTATAAATATAGTTGAGAGCTGGATATTTAGGGGCTATAGCAAATTTAGTGGTAAGGGGATCTTTGAGAGTAGGGTTGACGTGCACCATTAGCTTTTGGGCGAAGGCCGGGAGAAGTCTTAGTAGAATAAAGTTTTCCATTGTCGGGGTACCTGTTATGTTATGTAAATAGGTTAAGTTTGTGTTTCTCGAGAGGTTGGCTGCTATTCTAAGATTTTTGTTTTGTGCAATTTGTAGTTTTTTCTGTTTATAGGGAGAGAGGAGGGAATACCAGATAGGGGATGCATAGGTGAGGATGGGACGTATGTAGGATTTGTAGATGAGGGATTCAATGTAGGTTGGGGCTGATTTTATTATGGGAAACATCTGAGAGGTTCTGGCTTGTGCCTTGGTAATCACGCTGTTTAGTTGTTTGTCGAAGCTGAGTTTGCGATCGATAAATATACCCAGGTACTCAATAGCGTCCGACCACTCAAGGGGCTGTCCTTTTATGTTTAATTTATTTTTAGGGTAAAGGAGTGTGGTGCTTTTTGTGACCGCCACTGCATCAGTTTTGGTTGGGTTTACTAAAAGGCCCCATTTCTCAAAGTAAGCTACTGTCTTGTCCGTTTGGTTTTGTAGTAATTTCGTTAATAGGCCTGGGTTTTTCGAAGTAGCGATGATTGCAGTGTCGTCTGCGTACATGGCAAATGTGAGCCGGTGGTCTATGGGTTTGGGGATGTCGTTTATGTACAGCAAAAACAGTACTGGGCCTAGGGAGGGCCCTTGTGGGACTCCGGAGAGGATGGGATTAATGGATGAGCAATCCTGATTGGCTGCCACTCGAAATTGGCGATTGTGAAGATATGATTGTATTAGTTTAATAATACGAATCGGAATACCCGCGATGTTGAGCTTGTATAGCAGCCCAGGATGCCAGACTTTATCAAACGCCTTCTCGAGGTCCAGGGAGATAATCCCTGTTAGTAGACCCCGATTGCCGTTTGTGGTCAATATTTCACCAACGCGGAAAAGCTGTTGGGATGTGGAATGTTCTGGGCGAAATCCATACTGGAAGTCACCGAGAACCTTTTTGCTCTCGGTAACCTCCAGTATGTGGGAAAGGATAATGGAGTCTAGGATTTTGGCTAGGACTGATAGTAGGCTGATGGGACGGTAACTTGTGGGGATTTTTTTGGGTTTTTTAGGTTTAGGAATAGGTATAATCTTGGCTACCTTCCAACTGGTTGGGTAGTGGGTCAGCCGGAAGCAGGAGTTGTAAAGTTTGGTTAAGAAAAGTATGGCGTTGGGAGGCAGGTATTTTAGGGCATAGGGTGGTATATTATCCAGCCCTGGGGCCTTTTTTGGGTTAAGATTTTTTATTTGGGCAAGGACTTGGGTAGGGGATGTGCTGATAGGCTCTTGTGTAGTCGATAGCCGGGTTTTTGTTAGGGTTTCTTGGTATTTTTGGGATTTATCTTTGTACCTGTTGTATAATGGATTAGGTGTGAATTGTGCACTGAATTGGGAAGAGAAGCAGGATAGCTTTTCCTCGATGGTGATGGCCTGACCGTCAGGTGTTTGAAGAGAGGGTATTGTTTGGTTTTCCTTTTAAATATACGGGGGAGAAAATGGGGATCTTCAGGATGGGAAAGTACTGTTTTTGTTATTTGTTCGTCTTTGTGTAGTTTGATTTTTTCGCCAATTTCCTTCTGAATTTGGTTTAGACGCGTTTTCAGCAGGGGGTTTCTGGTATCATGGTATCGCTTCCTGAGTCTGTTTTTCTCTCTGATCAGGTTTAAAATTTGTGGGGGTAGTTTGTTTTCATACGAGGCGTTATTGATTTGTTTTTTTTGACTTATTAGCAGTGCCTTGGTAATTTCCAAGATTATATTTTTGGCCTGTAAGTCTATTTGCTCCGGGGTGTCGCATTGTGGGTTACACCTTATGGCCCGTGCTAGTGTGTTTCTGAATGTGTCCCAGTTATAGTCTGATTCTCTTGGCCTTCTTTCCGTTATTATGTAGTCCGGGGAGATTTCGAAAGTCGACACGACTGGCTTGTGATCCGAGTTTAACGCTGTGATGGTTTCGAGTTTAGTTGGGCAGTGTATATTGTTTGTAATGATTATGTCCAATATTGAAAGTGCGGGGGAGGGACGCGTTGGTTGCGTGGGAGCTAGTATTTTCATGGAGGCATTTCGTGTGACGTAATCGAATATTGCTTTGCCAGAGATATTAATACCTGCTGGATGCTCGAGTCGCGAAGTAAATTTTATATTTATACTAAGGGAGGAGCCAAAATTTTAAGATTAACCAATCAAAAACGGCGCGCTTGACTATATTGTTATAGTCCGCCAGAAATAAGGCTGACCAATCAGAACGCCGTATTTCTCCCCAGTCAAGTATAAATTAAATTGCGACTCTGAAGCCCTATCAGTCGTTCGCAGTGCACAATCCACGTCGCTTCGAGGCTCGATCACCCATTCAAAACTTCTTTTCTACCACCGAGGGAGCCCCTAGCGGTAACCCCAGCTGGTCATTATTCTATCCACCACCGAGGGAGCTCACAGCAGTAACCCCAGTTGGTCCATCTACAATTTTAAATCATTATCGGTCATACTGATGAAGTAAAACCATTCCAACTACAGCTTCCACAGCTAGAAACCACAATTCGTACACTGATGAATCCTCCAGCGAGCCTACTGTTAGTGTAAACAACAAGTAATTGTTATTTAATTATTTTAAACCGCGACACGTGAAGTTAGGGAAAAGTTTGGCTACCTTACCACAGGTGAAAATTAATCAATATAAGGTATTAGTCAAATAGATCTTTAAATGAATGAGTGAATCCCTTCTCATCCCTTTTCCTACCGGAGCTGGGCTCAACCCCCTCAGCTCACAGGAGGACAAGCCGTGACAAGAAATAAATATTCTAAAACGAGCATAAGGTCTCGCAACGTCTATTTTCTTATCCTAAAGTGAACTAAAATAAAGTGCCTTCAGAGACAGGACTTCTAAGGTAATTTTACAAACTCTAACCTGGGTAGCGAGGCCGTCAGCCTGCCGCCCCAGTAAGCAAATTCAGACATTCAGTGCCATTGAACTCTCTGTGGAGGTTCAACCTATAAAACATTAACCTAGGTCGGGGCCATCTGCCTGCCGGCACCTAGTAACTTTATTATTGCAAGAACTCTCTGCTGAGGTTCTAAATAGGACAAAGACTTTATTAGTTTGCTAGCCCTCTTCCAGGGAGTCCTCTAGTGTAACGTAGAGCCAGTGCCTAGACATTAAGCCAGGAGAAGCCGGCCAGCTGAGCAGATAGTGAAATTTTTTATGTACTTTTCTTGCAGTCCAAGTTGCCGAGTTCCAGTCCTGCCGCAGGGTGTGACCGCTTGTGTGGCGTCGGTTTACTAGTTAGCTAGCATTTACCAGGCCTCCAGGTGCCTTGTAGAGGTTAATTCGTTCAAACAAGTAACACAAGCCGTCTCACCTAGTGCAACACAAAATTCACCAAATTGTCTGTAATTTTTGTATCGTAAAAAATTTTAACCTTCTGTAAAGTGAAATTGTCGTTCTAACACACGTGGAAAGCATCCCCGTGGAGTCCACAGCGCTCACATTGTTATTAACGTCATTCAAAAAAATTGCAACCTGAGGTGCGACCCTCTGCAATTCCACCACAACTCGTTTTCGTTGGGGGGGCCAGAAATTACGTCCAGCCCTTGACTCTCAAATCACACCTCAACGCAAACTACGCTTCGTTGTATGAGTACAAGCACTCATACAAAGCAAGACAAGTCTCCCAACGTCATCTCCGCGGGGTACGAGTGAATTAGTTTTCCTCGTACCCACAAAGACAATCTTCAGCGTACTTTCGAATTTCACAGAGACAAATTTCGTGGTACTTTTGAATTTCACAAAGACAGATTTCAGTGTACTTTTGAATTATTTCGTGTCACTTCTGAAATTTCTCGGCTACAGTCTCCAAGTGCGGGCCGCGTTTCACGATGTCTCGCGTCAGCAACAGCACAGATACTGTCCCCGAACACATCAATCAAGACTGGGAAAGTTTACAGCAGGATCCGGCTTTACGATTCTTTTTACGTAACTGGACTCCTAGCTTACCAACAACCGTCGTGTCGAGCCCACGCCGGAGGCAATTTTCACCAGCAACAAATTCCGGGCTCAACGCCGCAGAAGAAGGGGAACCAGAAGCACGCGTCGGGCGATTTGGGAGGTCTGGAGGCCTGACGACGAGGCCGCTCCACTTGAGTCACAGTGCAAAAGGAAGCGCAGGCTCTAGTCAGACCGGTGCCACGCAGATGCCGCAAGGTATAAGCTCCGGACAGAGGCGGAAACAAGTACCTTCTTCGAGCTCCAGCGACGCGCCGCTCCGGGAAGCGTACAACCAGGTGCGTGACGACGCCAGGGACGCACAGACGCGAAGGCTCAACCCGGCGCTCTCACCATTACCCCAAAACAACCCCCCTTATGTTTCCCCCCGCCGAAGACAATATCCAGTATAAATATGTGCTGATCGGACGGAGGTTTAAATGGTCAGAAGTTGTTGCAGCGAAAGGATCTCTAAAACTTTAAAAATTTGTAAAATGTAAATTAATATTTTTTACGAGAGGTAGACCGCTGTGGAAATCTGGTGTACACGCAAGTGGAAATCAGCGGAAATCAATGGAAATCACTGGAAATCAATGGAAATCACTGGAAATCATTGGAAATCAATGGAAATCAACGGAAATCAACGGAAATCATTGGAATTCGATTGGATATCACTGGAAATCAATGGAAATAAATTTGAAAACAATGGCACTGCGCATGCGCTCATAACGAATTCTCAGCGACAGGTTTTCTTTTGTGGAAGCAAATGCGAATTGTACCGCGGTAAAGGGAGATAAACTTATTCTTTGTCATCCAAATTACGTGTATAATATAATAAATGTGTAGCTCTTATAATGTCCAGTTTAATGTTCAGTGAAATATCGAAATAATTTGACTTTACAATCACTTAAATTTCTTACAAATTAGCCTTTCTTACGTAATGCTAGAGCCGGGTCATAGATTTTATTCAGTATTCAGGGAATCCCACATTATATCAGAATTTATTAAAGGGAAAGCATATATAAAACACAACATATTAGTCTTTACAAGGGCCATAATAAAAAATGGAATTGCTTTATGTACCAAACTTATTGTGAAGTATGGTGAAGTATGTAGCTCACCGTTTTTTGCCGGATTAAAAAAATTATTAACGACAATAGCAACAAAAAAATAATTTTTATGCTTTTCCGTCAATATCTTGAAAATTAGCTAACTTTTTGGTGAACATAAAATTCTATAAAATAATATTTATGTATCTATATTTAGATAAGTTTGAACCGGCCGTCAAAATCTTGAAAATGATGTACCGGAGTGCTTACTTTTTGTCATTTTTTGATAGAAACCTTACGACTTTTCTCGTTCGTTTAAAATGTGATTGAAAGTCTAAATAAAATCACAGATCATCTATGAATTCTAAAAAAACACTTTTCATAGCACAGCAGTTTTTTCAGTCTTATTTTCTGTTTAAGCAGTTGTTACTACATAAATAAACTTCTTTGTATTGTCATAGTTTTTTGCGGATTTCAGGTCTTAGGTATCATCTGAGATAATTTCAGATTTTTAAAAAGTGATGAAAAGCAAGTTCCTAGGAACCCCATTTTTGGGACTTTGGCGATCGGTACAAGCTCAATTATCAAAACTGTACCGTTTTTTATGACCATTTTGTTAGAGAATTTAATTCTCTACCAAAAATCGGTCCAACACAACTCGGACAAACTTTCCCGTTTAGGAGTAAGGACAGCTTTAGAGATTTTTTTTTTAAATCTTTGAACCTTACCCTCCACAGTCTTTCTGCTTGCACTTTTTAAGAGCAACTAGTTTATACTATCGTACACTGGTACTGAGAGAGTATTCAAGTGCCAAATTTAATCAAAATTGTTGAAGTAGTTTTAGAGAAAAGAATATTTCATTCTTTAAACCTTGCCTCCGCAACCTCCCTTCCTACATTTTCTAGAAGGAATTGTTATGTCATTTCACACTGGTACTAAGTGTGTATCTATGCGTTAAATTTAATCAAAATTGTGTGAGCCGTTTTAGAGATGTTTTTTTAATTCTTTACACTTTGCCCCCACAGCATCGCCCTCCCTGTATTCTCTTGGAGCAGCTGATTATACTATCTCATCTTGTTACTGAGGAAGTATCCACGTGTCAAGTTAGATCAAAATCGTTAGAGCCGATTTAGAGAAAAAAATTATTAATTTCTTTACTACCCCCTCACAACCTCTCTCTCTATGCATTTTTTTGGAGTAACTGGTCATGCCATTTCATCAATATGAAAAATAAATACTTTCTGCCATTGGTACTAACCAATGGTACCAAGAAAGTATTTATGTGTTAAATTTAAATAGAATCGTTAGAGCCGTTTAAGAGAAAAAAATTATTCATATTTTTTCTGGTTCTTAGGGGCTTCCCCCCCACACACATTTACGCTAGCACCGATTTTGCGACTTTGTGTCGAGGCGTGGTCGCTTTAAATATGCATGTAAATATTTTTTAAAGAGAATGGGTAGTGAAAAAAAGTTGTATGTAACTATTTCCTACAAACACTTTAAATCGCAACCCGATCGGACGATTATTTTTGTCACCGCAGTGATCTTGAAAAAAAATAGTTTGTTTTTTGTTTCTTGCAATCCTGGTAGTACTTAGATAAAATTTGTTATTAATTCGTTTAAGTTTGTGTTTAAAATAGCAACTCGATCGGATGATTATTTTTGCCGCCGCAGTGACCTTGAAAGAATTTTTTTTTTATTTTTGCGATCCGGATAGTACGAGTTTTTTTTTAAATTCGTTTAAGTTAATGTTTAAAAGCTCAGTACCATCGGACAATATGTCTTTTGCTGTTGCAATTGGGCTTGCAGCTGCAATCGTCAAGTTCTGAGAAAAAGAATATTCGTTAAATAAAGCAAAGCACCATCGTTAATATTCTGGATATCTCAAGTATATAGAATGGATCTACACTACACATTTAACAGGAAACTGAGTTCTGAGCGTAAATAAGACCTTGGGAATGTATCTGTCCCCTCTGTTTTGTGTTCGGCGATATATAAGGGTTTTCAAGACCTTTTTGAATTCTTGCACTCTTCGTTCTGTAGGGTTGGACCTCTGATGGTATATGGGAGTGTATTTTATGCTTATTTCGTTTCGGGCGCACCACTGTTTGTACAGGACGCTATCAAAATGACCTCCATTGTCTGAGATGATTGTTTTTGGTGTCCCGTATCTAGCTATTATTTCTTCTTCCAAGTAGTTTATGATTATTCGGGCGTTTAATTCTGGGAATGCCTTGGCTTCTACCCATTTTGTAAAAACATCTTCGACAATGAAAATATATCTTTTGTTTCGTGGGGTTTCTTGATAAGGTCCCATTACGTCTATACTTATCATCTCGAAGGCGAATCTTGGTTGATGAGGTTGCAGTGGAGCTTTTGGCTGTATTTGTCGAGCTTTTATTTCCTTACAGATTCGGCAGTTTCGGACGTATTGAGCAACATTTTTGTGAATGTTCTTCCAGAAGTAGGTCTTGAGAATGTTGCGTAGAGTCTCATCTCTCCCTGGATGAGCTGCGATATCCTCGTCGTGGAAACTTGCCAACACCTGGGGTACCATACTTCTTGGAACGACAAGTTTTTTACCTCCCTGGTAATTTCGCCATAGTTGCTGGTCGTCAACTGTGAATTCATTTATGTATCGTTGCTCTCTTTCGTTAGCCGGGCCCTCGTTTTGTATTCGCTCCCACTTGCGTATGTCTTGTTGAATTTGTCTGGATCGGAGCTGGACATTCTTTACTTCTTCGTAGAGATCTGCTCGAGTGAAAATGTTTAAGCCCTCCGGTGTTAAAGGCGGGGGTAACATTCTTTTTTCATCCAACTCAGGTCTTGGTTCGTCTGTATTTGGATGTCTGTTCAGGAAGTCAGGTAATTCATTGTGTTTCCCAGCACAGTGCTCGATGTCGTAGTCGTATTCTTGAAGTAGAAGTGACCATCGTGTTAATTTGGTTTTTGAATCTTGATTTTTGTGAAGCCATAACAATGCACGATTGTCTGTTCGGAGTAGGAATTTTGTATTCTCTAAGTACATCTTGTATTTCTTGATATACGTTACTATTGCGAGACATTCTATTTCATTTATGTGGTATTTCTTCTCTGCAGGAGACAAACATGCACTGGAAAACGATATGACGCGTCGAGACCCGTCTTCTCCCATTTGATAAAGGACTCCTGATATTCCGGTCATCGATCCGTCTGTCTGTAATATAAATTTTTTGGTAAAATCTGGCCGGTGTAATTCTAATGGTTTGGATGCCTCTTCTTTAATTTTTTCGAACGCCTTCTCGTGCTCGGCTGTCCATTTGAAACGTCGATCCTTGTGTAGCAGATTGGTGAGGGGTTGAATTAATTTTGCTGCATCCTGTATATACTCCCTTATCCAATTGAATGTTCCCAGAAAGCTCTGCAATTGTTTTTTGGTTTGCGGTGTGGTAAAGTCCTTTATGGCTAGGACGTGTTTTTCTTGCGGTAGGGTTTTGTCTTGTGACATACGGTGTCCCAAATAATTTAGTTCTGTCGTGGCTATGTTGCATTTTTCTGGGGAGATCTTCAGATTGTGTAGACGGATTCTTTCAAAAACAAGTTGTAAGTGAGTCCGGTGTTCTTCGAGTGTTTTACTATATACTATTATGTCATCTAAGTATACCTGAATAAAGTTGTGGATGTAACCAGAAAGCACGTCTCTAACCATAAAATTTTGAAAAGTGGATGGGGCGGTTTTCAGTCCGAAAGGCATAACTGTAAATTGGTAACATGCTCCATCTGGGGTAGTGAATGCCGTGTAGGCCTTAGACTCGGGATCCATGGGTATCTGCCAATATCCGGACGTAAGGTCAAGCAGAGTGAATATTTTTGCTTCCCCAAAGGTTTTGATAGTATCATGAATTTTTGGCAGAGCTGATGATTGGTCCTTAGTAATTGCGTTGAGTTTTCGGTAGTCTATACAAAAACATGGTTTCTTGCCTGGAATTTCGATAATGACTGGCGGTGAGCTGTATGGAGAGTTGCTTGGTTCAATTACTCCGGCTTTCAACATTTCATCTATCTGTTCATAGAATATTTTTTTCTTGCTTGGTGTCATCGGGTAGCACCGTTGATTGATGATAGTAGGATTCGTTAGGATAATAGTATGTTTGGTCGTCGTAGTGGTTATGCCTTTGGTGGGTTTCTCGCTAAATATGTCAGCATAGTCTTCGAACACTGGTTTGAGTAAGTCCTGGGCTTCTGCTGGAATTTTAACCTTTTCATTTAGAATGGGCTGTTCTGCGATCTGTCCCTCTTCCTGATTCCAATATACTGTTTTTCTCGAGGTCTTCCCGACGTACATACACTTTCGTACGTAATCTAAGTGGACCCCCTCGTCCTCCAAAAATGGGGCGCCGAGAATTAGTTCCTCATTTAAGTTTCTAATGATGGCAAATTCTCCCTGAATTTGGCTTCCTTGGATGTCCAGATTTAAGTTGATATTCCCCAATGACTCAATAGTTTGCCCTTCACATGCCATAGTAAACAGTTTCTTGTCCCTGCCTGGTTGTTCGGTGTCAAAAGTCCTGCCCTGACTACATTACTTGCTGCACCTGTATCGATGAATGCGTTTACCTCCCTGCCGTTGACTAGTATTTTAATTCTTGGTAGTTGTCGCCGTTGATTTATTGTTTGAATTGAGTAGGACAATATATCGTCCTCAGTTTGTGTCGAAATTTCTCGAGAATTGTTCTCGTTGAAGAGTGATGAAATGTCGATGACGTCTTGAAATAAATTAAGGTGTGTCTTTGAATGAGAGTTAGCAGATGGCGGAGGTGCCGGTACTGGAGCTGCATTCGATTGACATGGGCCGGACGCCGAGTGGTGGTTTAGTTGTTTGGTCTCTGACAGGCGCCGGCCCCTTGGGGGTTTTCCGGACGCCTCTGCGTTCTTTCTTTATTGTAAGGGTTCTGGGGGCATTGGTTTTGCCAGTGCCATTCACTACAAAAACGACAGGCTGATGGTGGTGGTCTTCCTGCATTGTCATTTCTATTTGATTGGGTAGTTCCCTGTGTAGATCCCTGAGTAATAGCCCGTTGATTAGTATTTCTTGTATTACTCGGGGTGTTCATTATGGGTCGTAAGGCAGGATAATTATTTTTTTCGTACGGGCGTCTTCTCCAGGAGTTATTACTGCTTCCTGGTAAATGATATTCCTCTACTTCCGCGGCTACCGTTAGCAAAGCCTCGGGGGAGTCGAAATCGCTGAACCTGATTTGGGCCCTGATTTCCGGCCTTAATTGTCTATATATGCAGTGAGCCTTTTCCCTTGGCGGTCGTGCTGGGTCAACCCTATTGAATAATCCGATTTTCTTAGAAATGAATAATGTAACAGATTCGTTGGGTCTTTGCATTTTGGTATGTAGGATATGTTCTGCTTGAGCCCGCTTGGCAATGGTGTCAAATGTCTGTCGAAGTCTAAGCTTGAAAGTATCGTAGTCGTATATAAGATTTTTATGAGGTTCATACCATTCCTTGGCGTATCCTTTCAATTGAGAAGTGATCATGATTAATTTCTCCGTTTTGTCTGTGACATTGTGTTTTCTGAAGTGTTCTTCCATGTTAAATATGAATGTATTAGCACTTTGGTGGTCAAGTCCTTGGAAAGTGTGCATGAGCGAATTCCTAATTGCTTGCATAATTTTTTCCATTTTGCCTCCCACGTTTGTAGTGGCGACATTTTGGATGGCTTGTTTAAATGCTTCCGCCATGCCCAAAAAGATTTGGTTTAGTTCAATGTTAGGTTGAGATTGTTGTTCTACTTGCCTTGTTCTGGGTGTTGAAGTATGCAATAAAGATTCTCCTGGTGGTGCAGTATCCAAAGTACGTCTATGTGGGTCCTCTTCCCTCCCTGAGGAAGATTGTTGTCCATCCTGTGCTGTAAGAATGACACCCTGACGCGCCGCTGCTTCGCTAAGCTTCTGGATGATTTGTTCATATGAGTCCATTTTTTCAAAATGGCGGACTTGAGAAGCTTATTCGTAGTCTTCTTGTATCTTCACGTAGCGTTCGTCTTACCTTCGGGACCCCTACTCGGTTCAAGGCCCCTAGAGCAAGTCACACTACTCTCCTCTTCTTTCTTCTCTTCTTTCTTCTGGTTTCTTCTGCTTCTCAAAGCCCCCTAGTTGGGCGCCATGAACACGAACCAATATGTGTTGATTATTAATTCGTGCACAAAAACACTGCACCACTGTCAGCTTTTTGTCACTAAGTTTTTTGAACACCCTGTATATGGTTTTTATAATGTTTAATTGAAATGAAAGTCACTTTTCACAAGACAGAAAAATAAATTACAGTTTATTGTCTGTTCACATTCCACAATACTTTGATTATTGAGATGAACTTAATTAATCATTTGTAATTAATAATGTGTTAATGATAAGCACTAGAGTAAAAATTTGCCTTTGATTTTTGTCCCGATTCGAAGTTTTAATGTTACCGATGTCTGAGATGAACTGAGATGAACTAACTCCGCGATGCAGAGTGCCTCTTTATATATTAAAAGTAAAAGATTCTAGATTTGTTCCTGTAATTTTCGAATTTCGAAGTCTCTAGAACGCCTGGAATGCTAACTATTTCTGGAATGCTCGAGTCGCGAAGTAAATTTTATATTTATACTAAGGGAGGAGCCCAAATTTTAAGATTAACCAATCAAAAACGGCAAGCTTGACTATATCCAGTATAAATATGTGTTGGTCGGACGGAGGTTTAAATAATTATAAATAGTTATACATTAAATAGTGTCGTGGTTAACCGTGATAGCTTACACACGTATTTAGATAAGTGTCTTAGCCTGCGTTAATCAAATAAGATATACAGCAAAGAGCTGAGCGCAGTGTAAAAGAACACATCCCTTGACTATTAACCTGCAATATGAAAAAGAAGAAAAAGCAACACCTTAGAACAAAAGCAGGAATGCGGACAAAAAACCTACTACCAGTAAAAAACACAAACACACTGAACAGGTACACATTGATAATTGTAATGGGGCATTTCAACAAATCTCTTCAAATAACACTAATACAAACTCTTATAACTCAAATAACACAAATAATAACCTAATTGAAACGTCCTTTTCATCAATTTACTCTACTAACCAAATTACACCTAACGAGTTTATATCTTTCAACAATTAGCAAACAAAATGTTTCAAACCTAAACCATACTCAACCTAACAGATTTAACTCGTTAGCTAATAATAGTGACAATTCATATTTTTACAATATACAGGGTGCTCCTTTCCCCCTGCCATATCCCCAATTTCAACAAATACCACAACAACCGTTACATATACCACAATTACCTCATCAATTACATCATCCATTACCCATTCAACCCCCAAACATTCACCAAACACCCCACCTGAGTATTTGACACTAGAAAAAATCAAGCAAAGCATAAATGAATTTGAGATTATTGAAATTATGAGAAACAAAGAAGAGGATGATGAAGCTATGTCTACATCATCTTCTAGTACAAGCACAAGTAGTAGTAAGGCTAGCTCCGCAAAAACAAAGAGATCATCCCACACCCTCTCCATTCCTATCAGACAACCCGAGGAAAAAGCAGAAGCATAAACATGAACATTTCATAATTAAAACAGTAACCCCAGTTAGGTCGCGCGAACCATCGCTGAGCCCAGCCTCCTCGATGGAACGACGCAGGAATATTGAACCCCCCACCCAAGTTTCACTCCAACAACCCCCTACCTCCCCCCAACCCTATACCACCCTAACATCCCCCCAAAACACCATAAATAAAATCACACAACCCAGGATTAACCGCCCTCCCCCCCCAAATACCCCCCAACTGAACACCACCCTCCCATCAAAACAACCCCCTCCAGCAGATCAATCTACCCGCCGGCAACTCCCCCCCGCAATACACATATACACAAATAACCACAAAGAGACAATAGATTATATTGCTAACAATGTTGAAGAGCAGCCCTCATTTAAATATAATAACACCTCGTTAATTTGCTACACCAAGATCCCCAGAGATCACAGAAAGATGATGGGAATGCTTTCTTTTAAAAATATCGAATTTTACTCATATGACATCAATAACCTCAGACCACTGAAGGTGGTAGTAAAATACACCCCCCTTGACACATCAGCTGATGACGTCAGGGAGGACTTAAACCACAACGTGGCCAGATTGATGCTTCCTAAGGGGGGCAAAAGGGTCCCCTCTAACATCCTACAACTGACCATCCCCAAACAATCAGCACAAGATTACTACTCACTCAGGGAGTTATGTCAATACAGGATAACAGTAACCGAGTACATAAGACCTGACATCCCACAATGTCACAGGTGCCAACACTTTGGGCATTCCTCGGTGGTGTGCAACAGAGTGGCACGCTGTGTGCGTTGCGGTCTGTCGCACGAAGGGGTAGTTTGCGCCGCACAGAAGTGCAAATGTGCTAACTGTGGGGCGAACACCCTGCCAGCTACCGTGCTGCCCCTCATACGAGGCGGCCAAAGCAAGGCACGCCCCTAAACAAGCCAACAGAGCAACCCAACCGGACAACTTGCCAACCCCTGCACAGAGACAGCCCACAAACAGACAACCCAACCAACCCCCAGACACAAACACAAGCATTAACATTCCCCCACTTTCTCCAGACACTGCAGACAATCTCACCACCCAGAATGTCAGGAAGTGGCAGCAATTCAGGGCCAAACAGGCCGCTGCCAGCTCCCAGTTAACAAACAACAACCCTCAGACACAAGACGACACAGACAACCCTATCAGGGAAATTTTAAACTGCTTAAAAAGTTTTGACATCAAAAAAGTATGGGAAACACTCAAGCAAATGATAGTCGAACTTAAAACCACGAAAGACCCTCTAGAAAAGATTTTTGTTATCCTTGAATTTTTGACATTGTTCTAAAATTCACCCCTAAAAACCAAAGACGCGGACCACTTACCCTGTTACAATACAACGCAAATAGCATACTGAGACAGAAGAGTGAAATCGAACACACACTAAACACAAATAAAATCGACATATGTTGCATCTGCGAAACATACTTAAAACCCCAACACCAATTCACATTTGCTGGCTACACGATGTACCGCTCAGACCGCCTCAATAAAAGGGGCGGAGGAGTGGCAATACTGGTCCGCAAGGACATTAAACATAACCAGTTGCTAGTTTCCCCCCTTAACATAATGGAAGCAACAGCTATCATCTTACAACTACCATGCGGCGACGTTGCAATTGTCTCGGCATACCAACCCCCACAAAAACGAATAGACACCGCAGACCTCGACATACTAATGTCACTCAAACGGAGATGCGTCCTCTTAGGAGATCTCAATTCTAAACACCCCTCTTGGAACCCGTCTAACCTACGCGCTAACGATTCAGGCACTACTCTGTTTCAATACATAGATAACAACACAGACCTGAACTTAATTTTCCCAGATGAACCCACAAGACCTATAAGCCAGTCCGTGCTGGACATAGGTATAACAAAAAACTTCAACTCACCCTACGAAATCAGAGTATTACACTCACTAAACAGCGACCATACCCCGGTCAAAACAATTTTCGATTTATGTATATACTCAACGCCACAAAAAAGGCGACCTCAGGAAAAAGATTATCTCTGGCAAATATTTACCCAAAATATAAACCGGCACATAATTAGAAACCCGAAATGTGACACCCCAAATGAAATTGACCAAGCAGTCGAGTTCCTTACGAAACTGATTACTAATAGTCTTACTATCAGTCAGAAAAGAATCCCCACCTACTCCTACCATCTTAAACTACCCCCTCAACTAGTCGACCTGATTAAACATAAAAATAAACTAAGGAAACAATTTCAAAACTCACGGGACCCCAGGTTAACACCCGTAATAAATTCTTTAAAGAGGGAAATTGACAAACAAATAAAGCAATTTAAGAATGAGTCAATCGCTCGACTAGTTGAATCCCACTCACAGGATCCCCACTTTGTCCCCCGTCTTTATTCAAGAAAACCCATCCAAATACCCCCACTACCCACCCCAGTTGGTGTGGCTCAAACTGACCAAGAAAAAGCAGAGGCCTTCTCGCAATACTTAGCAACAGTTTTCACTCCTAATACAATACCGCAAACTACCCACAGCACAGTTACCCCCACAATAAATTCACTCAATCAAATATCCCTGCAACCCGAAACGGAACCCAGATTCTTCACCCCTTCTGAAATAAGAGCAGCGATCAACTGCCTCAGCCCCAAGAAAGCACCCGGACACGACGGGATACCTCCATTCGCCATTAAAAAATTACCAATCCCTGTTTACTTATACCTAACCAAACTTTACAACTCGTGTTTAAGACTTTCCTATTACCCCACAACGTGGAAAATAGCCAACATAATAAACATTCCAAAGCCCAAGAAATCACATAGTAACCCCGCTAACTATAGGCCAATTAGCCTCCTTCCTACCCTGGCAAAGGTACTCGATACCCTGCTTTTAATCATTATAAGGGAATACTTAGAGGACAAGAAAATCCTCAATGAATTTCAATTTGGGTTCCGCACAAGGCACTCAACAACACACCAGCTATTCAGGGTCGGCGAAATAGTCCCTTTACGGGACTTGTCGCCCTAGACCTCGAAAAGGCATTCGACAAGGTCTGGCACCCCGGACTACTACACAAACTCCACTTCACGGGAATTCCAACGCGTATCACGAAAGTGATACAGTCGTACCTATCTAACCGACAGTTCCGAGTTGTAGTCAACAAGAAGTGCTCATCCCTACGACCAATCTTTTCTGGCATACCCCAAGGCTCGGCGTTAGGGCCTGCACTATTTAATCTCTACGTCAACGACATCCCCCGCCCAAAAGACCACAGAACCACCCTCTGCCAGTTTGCTGACGACACCGCAGCACTGGCAACTTCTAAGAATCCAAACATCATGACAAATTTGCTACAAGACTATACCAACGAGATGGTAGGATTCTACCAGAGCTGGGGCTTGGTTGTCAACCTTAGGAAGGCACAAACTGGTTACTTTACCAAAAGGTACTTGCAACCAGGCGACACAATAAAAATTCTAGGCCAGGCCACTGAGTGGGCTGAGGATATTGATTACCTCGGAGTCAACCTTGACAGGAAGTTTACCTTTAAAAAACATCTCAACAACATTGTTGGCAAATTCAGACACAAGATCGCTCTGATCTACCCCATCCTTAACAATTCCCCCCCTCTCACCTCCACCATTATTTACAAAACTCACCTACGCCCCATTATAACCCATGCTTCCCCAATATGGTATCCCCTAATTCACAAAACCGACCAAAATAAATTACAAATACAAGAAAATAAAGCCCTCCGGCTAGCAAACCACCTCCCCTTTAGCACTCCTATCCCCCTGCTACACGACCTAACCGGCACACCAACTTTAGAAAGCTTCATACTCAAAAAGCTACTCCCTAGCTTTGCTAATTCACTCGTCAGGTTAGACCACCCTCACAAACCCCCTCACCCCCAAATTCCACACAGCCCCCACCTACCCTTCGTTAAACTACATATATACTCCCTAAGAAACATCCTAAAAACACCCAACTAAACCAATTACCAATTAAATCAAGTCACAAATACAACATCCTAAACCATCCAACATAATTATCAATAATTAACCAGATTCACAATTAGCTAGCACAATATTACATAACAACGCCTTCAGCACTAAAAATTAGATACCCAGGCGGCGAAACTAAACCGAAACCCATAACTGAAACCGACTCCCCCCTCAACCACCACCACACAAACCACTCCCCCCCTGACAAACGAGTACCCTGCAAAATAAAAATAGAAACAAAAATAAATAAAATCAAATAAATAAAACCAGCAACCCTCCATCTAATAAACCACTTTCTTACTTCAACCCGTACAATTACTTTTATTACTTTCACTACTTTTACTATTTCTTTCTATTTCTTATTAACCATTTCGAAATGCCTCAATGACAACCGTACCATACAAAGTCAGCCGCTGAGCAAGATGTCCAAAACAACACAACCTGAAGAAAGCACCTAAATAGGTGGGAACTTCGCAGAAATGCATTCACTCGAAGAGGGGAGGTTTAAATGGTCAGAAGTTGTTGCAGCGAAAGGATCTCTAAAACTTTAAAAATTTGTAAAATGTAAATTAATATTTTTTATGAACTGAATTTTGTACAGAGCGACAGAATGAATGAATTAATGATTTTCAAAAATGATTTTACCCGGTTTTAACTTGTAATAAAAAGGCACTTTGACAACCTAACCCACCCCCGGGGATTGAAACTACCCCCACCACCAATAACTAAATGCCACGAAAACAGCGAAAATCAGCTGGAAAATGGTATGCTCCCATTTTCGAGGGCGAGAAATACAATGGTGATAATATTTCCTAACCCACTACCTCTAAACCCTTTCAAATTTTTCGCTACTAGGCTTGCGAGGGCCTATCGTATCGTTTCTTTGGTCAGTTAGAATAAAATAGTTAAATATTTGCGACAAGTGACCTAACCCACCCCCGAGGGTTGAATCTACCCTCATCCCCAATAACTAAATGCCACGAAAACAATGAAAATCAGCTGGAAAGCAGTATACCCCCGTTTTCGAAGGCGGGGAATACGATGGTGACAATATCTTTCGACCTAGAATCCAACTGCCACCCCCAAATCGAAAAAACCACCCCTTTTTTCCGATTTTTCTGTGCTACGCTTGCGAGGGCTTGTCGGATCGGGTTTTTTTTGGTCAATTTGAATAAAATAAATAAATATTGACCACAGGGGCGACAAAAAAAAATTGAATTGTGATTTAGTGTGTGTACAAGAACCAAAATCGCAAAAGGGGATGGGTTTTT
Organism: Rutpela maculata; assembly: GCA_936432065.2. Taxonomy (NCBI): domain Eukaryota; kingdom Metazoa; phylum Arthropoda; class Insecta; order Coleoptera; family Cerambycidae; genus Rutpela; species Rutpela maculata. The sequence goes on from OW386285.2 coordinate 186,165,418, forward strand.
TTCGATTTAGGGGTAGTGAGTGAAGGGTAGGTCGAGAGATATTGTCACCATCGCATTCCCCGCCTTCGAAAACGGGGGTGTACTGCTTTCCAGCTGATTTTCGTTGTATTCGTGGCATTTAGTTATTGGGGGTGAGGGTAGTTTCATCCCCCGGGGGTTGGTTAGTTCACCTGCGATAAATATTTAACTATTTTATTCTAACTGACCAAAAGAAAAAACGATACGACAGGCCCTCGCAAGCCTAGCATCGGAAAATCGGAAAGGTGGTGGTATTCAGGTTTAGGGGCAGTGGGTGAACGGTAGGTCGGGAAATACTATCACCATCGTATTCCTCGCCCTCGAAAATGGGGGTGTACCGTTTTCCAGCTGATTTTCGCTGTTTTCGTAGCATTTAATTATTGAGGGTGAGGGTAGTTTCAACCCCCGGGAGTGGGTTAGGTCACCTGTGGTCAATATTTACTTATTTTATTCAATCTGATCAAGAAAAACCAGATCTGACAAGCCCTCGCAAGCGTAGCACCGGAAAATAAAAAAAAAGGAGTGGTTTTTTCGATTTAGGGGTAGCGGTTGGACGCAAAATATTGTCACCATCGTATTCCCCGCCCTCTAAAACGGAAGGGTACATGTCTTGCGGTCCGGTGGGGTAAAAGTTTTACCCCAAGGGACTATTGATGACTTAAAAAACATTAAAAGTCGTAACCGGAAGTGAGGTCAAAAAGCCATGACGCGGGCAAAATTAGCTCGAATAAAAGGTGGCTCCCTTTAGGACTGTGGTAGTACTAATCACTCACAAAAAGTTTTTCATGCATCTTATTCATAGGATATTCGACGGCCGGCTCTTCGTCTATAAGGATACACTGGTATAGTAAGCCGGACAGACCAATTTGTTTTTGTTTTGGGGTAGGGGGTGAAAAACGAGCCAATCTGACAATTCTGACTTTGAATTCGGTTTCAGCAAGTCAAAATACATAGGAATATAATGGTCTGGTCCGCCGGACAGATCATTTTTTTTAGGGCGGGAGTAGAGATGGGCACGTGACGTGAATATCACCGTGTCACGGCGTGAGCGTGTACATTTAGGTACCAAATCACGGAAGATTTCGTGAGTGTGCGTGAATCAAAAGATCCCGTGAGTGAGCGTGCGTGAGATAATATTCACGCCGTGACACGACGCCCCATCTCTGCTTTAAAACTTCAACCTGTCGTGTCGTGACAAGAATAAGAAGCGAAGCGATAGACGGAAGACGGAACATGAGCGCGAGAAGGGAGGGAAAAGGACAGGAGACAGGATGAATGACGCAACATTCAAATCAAACTGCGTAATTGCAATCTCTCTCTCTACTGCATTCGCCAGTCGCCTAGCCCTCCTGGCCTGGTCTGGTCACTCTGGTAATGAGATAGGCACGTGACGTGAATTTCACCGTGTCACGCCGTGTGACGGCGTGAGCGTGTACATTTAAGGTACCAAATCACAGAAGATTTCGTGAGTGTGCGTGAGTCAAAAGATCCCGTGCGTGAGCGTGCGTGAGTTTGCCTTAACATATATCAGTCGTGCGTGAGTGTGCGTGAGCTAAAAGTTTAAAGTCGTGAGCGTGCATGAGCGTGAGTCAAAATCGACTCACGCGCCCATCTCTAGGCGGGAGGGGGGTTGTTTTTTGGGTAGGGGTGAAAAACGAGCCAATCTGACAATTCTGACTTCGGATTCGGTTTCAGCGGATCCAAATACATACGGATACACTGGTCTGGTCCGCCGGATAGACCACTTTTTTTGTGTGAATTAAAGTTTCAATGGTTAAGCACCACTAAACAATGCGTCGTAACAGTTTTTATTTTTTTTAATTATGGCGCACCGCTCCAAAAAATTTGAAAAAAATCTACAATAAACTACTTATAACAATGTATTTTTGGTAAAAGTTTTGTGTATGCAAATCATTATTTGCATGAAAAAATAAATATTCTAATATTTAAATATTTTTTCTATTCGAAGGAGGCAGCAAAATCAGCTGATTTTTTTCCTAAGATGCATTTAAATTACACGTACATCGTCTATTTTTTTCATAATAATTAACGCACAACTTGCAGAGATAAAAAATGGAAACGAAATGTCATTGTCACTGGCTCCGTGCACCCTAGTAATTAAGTAATTAAATTCAGTTATGGCATCGCAGAGTCATCTTGCGACCAGAAAGTGAACTGCCGATCGGCTTTCAAACGGTTCAAGCAGTGATCTTGGTCTGGGAATGTTAGTTCGCATATGAGCGTTTTTTGACGCAGGGCTCCTTCTTGGTTGAAGGAAGGCAGCCATTGTGACTTTATCAAAAACGCGGCCTCCATTACGCTTTGTAGCAATTCAACGCCATCGCGGCTCTCCCTAGAGGATTTGTGAATTTCGCTACAGACCTGCGTTCTCCGAATTTCTTTGTATAATTGGCGTCACCTTAAACTCACCACCCTTCGAGATGTACCTTTTCTAATACGCCCCACTACAAATAAATTATACATTCCGACATTCCATATTTTAGGTCAGAGGGAGATTGATGTCATACTTTTATTAGTTTTTATTAGAATGTGACCAGCTGTTAGCCCTTTAATAAATTAATGAAAGCACAGTGGCGTGCAGAAATTAAGGGGTACAAGAAGCAACAATACATTTTTAAATGGAACACCCTGTGTATTTTTGAATTTTTGAATTATTATTACTTCCACATCCAGTGGAAGTATAGTAACGACAAAAATTTTTTTAAAAATATTTATTGTTCAGATAGGCTTAGAATGTCATGAAACGTCGAGATTTTAAGTTTGAGCGAAAAAAAAAATTTCTGTCTGTCTGTCGGTCTGTAACTTTTTTTGTGCGCACGTTTACTCTGGAACCGTTTGAGATATTGACTTGAAATTTGGTACACATATGTACTTTAACGAGATCTAGAACTAGATTATATTTTCATCTTGTTCCGTCGAAGGGTTGGGGGGTAAATTGGGGTAAATTTGGGATAAACAGATAAATCAAGCAGGTAAGAGTTCATAAAATTGGTATTTAGTATATACAAGAGAAGCTATGGTCTCAAAAAAAATTTTGGCATTAGCCACCCCCATTACCACCCCCACCCCATTATTAAAGGCGAGGGGTAGACCGCTACCCAGATTTTGTACACCAGATTTCCATTTTGTCTCGATTTCCAATGATTTCCACCAGATTTCCATTGATTTCCAATGATTTCCGATGATTTCCATTGATTTCCACTGATTTCCATTGATTTCCAATGATTTCCATTGATTTCCAATGATTTCCAATGAATTCCAATGATTTCCAATAATTTCCATTGATTTCCAATGGAAACATGCGCATGCGCAGGTATTTGAATTCTGATGCTCTGCGTATAAGACTCAGATTTCAGAGTACAGATCTGTATGAAATTATACGAGAAGTCATACTTAAAATACAAAGCACAATAAATACTGCTTTTTTTTTTTGATAAAAAGTTATTAACAATGACAGCAACAAATGGGGGGTTTTATGCTTTTTCGTCAATATCTTAAAATATAAAAGAGATAGATTAAAAATGTGCCTTTCATTTTCCATAGAGAAAATTATAACTTTCTGTCTAACAAAAAACACTCACTTTTAATTGCATAATGCGGTACTGATTCATATTTGCATCAATACTGGTCGTTTCCTGTTAAATGTGTAGGGTAGATCCATTCTATATACTTGAGATATCCAGAATATTAACGATGGTGTTTTGCTTTATTTAACGAATATTCTTTTTCTCAGAACTTGACGATTGCAGCTGCAAGCTGATTGCAACAGCAAAAGACATATTGTCCGATGGTACTGCGCTTTTAAACATTAACTTAAATTAATTTAAAAAAAAAAAAAAATTCGTACTATCCGGATCGCAAAAATCAAAAAAAATTTCTTTCAAGGTCACTGCGGCGGCAAAAATAATCATCCGATCGAGTTGCTATTTTAAACACAAACTTAAACGAATTAATAAAAAATTTATATAAGTACTACCAGGATTGCAAAAAACAAAAACGAACTATTTTTTTTCAAGATCACTACTGCGGTGGCAAAAATAATCGTCCGATCGGGTTGCGATTTAAAGTGTAGGAAATAGGTACACATAACTTTTTTTCACTACCCATTCTCTTTAAAAAATATTAACATGCATATTTAAAGCGACCACGCCTTGACACTAAATCGCAAAATCGGTCCTAGCGTAAATGTGGGGAGAGGGGGAGCCCCTAAAAACCAGAAAAAATATGAATAATTTTTTTCTCTTAAACGGCTCTAACGACATTTAACACATTGGTACCATTGGTTAGTACCAATGGCAGAAAGTATTTATTTGTCATATTGATGAAATGGCATGACCAGTTACTCCAAAAAATGCAGAAAGAGAGGTTGTGAGGAGGTAGTAAAGAAATTAATAATTTTTTTCTCTAAATCGGCTCTAACGATTTTGATCAAACTTGACACGTGGATACTTCCTCAGTAACAAGATGAGATAGTATAATCAGCTGCTCCAAGAGAATACAGGGAGGGCGATGCTGTGGGGGCAAAGTGTAAAGAATTTAAAAAAAAATCTCTAAAACGGCTCACACAATTTTGATTAAATTTAACGCATAGATACACACTTAGTACCAGTGTGAAATGACATAACAGTTCCTCCTAGAAAATGTAGGAAGGGAGGTTGCGGAGGCAAGGTTTAAACAATGAAATATTCTTTTCTCTAAAACTACTTCAACAATTTTGATTAAATTTGGCACTTGAATAATACTCCTTCAGTACCAGTGTATGATAGTATAAACTAGTTGCTCTTAAAAAGTGCAAGCAGGCTGTGGAGGGTAAGGTTCAAAGATTTTTTTTTAAATCTCTAAAACTGCCCTTACTCCTAAATGGGAAAGTTTGTCCGAGTTGTATTGGACCGATTTTTGGTAGAGAATTAACTTCTCTAACAAAATGGTCATAGAAAACGGTACAGTTTTGATAATTGAGCTTGTACCGACCGCCAAAGTCTCAAAAATGTTCCTAGGCACTTGCTTTTCATCACTTTTTAAAAATCTGAAAAAGGACACATGAAATTGTCTCAGATGATCTGAAATCCGCAAAAAACTATGACAATACAAAGAAGTTTATTTATGTAGTAACAACTGCTTAAACAGAAAATAAGACTGAAAAAACTGCTGTGTTATGAAAAGTGTTTTTTTAGAATCCATAGATGATCTGTGATTTTATTCAGACTTTCAATCACATTTTAAACGAACGAGAAAAGTTGTAAAGTTTCTATCAAAAAATAACAAAAAGTAAGCGCTTCGGTACATCATTTTCAAGATTTTGACGGCCGCGGTTCAAACTTATCTGAATATAGATACATAAACATTATTTTATAGAATTTTATGTTCACCAAAAAGTTCGCTAATTTTCAAGATATTGACGAAAAAGCATAAAAATCCTTTTTTTGTTGCTATTATCGTTAATAATTTTTTTATCCGGCAAAAAACGGTGAGCTACATACTTCACCATACTTCACAATAAGTTTGGTACAGAGTCATAAAGCAATTCCATTTTTTATTATGGCCCTTGTAAAGACTAATATGTTGTGTTTTATATATGCTTGCCCTTTAATAAATTCTGATAAAATGTGGGATTCCCTGAATACTGAATAAAATCTATGACCTGGCTCTAGCATTACGTAAGAAAGGCTAATTTGTAAGAAATTTAAGTGATTGTATAGTGAAATTATTTCGATATTTCAGATTTGTCACTAAACATTAAACTGGACATTATAAGAGCCACACATTTATTATATTATACACGTCGAGATACACGTAATTTGGATGACAAAGAATAAGTTTATCGCCCTTTACCACGGTACAATTCGCATTTGCTTCCACAAAAGAAAACCTGTCGCTGAGAATTCGTTATGAGCGCATGCGCAGTGCAATTGTTTTCAAATTAATTTCCATTGATTTCCAGTGATTTCCAATTGAATTCCAATGATTTCCGTTGATTTCCATTGATTTCCAATGATTTCCAGTGATTTCCATTGATTTCCAGTGATTTCCATTGATTTCCGCTGATTTCCACTTGCGTGTACACCAGATTTCCCTCGATTAAAGGAGATGAAAAAAAATTGTGATTTACTGTGTGTACAAGAACCAGAAACCTCAAAATATTTTTTATTTTATCCACCCCCACTACCACTCCCTATCACTACCCCCACCCCACTACCGATGTGGGGTATCGTTTTACGGATTTTTGGGGTAGAGGATTTCAAATATTATATTATTAAAGTTCCATAAACAATTATTTCCACATACAAAATTTTTCGTTGTGAGTGACTTGTATAGAAAATCTGGATGTGGAAGTAGTGATTCCTTGGGCAGCGGTTTTTTTTTCTGATTTCAAAAATATGATATATGATATATGATAGTCCTATCTTTAACCGTTTTCGAGTTATTGAACATTGAAAATCGTATTTAAGCTATTTGTTATACGAACGGAAATTACAATTATTAATGTAGTCTATGAAAATGACAAGTATTCTGTTATTAAATCTGTCAGCGTTTCATATAATAACCTTTCGTGGGTAGATTTGGAATTTGACCGTAAAATGAAAAAATATTCCCCTTCTAACAAACAAAAATTATTTAAATAACTAAATAATTTTTTACTATAAAAATCAAGCAACATTTTTTAAAGGGGATTATTGACACCCCACACCTCCTCCTTAGAGGGGTAAGAAATATTCAGGAGCGACTTGATTGGGCCAAGTCACCTTAATATGGTAAAAAAACATCCGAGTATTAGGTTTTTTTTGTAATTAAAACCTATCAATATCGGTGAGACCCTTTTGGGGGTGAGGAGGTGTATGAATGTACTCAGAAGTAATCAGATTATTATACTCTGGTAGCAACCACCCAATGAGGTGTTCTGGTTTAAAAAAAAAATAAGGGGTGAATTTGGGTTTTTACTTCTTTTTCTACTTAGTTATTGAAATTTAGTATTTTAAAAGAATTTCCCCTCTTGTAGTTCTAATTCTAGCGGCAAGTTCTAATATCAATTTCAATGTCACTCCCAAATAAGGGTTGTTTTTTAATGTGTTCCCGAGATTCTTCGCCAAAACAGGTGACGGATTCGTTTTCAGCACCCAAAAATTAGTAAAAAAAAGTTGGCTTCCACACTTTACCATGGATGGGTCAAAATAGCCTTTTTTAACATTATATTCTACTCACGAAAGAGGTGGGAGTATCTATTTTGGGACATACCTAACGAAACTAAGTATTTTGAAAGAATTTCCTGCACAAAAGAATAACTTTTTGTTGCAAGTTCTCATATCAATTTCAATGTCACCCCCAAATAAGGGTTATTTTTTATCGTCTTCCCGATGTTTTTAACCAATTCGGATGACAGATTCGTATTCAGCACGCCAAAATTAGTAAAAAAGAAATGGTTTCCACACTTTACTACGGATGGGCCAAAAAATACCTTTTAACATTGTTCTTTGTTATTTTAAATAGAATGCTCCCATTTTTTCTAGATTCTACAGAAAATTTAACATTCCATTAAAGGTTCCTTATACCTAAAATTAATATTTCCTGAGATATTAATTTTTTTCCTAAATTTTGACAGAAAAGTTGTATTATATAAAAATTATTACCTTAGTAATAATAATTGATAGCTCCTTGATTTTTTTAATGCGGGTAAGACAAGGCATTGGAGTTATCCATCATGTAAAAAAATCATCGAATATTAAAAAAAAGTCTTTTAAATTAATGGCAGTCGACCATATAAAAACAGCAAAATGTCATTTTTTAACGTGACCTCAATTATTGTTACTAAGATAGTTAGAGAAACTTTTATAATCCACAATATTGATAATAACTAATTACTACGTAGGAGCAACAGGGGCAAAGAGAGTTGCAAAAACTTGCAGTAAAGCAGAAATATTCGCTTTTCTGGCGGCTGTAAATCGTAAAATATTAACAATAAAGAAAATTATTCAAATAAAAGTTGTAGCTCTTTTATTCCCTACAATATTAGTAATGCCCAATTTAGAGCAGAAGTGACAGGAAAGGAGATGATCTAGAAAAACCTATTTAAAGCACCATTTTTAAACATAGCGGCGGTAAGGAGAATCAAATTTTGAGAAGAAAAGGTTCCATGCAATTTTTCATATAAATTGAAGTTATAACGACTTGAAAAATTTGGATTTTAACTAGAAAAAGAGGTATTTTAAAAGGTTTTTGTCAAATAACTCGGAAGGTATTACATTGAGCATAAACATGCTAGATGCAAATAATAATGTTACTAAATTGAGGATGAATTTCCTTTTTTTTTTCTAATTTCTGTAGAATTAATAGTTTCGGGGATCTGGAAGTATAAAGATGGCGTCCGAAAATATATAAGAAGTATTTAATTTAAATGTTAAATATCTTAGAAATTATGGCACTTACCTTAAAAATGCTAATTATCAAACTGAAAGTCTATTAATTAGTCTTTCAAATTATTTTGATTATTTCTATACAACAAAAAACGAAAAAGTTATAACAGAAACAATGTACTTCTTCACATTTTTTAAACAAAAGACGTCGTATCTTTGTAAATATCTCAATAAATGTTAGTTTTAGCGAAGAAATAGTGGACCTCAAAAATTGAGCTTACAAATTGAGAATGAATTTGATTTTGTTATATATTTGCGTAGGATTGACAGTTTCACAGATATTTAAGTTTATAAAAGGCATCCGACCGCTTATAGGATGAAGTATTTAGTTTAAATGTTGAATATCTTAGAGACTGACACTTTTATCAAACATTCTATGGGACAAAGTTAAAGATGTGATGTGTCATCTAATTTTAAAACAATTTTTTGCTTTTTACTACATCATAAAAAATAAAGAAGTTATAGCCGATACATTTTCTTTTAACTAAATGTTGCCATTTTGTTATTGTAATTGCCCAATAATTCAATTTTTCTTCTTCAAAACACCGCCATTTTCAATTCTTAAATTTTGGCCTCAGATTCGTAATCAGCGATCCCAGAAACATAACTATGCTATGTTTTAAAAATTAACCAGTAATACTTTTTCAAATATTGAATATTTAAATTTAGGGGTAAGATCAATTTTCTGAAATTTTACGTATTTTTTTTATTACCTCTAGGTCAGGGATTCCCAACAGGTGGTCCGCGGACGATGTCTTAGAGGTCCGCGAAATGTCACTGAGATATTCAATTGTTTTGTATTTTACTTGTCTTGCAGTGGTAGATTCTACATAATCTTCATTTAAAGAAGAATTTAAGCTTTTAAGGAGTTCTTTGTCCTTATAGCGACCGATGAGGGGGTCATTGAAAAAATCTTGTTGGGAATCCCTGCTCTAGGTATTGTACAGAGTAAAAATTATGCATGCCTCAGTTTTTGAGATATAGACATAACTTGTATTTTTTTAAATGGAACACCACAATTTAACGGGCTTTAAAACGATGTAATACTTGACCGCCCTCATTTAGAGGGCCCGGCCCATCCTACCACCGCTTAAGGATTGATGTGGCGAGATCAACAATACCCAATAAAAGTACCCCGCTTGATAATAAAATTGACAGATCCGAGCGTTTGTCGAAAAAATGATCATACAAAGAGAAAACACGCCAGTTTCGTTTTCGGTGGGCCACCGTGTATAATAGTTATGGTGAATTAGTGAATTTTACTGCTGTTTGCTAGTGCATCCTTAGAGCATTTCAGCTTTCGAAAGTTGGCCATTTGCATTAATTTTCTGAATCACCCTGTATTACTTTCTTATAGCGTCAGTTATTTTATATGCATTGCCTTTTATACTGCAAGCATAATCAGATCAATTTTATTTATTCTACTGAATATCCAATACGTCCCACAATCAGATAATTGAAGAATGAAAAGAGAAATGAAATGAAATAAAAAATGTTTACTTATCCATATTGCATAATTTCAGGCCATCGTGTATCTTACAATGTTAATCGCCACTCAGACCTAAAATACCTACCGAATTTAATTATTTGTAGTGGGGCGTGTTAGAAAAGGAGCATCTCAAAGGGTGGTGAGTTTAAGGTGACGCCAATTGTACGTATTAGTGGTTATATGTGAGAACCCATCTACTTTGGTAGAATTTTACGCATATTGGAGGTAAGCATGTTTATTTCTTTCCCTATCTCGGCCATCGTTCTTAGATTCCGATAATTACAGGTCGCGTTCCTGCAGATTTATAGCTGCCTGGCTGAATTATGCTCTTGGCCATTTGGTGTAACGGCCGCATTATTTTCCATCCCCGTGCTTGAGGGCCAATTCGATGATCAATCATCTTCCTGGTTTCCTGGTGGGACGGACGGCATCTCCATCCTTGCCTGCTTAGGCGCCGAGATCCCTGCAATCTTCTAACCCTAGGTTGGGGCGATGTATCTTCCAGGCCGGAAAGTTGACGGACTAGTGAACGTCTGGAGTACGAATAATTCTACCCTCTTCGAAGGGACGTCAGATCCCGTTAATGCATATCATATATATGATATTTTATTTTAGTGTATATTACGTAATCACCCAGATTGTATATGTGTTTATTTTATTTCGGTGTATATTAAGCAATTAATGCTCAATTTCCCTTTTGTACACCCAGTATGATCATACCCGATAGGGCATCATAACCTAGTTAGGACGGTCAATCTTGGCCACTATTACATAACTGAAATATTTATATATGGGGTTTGGGAGGCACATATCATATTATTACATATGGGGCACATTTTACTTGTTTGTTGTAAATATTGAATAATATATTCACTTAGTAATCGAAAAGTGCCAGTGTTTTATTTACTTGCTACAATCAGGAAGAGAAGGCCGTACTTTAGAGTCATCTGTATGTAACTGGGTACAGAGACGCCCTGGAGAGCTGAGCTAGATATTTTCTCTAATATCGTCCCGCTTGGGTTATCGTTCTATCCGAGCTAGAAGCGATTCGACATGCCACCTGCTGTACCCTGGTAAGTCTGACATTCATTAGGTACCCTCGATTACCCTCGATTACGTTTAATTCAGTATCTATTAGGGCGGTATCGACGCCCAAGTTTTGGGATAAATATATAAATTGATGTTAAGGCTTTTCTTCCTGTGTCGCAGGTAAATGTTACACTGGTGTGTTACCGCGTAGTAGGATTATTTACTGCTCCCAACGGCGTCCAGTTTTTTGTTGGGGGGAGGGATTCGACGCCCAGTGTCGTTTTGCTAATTTAGCTGATTTTGTCCCTTTTACAGGTTGTTAAGTGCTTTTTGTTGGCATATTAGTATATTTACTGATACAAAAACTAATATCTATTCATAGATGAAATATGAAATACGCTTAGTTCTGTTATAAACATATATAAGATTTGTTTATGTTATTGTTCTACTTTCGTTCTAATTGAGAGAGACAAAATATGTTTATAGATCAAGTTGTCTTTCAAACCTCTTGACAACATATTTTGTATTGAAGTTTTTGTTTTAATAATAAATAATAGACAGTGTCATCCCAATAAATACAGTGATTATAAAATAAAGTTATTTTAACTTTATATATGGACTTTTATTTCCTGGCCTCATATTCTAATTGGTTATGGTTCCAGCACTAAAAATAAAAACGAAATTGTGATATCAGTGACAGTATAAACTATCATGGACAACATAAAAGTGCGACGGAATATTAAACCTTTTGACGGGGAGCGCTACAGTGTTTGGAAGTTAAGAATTCGTGCTTTATTGACAGAACTAAGTGTTATTCAAGTAATAGACAATGAAATCGCAGAAGAGCCAACTAATGAATGGTGTCGTGTTGAGCATATTGCAAAAAATACAATTATTGAGTACCTTGCTGATTCTTTTCTTGGATTTGCTAAATCCGGAAAAACCGCTAAAGATATATTAAAAGATTTGGATGTTATTTATGAGCGTAAAAGTCTGGCGACCCAATTAGCTTTACGAAAAAAAATTGTTGAAGTTAAAGGGAGACATACCACTCATAAAACCTTCACAATTTTTGAAGATTTAGTAACTAAATTATTAGCAGCTGGTGCGAAGCTAGAAGAAATGGATAAAGTGTCCCATTTGTTATTAACTTTACCGTCTTGTTATGAAGGTGTTATAACAGCTTTAGAGACTCTATCCGAGGATAATTTAACTTTGGCGTTTGTCAAAATAAGACTACTTGATCAAGAAGTAAAATTAAAAGGTGAATTTCAGGAAACCAGTGCGAAAGTACTTCAAGCTAATCATGAAGGTGCTAGCTTCTCTTCTAAAATATTAAAAAATCCAAAACCAACGAAAGCGTTTCAATATAAAAACAATAAATCCAGTTTTCACAAGTTTTCAAGAAAACTTAATACATACCAGCACGTAAAATGTCATCATTGTGGACGAAAAGGACATTTGAAGAAAAATTGTATTTATTACAAACGTACCATGCAATTTGATAATAGAAAAAGGACAGTGCAAACAATACAAATGAATGAGTCAAGTACAGCGAGTAGTGAAAATTCTAATTTTGCTTTTATGACTGGAAGAGTAGACCAAAATAAAACTGACAAGACCCTCACATTTATTTTGGATTCAGGTGCATCAGACCACTTGGTTAATAGAGATAACCTTTTCACGGAGTTTACCGAGTTAGACGACCCTTTAAAAATTTCGGTAGCGAAGAAGGATGTCTACATAACTGCAACAAAGAAAGGGACCATCAACGTCGTTAGCAACGTGGGTGTCAGAGGGGTGCTCGAAAATGTATTCTATTGTCCAGATGTTCCTTACAACTTACTATCTGTTGAAAGAATGCAGCAGGCAAAATGCTGTGTGATCTTTAATGAAAAAGGAGTGACAATACATAAGGGTGGTAAGCTGATAATAAGAGGTAAGCCCTTAAATAAATTAAAAATAGTCGAATTCAAGATTCCAGACAAAATGACAATTATACCTTGTGGCATCAACAGTTAGGTCATATTAGTAAATCAAAATTTTTAGATTTTAAGAACACACAAATGTTCGAAGAATCTGTTCAACTTAATGAAATTATACCTACTGATGATTTGTGTGAAGCTTGTATAAAACGGCAAACAAACTCGATTACCATTTGCAAAATAAAAAATAAAAATTATGTACAACGTGCATTATTTATTGTTAATTCGGATGTTTGCGGACCAATCACTCCTTCGGTGCTTGATAGCAAAAATTATTTTGTAATTTTTGTTGATCAATACACTCATTATTGTGTTACATATCTAATAAAATATAAATCTGATGTGTTTTCAGTTTTTAAAGATTATATTGCAAAGAGTGAGGCTCATTTTAATAATAAATTAGTCAATTTGTATTGTAATAATGGTCGAGAATATTTGTCAAATGAAACTAAAGAATATTGCGTACAAAAAGGTATTAGTTATCATTTAACAGTGCCACGAACCCCGCAACAAAATGGTGTAGCTGAACGCATGATTAGAACAATAACCGAAAAAGCGCGAGCTATGATAAATGGCGCTAGTTTACCTAAAACTTTTTGGGGTGAGGCGGTAGTTACTGCCACATTATTAATAAATATGACGCCTACTAAAGCTCTCGTAGAAACGAAAACACCATATGAATTATGGCATAATAAAAAGCCAAATTTAAAATATTTGAGGATTTTTGGTGCTACCATTTATATACATAACAAAACAAAGAAAACAAAATTTGATAAAAAATCAAGTAAAGCTATTTTAGTAGGGTATGTACCAAATGGTTATAAAGCGTGGGAAGTGGACTCTGAAAAATTTGTTATTGTCAGAGACGTTATTGTAGATATAACAGATTTCTTAAAGTCAAGGCCAAAGTTGACTATTGAAACTGACGTTTCTGATAAAATGTCAAAGTCAATAATAACAAATAAATCTGAAGAAATGGAAACTGACGCATCTGACAAAATGTCAAAAGTCAGTTGTAACAAATAAGTATTAAATTAGGAGAAAAACCTAATCATTATTCTGACAGTGATAAAAGCAATATAAATATTGAGCCAAGGAAAAGTGAAAGGATACAAAAACTCCCAACTATTTCTTATAATGAAAATGAAGCTGATTGTTTCATGAGCGCACAATCTTTTATTAGTCAAATTCCGAATTCATTTCAGGAAATAAGTAATAGAGCGGATAAAATTTTTTGGCAGCAAACCATAAATGAAAAAATAAATTCCTTAAACTCAAATAATACTTGGACTTTAATTGAAAAACCAAGTAATAAAAATGTAGTTGACTGTAAGTGGATATTTACATTGAAACATGATGAAAATGGAAATCCGACAAAATATAAAGCGCGCCTTGTGGCACGTGGTTTTAGTCAGCAGTATCTAATGGATTATAACGAAACATTTGCACCAGTTGCAAGAATATCAAGTTTTAGATTTCTTGTCTCATTCGCAAACCAATTTAACCTGTTAATTCATCATATGGATGTTAAAACTGCCTTTTTAAACGGTGTGTTAAACGAGGACATTTACATGAAAGCCCCTGAAGGTGTCAAATGTAAAAATAGTCAAGTGTGTAAACTACATAAAGCAATCTACGGCTTAAAACAGTCAGCCAGATGTTGGTTTGAATTATTTGATAAAGGCTTTCAAAATTCTACTGTTGATCGATGAATATATATATTAAACAAAGGTAGTGTGTATAAGAAGTATAAGAATATATATATATATATATATATATATATATATATATATATATATTATTATTATTATTATTATGTATTCCCTCAAATGTGAGGAAATAACTTTTTTATTAATTATTTTGCATGAGTGTCTGCTTTCCGCAAACTCACTCCTCTCAGGGTTGAAGTAGGTTCAAGTACAAATCAGGAAGTAAACGATCAATAAAACACTGTAGTTGAAAAATCAAATTTGGTTTTATTCAATTGATTGGAATATGGTTGTTTTAAAATTTAACAATGACAAATTACACAAATTCTTAAATTTAAATGAATGTTGGGCGCCAATAAAATAAATAGTTGTTTAAAGATCTCATATGAAATTGATTTACAAAAAAGGAAAAGGAAACTCTGATTTGGTTTTATTCTTATTTACTATTGAAACTTTTTACCTTATGTCCGATCGGTAGCTACCGCGCGACCGCAAAAACCAAAGATGTGGAGAGAAATCCGCTTCCGGTTGTCGTTAGCTAACTAGCCTGTGGTGTTGACAATCGACAGTACAGCTGAGGTGAGATGGATGACCCTTCTGTTTCGTACTTGTTTTGTTGATAAAGAAACTTCTCTGGATACTGGATTATTACTAAAACGATGCACTATTTCGTTGCACTTAAATTTGTGTCGAGGTGAGTACCAAAATATCTTTTCGATGACACTTTTACATATAGGGAACCTGCCCTTGTTTATAACTTACAATTTTACTAATTTTCACATTTATTTTCTTAATTCTCGTTTTCATATAACCAAGGAAACTATATTTGAATCATTACAATATTCTTACTTTGATTTGAAACTTTATACATTAACTTGACTTCAATATTTCAATTTTTTCTTTTAATTATTTTTAGGTTATGTCTTCCGCTAAAATTTTGTGTGCGGTTAGTTTCGTTCTTGAATAATGACTGAATTACAAATTCTGGCTTTCTATTGGGCCAAATGATGCACTTTGACAGAATTTTACGACTTGATTTTTAATGGAAAAAAATTTAATTTATGAATTTACTTTTTCTAGCTTGGTCTTTTATTAAATGTTTATTTTACTACTTAAGTTTTATTTCTCATGCTTTTCTGAGTATTCTGATATGCAATACATATTGATTAATGCCTCATTTGTAATTTTTCATGGTTATGTGAACTCGGACATATTTTTACAAAATTGACCCTTAATATCTAATTTTAGCTACCAAACCATATTCCTGCTTATAGTTTAAAGTACATTTAACATTTATAAACATAATTTCAACACCTTACTGTATTATTTTTACTAATACTGAACTATGTATTTTAGCATGTCGTTTGAGGAGAAACTTGTCACCCTCTACAAAATACTACATGATGTGTTGGACAAAACTACACTAAATCTATGGACCTAGCAAAACTCTATAACAACAAAGTGAAATACTCTAAGAAAAAACCTTTTTATAACTATTTTACACAATTTTAAGAAAAGTTCATCTGACAGCCATGTGATTTTATCACTGTGGGCCCCATTTGAAGTTTAATTTAAGGAAACTTACGTCGTAGAGTAAGTATAAACCATGTTGTTTCTGTTTTGACACATTTTATCCTATTACGATAAGTCTTTTTATGAAATACTTGTGAAGTTTGGTTTCAAGCGTAACCTGCCGTTATTTTTGTTTTTTGTTATTTTCTACCCTGCTTATGTAGTCCTTTTGTTATAAGTTTGTGCTTGTTTAAGCTTATAAATTATCACAATTTTAATTGTTTATTGTTAATTTTATGATTACACTTTTTATTTATTGACAAATTTTTATTATTATTAGGTTCAAACCACCCTCTCATGTGTGTCAAGAGTTCCTGTTGGTTTGCCACCATTTGGCTTTGTGCAAAGGTTTATTTAAGCATCGTTGTACTTTATCGATACCTTGTTTTGGTGTTAATTACAAATAAAGTCTTCCAACGTACAGGTATGCACTATTTTCTTACTGCTAGATATGATAATAAATTTATTTACAATTCTAACACTTACTACTAAATTCAACTGCAGTGCTTCATTTTAACGTCACAAACCTGCCCTCAGCATGTGAGTGGAGTGCCTCTGCATCTCACAAGCACTCGTGCATAAAGTAATCACCATCAGTGGCGTTTTTTGTGTTTTGTTTGATATAAATTACTAATTTTATTGTTTGAAGTGAAATGTTCCAATTTATTATACCGTTTGAGGAGAATATTGCGACAATATATATGTATATATATATATATATATATATATATATATATATATATATATATATATATATATATATATATATATATGAAAAATACTAGGTTCACGGGTTGAACCGCATCTGAGATTATTGGAGTCTCGACGTTTCGGCTTCCACTTTGGAGCTATTTTCAAGAGAAAAAGAAAGAAGAGTCGATATATATATATATATATATATAATGTCGCAATATTCTCCCCAAACAATATAATAAATTGGAACATTTCACTTCAAACAATAAAATTAGTAATCTATATCAAATAAAACACAGAAACGCCACTGATGGTGATTACTTTATGCACGAGTGCTTGTGAGATGCGGAGGCACTCCAATCACATGCTGAAGGCAGGTTTGTGTTGTTAAAATAAAGCACTGCAGTTGAATTTAGTAGTAAGTGTTTGAATTGTAAATAAATTTATTATTATACCTAGCAGTAAGAAAATAGTGCATACCTGTACATTGGAAGACTTTATTTGTAATTAACACCAAAACAAGGTATCGATAAGGCACAACGATGCTTAAATAAACCTTTGCACAAAGCCAAATGGTGGCAAACCAACAGGAACTCTTGACACACATGAGAGGGTGGTTTGAACCTAAAAATAATAAAAATTTATCAATAAATAAAAAGTGTAATCATAAATTTAACAATAAACAATTAAAATGGTGATCTTTTGTAAGCTTAAACAAGCACAATCTTATAACAAAAGGACTACATAAGCAGGGTAGAAAATAACAAAAAGTTTAAACAGCAGGTTACGCTTGAAACCAAACTTCACAAGTATTTCATAAAAAGACTTATCGTAATAGGATAAAATGTGTCAAAACAGAAACAATATGGTTTAGACTTACTCTACGACGTAAGTTTACTTAAATTAAACTTCAAATGGGGCCCACAGTGATAAAATCACATGGCTGTCAGATGAACTTTTCTTAAAATTGTGTAAAATAGTTATAAAAGGGCTTTTTCTTAGAGTATTTCACTTTGTTGTTATAGAGTTTTGCTAGGTCCATAAATTTAGTGTAGTTTTGTCCAACACATCATGTAGTATTTTGTAGGAGGTGACAAATTTCTCCTCAAACGACATGCTAAAATGCATAGTTCAGTATTAGTAAAAATAATAGAGTAAGGTGTTGAAATTGTGTTTATAAATGTTAAATGTAGTTTAAACTATAAGCAGGAATGTGGTTTGGTAGCTAAAATTAGGTTATTAAGGGTAGATTTTGTTAAAATATGTCCGAGTTCACATAACCATGAAAAATTACAAATGAGGCATTAATCAATATGTATTGCATATCAGAATACTCAGAAAAGCATGAGAAATAAAACTTAAGTAGTAAAATAAACATTTAATAAAAGACAAAGCTAGAAAAAGTAAATTCATAAATTAATTTTTTTTCTATTAAAAATCAAGTCGTAAAATACTGTCAAAGTGCATCATTTGGCCCAATAGAAAGCCAGAATTTATAATTCAGTCATTATTCAAGAACGAAACTAACCGCACACAAAATTTTAGCGGAAGACATAACCTAAAAATAATTAAAAAAAAAAAATTGAAATATTGAAGTCAAGTTAATGTATTAAATCAAAGTAAGAATATTGTAATGACTCAAATATAGTTTCCTTGGTTATATGAGAAAGAGAATTAAGAAAATAAATCTGAAAATTAGTAAAATTGTAAGTTGTAAACAAGGGCAGTTTCCCTATATGTAAAAGTGTCATCGAAAAGATATTTTGGTACTCACCTCGGCACAAATTTAAGTGCAACGAAATAGTGCATCGTTTTAGTAATAATCCAGTATCCAGAGAAGTTTTCTTATCAACAAAACAAGAACGATAACAGAAGGGTCATCCATATCACCTCAGCTGTACTGTCGATTGTCAATACTACAGGCTAGTTAGCAACGACAACCGGAAGCGGATTTCTCTCCACATCTTTGGTGTTTGCGGTCGCGCGGTAGCTACCGATCGGATAAAAGGTAAAAAGTTTCAATAGTAAACAAGAATAAAACCACATCAGAGTTTTCTTTTCCTTTTTGTAAATCAATTTCATATGAGATCTTTAAACAATTATATATTTTATCGGCGCCCAACATTCATTTAAACTTAAGAATTTGTGTAATTTGTCATTGTTAAATTTTTAAAACAACCATATTCCAATCAATTGAATAAAAACCAAATTGATTTATCAACTACAGTGTTTTATTGATCGTTTATTTCCTGATTTCATGCAAAATAATTAAAAATTATTTATTTCCTCACATTCGAGGGAATACATAATAATATATATATATATATATATATATATTACTTTATATGTAGACGACGTAATAATAATTTCCTCAGATATAAACAAAATGAATACTTTTAAGCATTATTTAATGAACAAATTCAGTATGGTTGACTTAAAAGATATCAAATATTTTATTGGCATTAGAATAAATAGAAATAATACTGCATTTCTTTAGACCAGAGTGCATATTTAAAAACAGTTTTAGCAAGGTTTAAAATACAAGACTGTAATTCTGTCAGTACACCACTTCCCAGTAAATTAAATTATGATGCCCTAAACTCTGATGAGAAATACGATTCCCCTTGTCGTAGCCTTGTAGGTTGTTTAATGTATGCGATGCTATGTGCAAGACCTGATTTGAGTGTATCTGTAAACAGTCTAAGCAGATATGTGAATAATAATAATAATATAGTTTATT
>OW386285.2:186185281-186250281 GCA_936432065.2 Rutpela maculata
GATGGAACGGAGGCATGGTGAGGTAGGCTATTACCTCACCCAAGCCCTGACCGGACATGGGTGCTTCATGGAGTACTTATACGATATTGGCAAGACTGACAGCAGAGAGTGCGCATACTGTGGAGAGGTCGATGACGTGGAGCACACCGTGTTCGCATGCAACAGATGGAGAGAAGAGAGACGAGACGGTGGGGCATCGTTATTGTCTCCAGAAGAT
The DNA here is from genome assembly GCA_936432065.2 of Rutpela maculata. Lineage (NCBI taxonomy): Eukaryota > Metazoa > Arthropoda > Insecta > Coleoptera > Cerambycidae > Rutpela > Rutpela maculata. The sequence continues at coordinate 186,185,499 of OW386285.2, forward strand.
ATGGTAGGGAGGATGTTAGAAACGGAAGAGAACTGGAGAAGGGCGGAGGAGGCAATAACCCGCATTATGAAAAAGAAGGAAGAGGAGGAACGAGAGATGGGTTTGAACCCATGGAGAAACGCCAATTAACACCGACAATCTTAAATGACCTGTGGGTCCGATGAAAAGCGAAAGCAGTCCCAGGCCAAGAAACACTGAAGAGATGGAGTCTGGTTGGAGTCCAGCACTACCCGTTCGCGATAGACTCTAAGGGTGTACATGAGGATTTTCCCTCTCACGAAAAAAAAAAAGTTGAGAGATGCCAAGTACCTAAGTTCACTGGATATTAATAGCGCGTACTGGCAAGTTCCTATTGCCGAATGTTCAAAGGACTTTACTGCTTTCACTGTCCCTAATGGCCTCTTCAGATTTCGGGTCATGCTTTTCGGTCTGTCGAATGCACCGGCGACTTGGCAACGCCTTATCGATTCCGTGCTTGGTGCTGATTTGCAGCCATCGGTTCTAGTCTACGTAGACGATATAGTGATCGTGTCGAAGGATTTTGATTCCTATTTGGAAACGTTAGGGAAGGTTTTTGATCGCTTACATTCCGCTAGGTTAATGGTTAGTTTTGATAAATGCCAACTTTGTCGCCCCGAACTCAAGTATTTAAGATATGTTGTTGACAAGTTTGGTTTACGTCCTGACTCCGCAAAAGTAGAGTCGATTCTGAACATAACCTCTCCGAAAAACCTTAGAGAGATCCGTCGTTTTATAGGCACAGCCTCATGGTACCGTAGGTTTGTACCGCAGTTTTCCACTATCGTAGCTCCTTTGACGAGTCTCACGAAGAAGAATGTCGGTTGGTGTTGGTCCCCTGAGTGTGTGAGGTCATTTGAACTCCTCAAGGAATATTTGGTTACGGCACCCATAATAACCTGTCCTGATTTCGAGCGCACCTTCTTTGTCCAGACGGATGCTTCGCATTCGGAATCGGAGCTGTATTGTCGCAGCATTTCGACGACGGGGAGAAGGTGATTTGTTATTTGTCCCGTTCTTTGACCAGTCCGTAGCGTAAATATAGCTCGGTCGAGCGGGAATGTATTGCAGTAATTTGGGCAGTGGAGAAGCTACGTCATTACCTGGAATGCTTTCACTTCAAGATCATAACCGATTGTCACTCGTTGTTGTGGTTGCACGAACTAAAAGACCCTCAAGGTCGATTGGCCAGATGGGCTTTTCGCCTCCAGCCGTATGACTATGAAATCATTCATTGTAAAGGGCCATGTCACATCGTTTTGTCCCATGCCGTTCCCATCTTAGTGGACACCTTGAAAGAACCATCCTCGTCAGATAATCAGGTTAAGATTACAGATAAATGGTATCTATCGATGTTAGATCGTGTCAGGAAGTCTCCACTGCGTTATCCGTTGTGGCGTGTGCAAAATGATTCCAATTTGTATAAATATGTGAGGGGGAGCTATCCGGAGTTGTCGGAACCCCAGGATCGCTGGAAATCAGTTTTTTCTAAAGAGAAACGCTTGGAGGTAATTAAGGTTTGCCATTCGGATCCTTGTAGTGGACATAAAGGTGTATATAAGACTGTCGCTCGAATTGGACATAGGTACTACTGGCCAAAGTTGAAGGCTGATGTGGCGAATTTTATTAGGCATTGCGAAGTTTGCATTAGCACCAAACCCGAGCAGACACCTGTGAGAGGTAATCTGCTGAGCAAGACACCTACCGCTGATAGACCTTGGCAATTAATCAGTGCTGACCTCATGGGGCCGTTGCCGCGGACTGTCAAGAGCTAACAGCACATTTTAGTCGTGTGCGACAATTTTAGTAAGTTCGCCATGTTGTGCCTGTTGAGATCAGCTACAGCTAGCAGCGTGTCGCAGGTCATAGAGGAGAATATAATCCTTCTTTTGGAGCTCTGAAAACTATAGTGGTAGATAACGGTCGTCAGTTCCAGAGTAACCGTTTCCAGGGCCTTGCGAAGGCTTATAACATCCAGATAGCGTATACAGCCAACTATCATCCTCAGTGTAACCCGACCGAAAGGGTGAATCGCGTAGTAAAAACCATGCTGTCCTCTTATGTGAAGGATAATCACGGGGTTTAGGATCAATATCTACAGAAGGTAGGCTTTGCCATTCGTTCGTCTAAGCACGAAGTTACCAGTTTCACCCCCAATTTCCTTATTTTCGGACGTGAAGTGCCGTTGGACGGCAATTGTGACCGATATGTTCCGTCCGAGTCAGATTTCTCAGTGGTGGATCCGGAAAACCGTAAACTTGCTTTATCTCGGATCTATAAAGATGTCCAGGGTAGAATATTGAAGGCCTATAAACGCAATAAAAAACATTATAATTTAAGACGCCGATAAGTTTGGCGACGTTCACATGCCAAGTCGGACGCAACTAAGTATTTTACGGCGAAATTGGCGCCGAAATTTGTGGGTCCCTTCAACATCAGTAAAATTCTTTCACCATGGACACAAGAACTTGAGGATTCTGATGGCAAACGCTCCGTGTGGCACATAAAAGACTTAAAAGCGCACCCACTGGACTCAGAGTAGGCGAGTGATTTAGTCGGCATGGTTGACGGACATGGACGTGGTTTAGGCGATCTTGTATATATATATATGTTATATAAAATATATATAAAATTATACGCTATATCATCAAGATATAAAGCGACATTACAGATAGCATCATATTACAGTATTAGATAACAGCTTCCTTTGAATTGCTTATCTAGATATTAAGTTTCATTTTAACTTCTCACAATATTATGCTGATTAGCTAGCTTGCATTTCCTTTGTTCAACTTTGGCTGACACATCATTTGAAAACTTATAAATAAGACTAACAAGCATTTGTACCGACAGTTATCATACTCACTTCATATTAAATGTATCATACATAAATTGTATCTTTTATTCAGGAATCAACGTTGATTCCTCATGTAACTAAATAAAAAGTTTTTAAAAAGTCAATCACGCGAACAGTGATCTAACAAATGGCGCAGTCGGTAGGATCTAACTAACATCGCGTGTTCGGGAGCCTAACTAGTGGAAAGCGTATCCAGCGGAACAAGAAGTCCATCTGCAAAAGGTGCCTAACCATTGGAAAAGAACCATTAGAACAAGGAGAACTTCTTAGCCGTGGTGGTGGATCCCAATCCTTTAATTAGAAGAACCTACTAACCAGATGAAGAAAATATTCACGTAAGTCATTTCAAGAATCATCTCGCTTACTTTATTCATAACCTATTTAAGTGAACAGTTCTATTGTCAAAGTGAAACATTCCTTTACAAACGCAACGAAACAAGTTTATTTAATTTTAAGTTTATTTATTTTCGTATTCACGAAACATTGTGTATTATACAGCTAATATACAATCCATTTACGCACGCAACGTAACAAGCTAATTTAATTTAAGTTCGTATCATACTGCTGATACGCAACCAATTTCTTTTTGCAATCCAAATAATTTAAATACAAAGCAAAATGCCAGACAGAGCTCAACCAGAGACAGCTTAACCAATAGTACCGGCACCAGCCGAACAACAACAACAACTACTACAACAACAACAACAACAACAGCAACTACAACAACAACTACAACAACAACAACTACAACAACAACAACCAGAGCAAATTGAGCCTTACAAGCTCTCTGAAGTATTTTCATTGATACCGGAATTTGATGGCAACGCCATTAATTTACAAACATTTTTAAACTCATGTCAGTGTGCACAAAGTATGGCAATCCATGACCAGAAAATTTTACTAACAATCCACATCAAAAATAAGTTAAAAGGCAAAGCTGCCGAATTAATTAATTCACGCAACCCTGGCACCTGGCCAGAAATCAAAGCACTCTTGGAAACTCATTTTGGGGACTCCAGAGATCTAACGGCCCTGATTCAGGACCTGCAGCGCATTCACCAATTGCCAGGCGAATCCGCATTAACATTTGTATCGCGTCTACAAACGCACAACGCGAAGATGCACGCCGCAGTGCAAAAACAAAATCTCACGGGAACGCAAAGAACTGCACAATCAGATCTTATAGAAACCATGACGCTTAATAATTTGTTAACGGGCTTAGAACCAAACTTAGGCCGCATCATACGTGCCAGTAACCCTCCAACCATACTAAAAGCTGTTAGCAGAATTCGGAGAGAACTGCAACTCTCCTATTTCGAACAACAAAAAAAAATTCCGAAAAATAGTCCGGTCAAAAATCCCAATTTACAACCCAAACGACCAACCTCTAATTTTCAACAGAAATTCTGCTCATTTTGTAAAAGAAATGGACACGTCATAAACGAATGTCGTACAAGGCAACAGCAACAGTCTATGCCATCGACATCAAACTTCCAGAGACCAAATTATCAAGTAAACCCAAATTTTCAAATTTTTTCTCAAACCAATCAATTTAATCAGAGGACATTCCCTCAACCTAATCAATCTAGTCAACCACAACAAAACAGGCCCTCAGCCATAAGACCGAACCCGAATTTCAATCAGCAAAGACCCTCTGCTATTCAACCAAACCCAAACTTCAACCGTTTTAATCAACAAAAAACGCATCATTTAAATTACGAACCTTATGAGAACCAATGCGATTCTAATCAATACAGTGACTATTCCTCTGATTACCAAACTGCAGAGGATACTTACGAAAATTATAACTTTGAAACTAACCAAAATTTCCAAGAGAATTATACAGCTAATTCTCAATACGAACAGTACGAGGATTATACTGCTAATCCTCAGGATTTTCGTTTAGACCCGGAGTACCCCACGGATATTCCAACACAACAAACAGACCAATTCGAACCAATTACGGAACTAGAAACTCAAATACAAACTATGAATCTCAACGACAGTTTCGACCCGTCCCTGAACTTCCCAGAACAGAAGTTCTTTTAAATACACCCCCGCATACCTTACTAACCGTAAACTCAAAAAATCTCTATTATATGAAAGACGCAACTGGTAAATTTAAAATCTTAATTGACACAGGCGCAGGCATATCAATTTTTAAACCTAAAACAGCTGAAAATTATAGACGTAGATCTCCTGAAAATGTAATTATACAGGGTATTACCGATCAAAAAATTTATATCAACGAATCTGTTCTCATCTCCTTACAGAGCTTACGAAGGAACAATTTGCCTCTCCCCATTAAATTATCCCCAGTTGCTAAGTATTTGGATATTATTGAATTACAAGCGTCTCAAATGGATTCTAACTTAGCATTTGTTTTAACAATACCACTTGTTGAACCCCAAAATTATAACACCTATCGCCTATATCCTATCCCGATACTTGATAACAGAACTGGTCTACATCACATTTTATCTATTTCACAAAAGTTTATCGCGAGAGACGATGATTCTTTAATGTACATACCTATACAAAATTTGAAAGAATGCAAACCTCTTTATTTTGGAACCAAACTATGCTCAAACCTATACGCTTATCCCATCGATCAAAATGCCATATGCGAAGCCAGAATCCTCAAACTACTAGCTAGACTCCCAGAAAACTGCCAGACCTCCTTCATCATCAGTCAAGGGTACAATGTCCAAGAACTTGAAGACAACTCATAGCTAATAACTAATTCCGAACCACCTCACATTACCATCAACTGTCCAAAGAGAGAATCCACAACAGAGCTAATCAACAAAAATTCCATCATCAAATTACAACCAGGATGTTACGCCTATGCAGGCATCACCCGAATACAAGCCAGTGCTAAAGACTTTTCCGAAATTAAGGACAATTCACATCCTATCCAAATTCCTTTTGAATGCTGTAATCACATGCCCGACAAAATCAAAATTCCAAAATTAAAACCTCTCAAATTAAACAATCTCGACGTAGAAGACCTAGATATTGCTAAACACAAATTGGACCAATATTCCAAAGACCTGGATGACCTCATAAACGAACCTTTTGTGACCAAACACATATCTTGGTTCACATATTTCATAATCACTCTCATCATTCTATTAGTTCTACTTTACATAACCTGTAAATGCAGAAGAAGAAGATGTGGAGCATTGCGAATCCAACCCTCAACAGACAACCCTCCTTTACCTCCTTCAGAGCGAAGCAGAGTTTTTACCAAATTTCCTAGACTGATCTCTCCAAGAAAGCGACCCGGTATTAAACCTCAAGAAGAAGAGGACATCGAGTTAACATAGACTTTCATATGTGGAGTTTTACCCTTGTCTATTAATTTAGACCATTGCATTTTATACTTATTACATTTATGTAATCTACTACTCGCTTATTATTACTATCATCTACCAATTTTAACTTTTATGTATTTTATTATTTTGCTTTGTATTCATTCAACATTGTTTCAATTTATTTTGCATTATATTCATTTAACGTTTCTAACAATTTCCAAAAGTTGCTGCATAACATCAACTTTTTTATTAAGGGGGAAGTCGTTATATAAAATTATACGCTATATCATCAAGATATAAAGCGACATTACAGATAGTATCATATTACAGTATTAGATAACAGCTTCCTTTGAATTGCTTATCTAGATATTAAGTTTCATTTTAACTTCTCACAATATTATGCTGATTAGCTAGCTTGCATTTCCTTTGTTCAACTTTGGCTGATACATCATTTGAAAACTTATAAATAAGACTAACAAACATTTGTACCGGCAGTTATCATACTCACTTCATATTAAATGTATCATACATAAATTGTATCTTTTATTCAGGAATCAACGTTGATTCCTCATGTAACTAAATAAAAAGTTTTTAAAAAGTCAATAACACAAACAGTGATCTAACATATATATATATATATATATATATATATATATATATATATATATATATATATATATATATATATATATATATATATATATATATATATATATATATATATATATATATATATATATATATATATATATATATATATATATATATATATATATATATATATATATATATATATATATATATATATATATGTGCATTTGTATCGTGTCCGCCTCCTTACAAATTTGTGGCTCCCGCACCTCCACTAGAAATAATATAGATAGATTAGTTCTGTTTACATATACATAACAGCCAAATTTCACTTACCAAGGGCACGCGGAGAGGGAAAGGATTTTTATCTTTTTTTTTTACATACACTTTTTTGTTCATACGATTGATATGTTTACACCTCGTTATATAAATAGTACCTCTCTGACTCAATGTATTTAAAACTGTTATATATGACGGTAGACTTTGCCTCCTTCGAGGTTGCCAGACTTCTATAGCGTAAAATGCTCTAGCGCTTGCGCAATTAGTTGCGCTATGCAATCGTGTGCGTTTGTTATTATGATGATTAATATTGTGTAAGTTGTACTCTATCAGATTACATTGGTGTTTTACCCAATAATGTGCGATTATCTGTTTAAAAATGAGCCGTTCACGCTAAATATTTATTGTAGAATAATGTATGTAATTCAAAATATGTTCTTAAGGGAATTATTATTACTATTTAAAATGCTTTTCAAAAGACATCACTGAATCAGTTCAATTTTGTAACACAATTGTTACATATTTGTCCACGTAAATTAGATATTTTAGAAGAAATCATTTATAAAATAATAATATTTGGGATGCGTAATCTAGATAGGGTTCGAAATAGATACCCGAAAAGTTTCCCACAATTTAGGGGTGAAACATCCGTAATGATTATGAATAGAGCTGCTTCGGCCATATTACGGGGACTTAACGCTGGTTTTTCACTTTTATCTTCGTTCGTCAAAAGAGAAAAAAGTATAAGATATAAAAAAATTGTAGCATTAAATTCTGCATAAAAAATGTACTATTAACCTTGTAGCTTATCCTCAGTTATTTCGCGCTAACAGCTTTCGAACAGAGAGGTAGTTTGGGGCGCAGAGGTAAAAATCCATCCTATTCCAAGTTTGACTCCGAATATCTTAAAACCGGTTACTTTAACGAGAAAAGTGCTCAGGAATGAATTTATTGAGCAGAATTTTCTCTATTAGATGCATATATAGAGAGAGGGTTTTGTCGCTAGTAGTTTATGTATTTTCCCCTTCTTTTCAATTATATTAGAGGATAATCTGTACTGTTCACACAAAAGAAGTTTTGGAGTCATATTTCAACTTTGAGCTTGCTTCAATTCCACTTCTTCTCTTCAATAAAAAAGGGTTAATGAGGAAAATTAAGAAATCGTCTGTATGATATTTTCAATGCTGTACGAGAGAGGCCAATAGATTTTTCCCATTGCCAGTTCATTGTTGATGGCGGCAATTTGATTCATCGTGTAGTATGGCCGAAGCAGCTTTATTCGTAAACATAACGGCCAAAAAGTGACTGTAGTGTTTGACGGATATGCTGACTGCAGTATGAAGAGCATCGAAAGACAGCAGCGACTGTTGAAACGCATTTCACCGGAAATTATTTTTCATGACAACACGCCACTGACTGAAATGCAAAATAAAATGATAAACAATCTCACAAAAAGAAACGGTTTATTTCGCAATTGGTGGAGAGATTTAAAAACGAGGGAATCAAAACAATTACTGCTGTAGACGACATTGACGTACTCATAGTTCAAACCGCCTTAAACGAATCTCATGAAAACGATACAGTGGTCATCCTCGGACAAGATATTGATCTTCTCGCATTGATTATCGCTCTCGCACCTGATGATAAAGATATCCGTTTCTTAAGAGAGGCTCAGAGAAAAATAAAAAATAAAGATTACAGTTCTCGTAACTTGCAGTCCTCGGAAGTTTTCAAAAGCTGTATGGCCACACGTTCAGTGGATGCGATAACACTTCAGCTTTCTTTGGTAAAGGAAAACTGCAAACGGTGGAATGCGTCAATAGAAGAAAAGATCTCGAAGAGGTTGTCAGTATATTCAACAACCGTAGCTCAACGAAAAAAGAAATTACGAGTGCTGGAGAGAAATTCGCGCTAACAGTATACAAACCCCCTAAAAAAGACACATCTTTGAATCATCAAAGATTCATTATCTTCAATAAGTTAGTTGGCCAATCTAGTACTACCGGGATTCTACCAAGACTGCCAACAACATCCGAGGCATTACGTCAACATTCTTACAGAGTATTTCTCGAAATTCATGTTTGTCGAGGACAAAACTTGGAACCAACGAAATGCAGAAAAGCAGAAAATAATATAAAATATTTCAAAGAGATGATATTCTTAAAGAAGTAAAATATTCAAAACTTAATAATTATAAATTAATAAACAAACTTAATAAACAAACTATCATTAATTAGTATAGCAAAATTTATGATTAACCAACAAATATATTCTAGAGTTTTGGTCTCGAATGCTTTTTAAAACATTTTTATTTCTTGCTAGAGGGAAATATTCACATTTTTGCTCCAGAATAATCTAGGTTTTTAAAATATCTTTGGAAGGTGGAAGATTACACTGGTCAACATTCAGTTTGAAAAAATACACCGGACTCTACCTAGGTACCCAGGGGTTTTTCAGGTCGCTGATTCCGTTGCCGAGGTCGGTTAAGCTCTATCACGTCAGGTTCAAGGTTATTTGAAGGTCAACCTAAGAAAAGGTTTTTGAAAAAATCTAAAAAAATTCACACATAGGTTCTTGAGGGTATCTGAGTCCGAATCCGATGTCGGTTGACCTTTATCACCTCATGTTCAAGGTCATTTGAAGGTTAAAGTAAGAATAGGAGGTGAAAAAAATTAGAAAAAATGTATACGAATGCTCACCTGCATACTTATTGTCTGTTTATCTGTCTGCCTTTATACCTGCACACCTGTTTATTTGCTTGTTAGTCTGTATTTATCATCCGCCTGCATTTTCTCTCTGTCCATCTATTTGACATCCTGCCTTTCTACCTGCCTTTCTGTCGGTAATTCTGTCTATCTTCCTGTATGACTGAATGACTAAATGTTTCTATCTGACAGTCCGTCTGCCTCCTTGTCAGTTTGTCTGACTCAAAAAACCATTAAATTACTTTTTTCCTGACAAGATTGAGCTCAGGGCCGGTTTTAGGTAACCGGAGACCCTAAGCTCTAGGTATGTTTTTCGTTGAAGCTTTCTCTTCTAATAAAATAAATGTTCATATCTGCGTATGAAATCTGAGTTCTGAGGCCCCGTAAATACGAGGCCCTAAGCTGGCGCTTACTCAGCTTATAGGCAAAACCAGCACTGATTGAGCTCCAAGTGAGTGAAGCCAACGCCCGTGATTCGCTCCGAACTTATATCCCTCTTCTGCCCCAACTCTCTTGCGGTGGGCATGCGCCATCTATCGGTACTCTCTACTTGCATGTTCGCTCTGCTTCTTCAACTGTGCTTAAAGGCCATCCTTTCACAGAAGAAAATAAGTAGGTGATTCATTGAGTTAAATATATTTGCACTGAGTTAGCCGAAGAATTTTCATGTGCAGCTAAAGTTGGCGGACGAATGCCGGCTTGAAATGACCTCAGAATGACCTTGAAATTACCTCTGGATGTCGCTTTTTAAGGGTAAGCGAACACCGGATTCGGACTCAGCGACCCGAAGAACCTGTGTGAATTTTTTCAGATTCTTTCAACCACCTTTTCTTATTTTAACCTTCAAATGACCTTGAAACTGACGTGGTAGAGGTCAACCGACATCTAATGCAGACTCAGCGACCCAAAAAACCTATATGTAAATTTTTTCAGATTTTTTGACAGCTTCTCCTCTGTTTTCCTCAAATTAACTTTGAAATGACCTCCGGATGCCTTTTAAGGGTAAGCAAACACCGGATTCGGACTCAGCGACCCCAAAAACCTCTGCGTGAATTTTTTCAGATTTTTTCAACAATTTTTTCTTAGTTTGACCTTCAAGTGACCTTGAAACTGACGTGATACAGGCTCAGCGACCCAAAAAACTTATATGTAAATTTTTTCAGATTTTTTAACGGCTTCCTCTCCGTTTTTCTCAAGTTAACTTTGAAATGACCTCCGGATGCCTTCTAAGGGTAAGCGAACACCGAATTCGAACTCAGCGACCCCAAAAACCTGTGTGAATTTTCTCAGATTTTTTCAACCACCTTTTCTTAGTTTGACCTTCAGATAGATGTCCTTGAACCTTTTTTTTTTCTCCGAGGGGAAAAACCTTCAAAAGGTTCAACCTGCACTGGTGTCCAAGCGTGCAGGGATATGTGGGATTCTTACCGCCCCTCTTCCTCTCCGGAACTGTAGCAGAACATTTCTTCGGAGGCTAACGAGTTCTATGGAATTAATATCCGTGTTTCTTCTTCTTTTGCCTTCATGATGCTGCAGCACATGGTGTTGATAGCCTCCCACTTCTCAGCGGTGGTGAGCATGTTTACCATAAAATTTTGTGGCGTGATTATAAGGCCAACGTCTCTGTTTGCCGTGCTCCTCTCGTCATTCCACCTAGGGCAATGGAACATGGTGTGCTCCGGGGTATCGGGTGCTGGGCAGTAAATGCACGTGTCTGCTTCCCGCTTGCCGATTCTATATAAATAGCTGCCGAAGTTGCCGTGGCCACTTAACGTTTGGGTTAGATGGTAATTTAGGTCTCCATGTTTTCGGGCAGTCCAGGCTCTTACGTCCGGGATAAGGCGGTACGTCCATCTGCCGTCTTCAGAGGTGTCCCATCGCTCCTGCCAGCGTTCCATCAGATGGTTCCTGTAGACAATCTTCGCAGCTTTGTCTGCGCCGTGGCCGTATGCACGCTCTTTAGCGAGCAAGTCGGCGGGTGGCACCGCCGATATGACTTGCAGAGCCGAGGCGGAGGTTGTCCGGTAGGCGCAGCACACCCTTATCAGCATGAGACGTTGTGTCTTCAGTAACCGGTTGCGGTTACGCGCGGTCTTTAACGCGTCGACCCACGCCGGAACGGCATACAATAAGATGGAGTTTGCCACGGAGCTCAAGAGTTTCCTGGCGTAGGTCTTGGGCCCTCCAATTCGTGGCATGATCTTGCGGAGGGCCATGGTCGCTTTCTCTGCTCTGTCGGTGGTGTAATCAACATGCCGGTTCCACGACAACTTTTGGTCGATGTAAACCCCTAGGTATTTTATAGCTGGTTTAGCGGTCACCTCCGCATTAAGGACATTGACGCTCATGTTGTTCACACGTTTGTGCCCGGTCAGCGCAACTGCTTCCGATTTCTCAGGGGCAATTTCTAGGCTGTGGTTGTCCATCCACCTGCTTATTGCACGTATGGCGGTTTCGGCCTTGGTCATAGCGCGCTCCTCCGTTTTGTCTATGGCGATAACGATAAGGTCGTCCGCGAATGCAACGAGTCGACAGTCATCAGGGATGTTGGGGCTTTTTAGTGTGAGGATGCCATCGTACAAAACATTCCACAGGAGTGGTCCCAGGACCGACCCCTGCGGAACGCCGCATGTGACATCGCGGACGTGGTCGTCGATGATTAAAGATCTTTCCGTGAAGTAGCTCTTCACAAGTTGTACCAAGTACGCTGGTACCCCTTTGAGTTCTAGCGCTTCAACAATTGGGCCCCAGGGGGCCGTGTTGAAGGCATTCTTCACGTCGAGCGCCACAGCTAGGCAGATCTCTCTTTGCCTCCAGTTGCCCGCATTCGCGGTGCGTGCTACTCTTATGACCTCCTGGATAGCGTCAGTCGTGGAGAAACCCTCTCTAAAGCCAAATTGGTTGTCAGAGAGGCCCCCTCTCGCGTCGAGTTCCGCGGTGAGGCGAGTCGCAATGACGCGTTCCAGGACTTTCGCCGTAGTGTCGATCAAGCAGATAGGCCTGGGTGCCGTACCTGGCGGCTTGCCCGGTTTGGGAACAAGCACTAATACTGCTCTTTTCCACCCGTGGGGGATTTCTCCGTTTACAAAGATGCCATTAAAGACGTTCTCGAAGTAGGCTGTGTGGTGGGTGACCGCTAGTTTAACCACCTCGGGGGGTATTCCATCAGGCCCCGGGCCTTATTGGATTTTAGCTTAACAGCCGCGTTGCTAATTTCCTCCGCTGTAATTGGGGGTGGTGGGGGGTCCCCGATTGCCCTTATCCAGTTCGTTGTTGGGCGTACTGGGAAAAGCTCACTCGCTAGTTTCAATTTACGGTCCGTACTGAGTACTAGTTTTTCACGGACGCCAGTTCTTTTGCATGCAATTCTGTAGCCGTCTCCCCAGATATCGTTATCGACGCTCTCGATAATTTCATCCCAGCATCTGCGCTTGGACGCTTTGATGCTGGCACGTAGGTCGTTTCTGGCCTCTCGGTAGGCCGTATAGTTCCTGGTGATTACGTCGACGAAACGCGCTGTTTTGGATCTAGTCCAGATACTTTTTAGTTTGAGACATTTTTGGCGTAGTTGCGCAATTTCGCGGTTCCACCAGTATGCTGGTTTGCCGCGTGGATGGCCCACGGCCGGCAACGCGGCCTTGCAGGCCCTAGTTAGGGCCTCGATTACGTTGTCGGCATTTGGATCGTGGGGTTGACCCAGCTCGTGCCGTAGTTTCTCAGTGACCGCCTCCTCCTTGTCGGGCTTGTAGCGCCACCTAGTTCCCTTGGTGGGGGGTTCCCGTGTTGGGGCGTTTAGCGGATGCTCCTCAAGGAGTCGAAAGGTGATAAGTTGGTGGTCACTAAGAGTTTCATCTTCCAGTACACGCCAATCGCGAATTTTTCCCGCCAGCTCGGCGTTGGCGAACGTGATGTCGATTACGCTCTCGCTGTCACCCCTTCTGAATGTGGCCTCGTTGCCTACGTTTGCCACAATGAGGTCGTGGCCCGCCAGCCATTCGGCCAGCATTTGACCTCTTGCATCTTGTATGACAGAACCCCACAACGGATTTTTTGCATTGAAATCACCCGTGATAATGACTCCCCGTGTGTGCCCAAGGGCCCAGACGCACGTCGTGAGTTCATCTAGGAAGTTCGCGAATTCCTCGATGGTACAGTTCGGGATCTTATAGCAGGAGAAAATCCCAACGCCATCGACGATGCACCAAGAGATGCCGTCGGCGCCGCCGGGATTGCAGACGCTCCTGTTGTAGACTCGTATTGCCGTATCCACTCTGTTGTCTTTAATCCATCTGCCATCGTCGCTAACGTGCCTTTTATTGGGCTCGGTAGTCAGTAGGACATCTGCCTTATGGACCTCCTTAGCATGGTAGAGGAGATCCTGAGCTTCACGGCTTCTATTCAAGTTGACCTGCAGGAAGCAGGTCGGCTTTCTCACTATTGCGGTTTTCTGCGGGGGTTCTACCGCTTGTGGTCCCTCCGGTGTTCCGAAAGGGCTTAACTTTCCTTCGTGCCAGTGTTAGCGCTTGTCTGAATGCAGGGCATTTACCGTCTCCGGCTTTATGCCCCTCTTCGGAACACGTGGGACAACGTTCAGGGTTGGGACAGTTTTTAGAGAGGTGTCCATCTGAGCCGCATTTGTAGCACATGCCAGACCTGTCTGGGCCCTTGCAGTCCGCGACTGCATGGTCATAGGCCCAGCATTTATGGCACCTGGTTAGCGCCACCCTCTTCTCGACTGAGCATTTGACGTACCCGATCCTTATATGTTTGCTGGCAAGTAGTTTTGCCGCGTCGCTCTTATTGATTCGGAGAGTCACTGCCTGGATGTCACGCGCGTTGGCTCTAAGCTCGCTATGTTTGTACCTTATTTTGTCCAGGCTACCGACCTTACACTCGATCGCGTTAATAACTTCGTCCCTCGCGGTGGCCGCGTCGATGCCTCTTATATGGAGTGTCTCCATGTCCTCATCCAGCCCCATGGTGTGTAGGCTAACCTCTTCGTTCGGAGTCTTGATTGCTTTCTGGATCTCGTTGAGGGCTTCCTCATTTTTGTCCAGTGTTATTGTAGAAGAACGCTCTACCGGGCGTCTAAATGACGCGACACCAATTTATTTCTCAGGGGGCGCCAGTCGCGCATTACCCCGTTCTTCTACCTCCCAGGTGGGTTCGAGATAAGATGCACTTCGGTAGCCGAGTAATGGACCAAGGCTGCACTACCACAGATCGGAAACTACGCTCTCTCTGGACCTGAATTCCCTCGTTAGGCACCTCTTAATTTCCTGAATTTTTGCATAAAAAAATCCCAACCGAAGAATTTATCTGCGGAGGGATTAGTTTTGGTACGCGGAATTCGCATTTTGGTCCATTAATAACGGAATATATTTCTCAAAAAACGCATAAAAAAATCCCTATCAAACCTCCGTAAAGCAACCAGAAGGTCGAACGTTAATGCGAATTAACTCGACACATCCGGTTTTCTATACGAAAGTTCCAGGGATTATAGACCGTCAACAGGCCTCAAGATCAATTAAGAAACAATAGTTCAAAGAATCCGTTTATTTAACAGAATTGGTTATACAAAATTCTCAAGATAAGAATCGTGCCTTCCCCAATCAAGGTAGTGACTTTCAGACCATACAAGCGAGAGCGCTCACGCTAACGATCGATTAGGTAGAAAAGATTCATACGTACCTTCTCAGAATCAAAATGCGAGCTTTTAGAATCATTTCAGACTCTGGGTAAATGAATAATTAAGGCTGACTGAAATTAACTTAAAAAAGTTTTACTAAATGAATTTAGTTTCGCTAGAGACTACTTAGCTTTAAAGTTCTTGTATCGTGGAGATTCACGTACTCAAACACATTCAGAGGACTTATTACTGCATAAGTTGAGTGGCGTTCGATCAGTCCACGACTTACTAACCCTTATCACAGTCGTTCAATATTATCGATTTGGCAGCGTCTCACCTTCGAGCGACTTTTAGGCAAAATTGAATTTTTGGATTTTTATGCACAAGGCGTTTTCCTCTATAACTTTGTCATTTGAAAAGCCCTGTTATTGGCTTTTCTACCATCGCTTTGTCTGGACCACTCAACGCGCTCGACCAAATTGCGAGCCGCTGGGTCAATCCAAACTCTTTCTATGCGAGAAACCGGCCTTGTACATGTGCATTGATTTTTATCAATTTTTGCTTATCGGCACTACGCCGGCTTTGACAAAATCTTCTATTTTGCCTTTTGGATGCAGCGCATCGTTAAAATTTCATGCTCATACTTTAGAATTAGGCTTTCAATGACCGTACCTCAAAGGTCAATGTCTTTGGTTGAGGAATAAAATTAAAAAATAATTTAAATTATATTTTCGTGGTACTTTTTAAACTGGCTTTGTGGTACTTTTGAAAAATCCAAATCCAAAAGACCAATTTTAGCGTACTTTTGAAAAATCGATTTTCGAGCCAAATTTCAAGGTACTTTTGAAAAACTAATCTGTGGGTGAAATTTTGGCGTACTTTTGAAAAAATCGATTTTCAAGCCAAATTTCAAGGTACTTTTGAAAAGTTAATCCGCGGGTGAAATTTTGGCGTACTTTTGAAAAATCGATTTTTAAGCCAAATTTCAAGGTACTTTTGAAAAGTTAATCTGCGGGTGAAATTTTGGCGTACTTTTGAAAAATCGATCTTCAAGCCAAATTTCAACGCAGTTTTGAAAAATTAGTCTGCAAGTGAAATTTTGGCGTACTTTCGATAAATCGATTCCTGGGCCAAATTTTGACGCCCTTCCAAAAATATCATTTTTCAAAGTCCAATTTATGGTACCTTTGAAAAAGTATATTATTCATAAATCTTTGTCATTATATACTTCTACTCTCATATTCTGAACCAAAAACATTTTTCCTAAGTGAAAATTCGGTGTTTCTTCGAATTTTCACCTGGTCATTTCCAACGCCTTATAGAACCCAAAACGGCCCTTGTGGACTGATCTGCGCCTCTGCAGACTCCCAAAAATGTCTTCAAATGAAATTTTTGCCTAAGTCGAATTTTGATTATGTCTTCAACTTAGGACGATTTTGGAGAGTTCTACAACATTATCACAAGCTTACCATCTTTGGTACTCTTGATGCCTTTGATGCTGTTAGTAGCAGCGTTTCCTTTTATGCAGTCCTTGACGTTGCTTAGGACCTCTTTGTATTCTTTTCCTTTTTGTTTTACGATGAGCGCATACGTGCTCCGATTCCTCTTTTGGTCTTTGCTACCTCTTTGCGGTTTTTTAGTCGCATAGATTTCTGCTTTGGTGTCTGTGTTATGAAATGTCGCTTCTACAAGTTTTCGGATGCTCTTTGGGCCTATCGCGTTAATATGATGTAATGCCACCCATTCGTCTCTGTTAGTTTCTGCCTTGATCAGTTGTAACTTCTCCCAGGTGTCCTCGATTGTGCCATCGAGGGCTACCCTGATCACTTTCCTATTAGCGCATTGCATTTGGGACCGTACTTTAGTGCGTTGCTCGATCACCTCGAATTTCTCCTCTATTCCGACTAGGTCCGGGAATCTATCTCTATATTCCCTTTGTACGCCTTTGTCCATTGTGGTGTCGTCTGGTTCGATCAGAACCACTTTAACTACATTGTCCTTGGTGTCTAGTGGGCTGCCTGATTTCTCCTCGGTGTTGGTAAACACCTCTTCGCTCCAGTCCTTCTTATCAGCCTCTTTCTATGCTTCTAGTGTGTCGATCCCTTCAAGGGATGACAGCACCGATTTTGCACCATGCCATGGTGTCGTCTGTGTCCCGGCCTCTTTGGTTGAAGGCTTTGTTGGCAGCCTCGTGTCTGTCATGAATGCCTCAGTGGCAATCACTTTATGTTTGTCAATCCATGCCTTGATAACGGTACCCCCTAGCGTGGCTGTTCCATTTCTCAGTTTTGCTGCAATATCCTTGATCTCCCTTTTAGTGTTGGTTCTCCGTTATTTTCTGGTCGAGGTATTGACTGCAGCTCCTTATCGACTTAATTACTTCTTCGAGGATGGTTGCCACAGGGTCCACTGTGCCCGCATCATGTTCGACGGTCTTGTCGAATTTCCTCTTTTTATAACTGGCAGAGTTAGATCTTTGTAATTGGCCGAATACGTTAATCCTACTATGGCGGGGGGCCACTTTCTCGCTGTTGTCGTCATTGGTTCCATCCATTGCAATCACCTCTGGTCTGTCTGCCGTACCTGTTGAGGAACTAAAGGTCGACTCCCGGGTGACGCCCATCCCGAAAGCAAGGTATTTATACTGTGGGGTGCGCCAGGTGCCCCACAGGTTTTTACGACTTCGCTGTCGGTTGTTTTATAGAGGTTGCCTCCTCGCAAGCCGGCCGGTTAAGGCAAGCTCCCCAGTCTCAGTTACCACGCGACATTCCCCTGCGGTGCCATTTTTTTTCTTTTCCGCAGACGTCGTTGAAGCGTGGGCTGAGATTACGGTATTCAGCGAATGAGTGGCACGGCTCACTCGGAGCTCGGATACCTCGGGTGCGCCAGTTCCCGAAGCCACGGCGTGGATCCTGAGGGTTGAGCTGTCTTTAGTTTCCGTCACAGTGCCGAGGTCGAGCCGGCGGGGAGCCCCGCGGGACCCCAAAGAGACCTACGAGACCCTACAACCTGCTACCCTACGAGCATATATATATATATATATATATAAAGTGGACAAGACGAGATCATTTTTTAATGATTGCTGTACAGAACGGGATCCATTTTGCAAGTCGAGATCCGATTTCGGATCTCGACTTGTTTCGCTGTGTATTCATTATAAATTGGTTGTAGAGGATGAAACCCGCTTAAATTTAAATTTTACCATGGACCTCATTTTGTCACATTTTAGAGATTTTTATACAACAATAGTTCATAAAATCTCACTAGTGGGGGCGCTGAGATGCTCCTTCTGTATAAGTGTATGTACTAACACTTCGTAGTTACACTGAGATCCTTAGATCTTACAACGTTGCGGACATAATATGTGTATATATTTATGCTAGCCTAGCAGTTTTGCTCATTATTATTGAAATACCGTAATACCCATACAGACTTAGAGATAAAGTTTATAATAACATTTTATGATTTCAACTTTAAACATTCAAAACAAATGTCAGCAACACATTAAATTGTCGATTTTTCATTGTTTCAGAATGCTGTGCCATTAGGTATTAATATCGATTAAAAATGGCGTAAAAGATTCTTTAATAAATTAATTGCTAGATATCGTATACCTACCCTATGTGCATTGTACAGTCATGGACAAAAGTTTGAATACGTTATTCAAAATATATTTCTAATAAGATGAGATGATAATGACTTTATGTACTAATTAACACTCATGCTTAATAAAAAGCATATCTAATTTGTTTTTTCTAAGAAAGTTCATATACCAGTCATACAGTGCAGTCCATATCGTGTGTGTGTGCTGCTTTAGTTACCAGATGAGTTGTGTGTTAGTGCTCTTCAATAAACTGCAGCAACAGGCCACTAAAAAGTCACTTCAATAATCAAAAAGTGTGCGTCTTGTAAATTATTCTGTAAGTGACCAGTCAATATGATTCTATAAGCATAACATAAAGAGGTATCGGATATATTAAATAATATCTTAAATATATATACATGTACACATCTTTATGGTCTTATCAGCAGAAGATAATCACTTCTACAAAGATAACTTTTTTCATACCTGCCAGATTAAATTTCAATAATCTAAAGGGATCCATACACTACAAAACAAATAAATTAATTATTCCTAAAATATTTGTTTATGCCAAGACATCAGATTATATCTCATCCAATGTCTGATATATGCCAGTATTGCACATGAAAAATTAATACACAGCAGCCTAAAATTTCTTGCCTTACTTGCAATAAAAAATATCATGGATCCTGCATGAAGTTAACTAACAATGAAATACAATATCTTAATGAAAGCAATCAAAATTGGAATTGCACCAATTGCTTCTCTAGCTTAAAAAGAGGTAGAAACCCGAACGATACTCCTCCATCTCAGCATCAAGAAAAACTGCCTAGGACACAAAAAATGGATGCACCAGACCAACCATTAACAATTAAACATTTTGAGAAGCTGATGGAGGAACTTAATAAGGTCTCTCAATCCCAGAAAAGTTTAGCGAATGATGTTTCAATAATAAAATCAACCCAGATAAACTTGCAGGAACAAATGGTAAAAATCAACGATACACTCTCAAAACATGAAGAAAAAATAACATCACACGCAAATAAACTACATGAATGCCAATATAGCATTAACACGCTCAAATCGGATATACGTAGTGTTGAACACAAAATATCAAACACTGCCCCTAATGTAAAAGAAATTAAAGATTACCTTAATCGTGAGAAAAATATAATCATCTTTGGAATCCCAGAAATGGAGGCCTCGGGAGATGCCGTTACTGTCAACGATATCATAAAATTTATTGGTAGCCAACATCCAACAGAAGTTCCAAATTATAATATCACACATATTCATAGACTAGGAACTAATATCGCAACCCGCGATCGCCCAAAGCCAGTTAAAGTTTGTTTTAATGACAGTCTAATGTCAAAATTTTTGTTACGTAATAAAAATACTCTGAGGTCTAATGAGCAATATAAAAATATATTTTTTCAGGAAGATAAAACGCGGGGGCAAAGAGAGCAATTACTGAATCTACGTAAAGAATTAGCACGTAGAATTGAAAGCGGGGAACAAGATATAACAATAAAATTCATAAATGGAGTACCAAAAATAATACACAAACTTGCCAACCAGATTAATGCAACACAGTTAACTCCTACAAATAATCAGATCAGCAATTCAACAAACAGTTCAACTTCTTCATCATCCACTATATCAAAAATCTAATAAAAATCTGTCATGTGAACATAAGATCTTTAGTGTCCAGCTTTGATATGTTTAGCGAAATAATGCTAGAGAACAACTATAAAATTATAGCTGTAACCGAGACGTGGCTTGTACCAGAATTTCCATCGAACTTAATACATATACCAGGCTATGAACTTATTCGTACAGATCGACCAAATAGGGGGGGTGGTGGTGTATGCCTGTATGTTCATTGTAGTCTCAAATTTAAAACTATAAATATTGATTATGTTAACACAGAGCACCTTGAACAACTATGGGTATCCATAAATATAAATAAAATAAAAACATCACTAGGAGTACTATACAGACCACCCCATTCTCCCATTAACTGCTTAAACGAATTGGAGAACGTCCTTACCAATGTGTGCATGGATTGCCAAGATATTATAGTAATGGGCGACCTTAACATAGATTTTAGTAAACCCAATACAAGTAGTTATCGCTACGTAAACAATATCTTAAAATGCTTTAATCTCATCCAAATAATCAATGAACCAACAAGAATTGGTGAGACCTCTAATACTACAATAGATATAATATGTATAAGTAATCATACAGTGTCAAATAAAGCTGGAACTCAGGACATGTTAAACTTGACAGATCATCTTTTAACTTATTGTGAACTAAATTATGAAAGTAATACGCAACAACCAAAAAAAGTAACTTATAGGGATTACTCACTATTTAATGCCAACGAATTCTCTTCAGATGCTAACCTGATTGACTGGAATTATGTTGATAATCTCAACTCAGTAGACGATAAAGTGGAGTATTTAACAGATGCAATTACTTTCTTATTTGATATACACGCACCCTTAAAAACCATAACAATAAAAAGAAATTATCGCCCCTATATAACTCCGACAATCAAACAAATTATTCGCCTAAAAGATAAAGCCTATAAGAAATACAAAAAAACCAAATCATTATCTCAACTACAATATTTTAAAGAAACTATCTTTCACTTGCAATAAAAAATGAGAAAGCGGCCTATATACAACATCAAATTAACATTAATAGAAACAATCCTGCACAATTATGGAGAGACTTTTCATCGTGGAATATTTATGGCAAACCAGTTTTAGAAATGGATCCCGTACTACAAGATGTCAAAAAAAAGAATAAGTACTTCACAGAATCTGCGGACAGTAAAGATGTCAACCTTGCCACACTTGATTACTTCACTAACCATATGCAAGATAATATATTGCAAAAAAATATGTTCAGCAACGTGGAAGTGGAAGAAGTCCTGTTCTCGATAACCTCGAATGCAAATGGCATTGATAACATCAATTTAAAAATGCTCAAACTTATTATACCCCACTGTAAGTCGGCTTTGACACATATTATTAATAATTCATTAGGTCAGGGGGTGGTGCCCTCCCAGTGGAAAAAATCAATTATATTACCAATTCCTAAAGTAACTAAAGCAGTTGAGCTGAAACAACTTCGTCCAATTAATATACTACCAGCCATGTCTAAAATCTTAGAAAAAATAGTAAAAGAGGAAGTTACTGATCACCTACTATTAAATAATATATTACCCGATGTACAGTCTGGCTTCCGAAAATATCATAGTACTAGTACTGCTTTAGTGAAAATTACCAATTACGTCACACAAGGAATGGATAAATCTCAAGTAACCTATCTCATATTGTTAGATTTCAGTAAAGCCTTTGATGTAATGAACCACGAATTATTATTAGCGAAACTAAAATACTATGGTTTTAACTCAACCCTCCTGAAAAGGTTTCGTAATTACTTAGAAAATCGTACTCAATGTGTCAAACTGAATAATGATATCTCTGAAGAAAAAGTAGTTTACGCAGGTGTCCCGCAAGGTAGTATACTTGGCCCTGCCCTATTTACCATATTCACTGCTGAGTTGCCCAGCTTATTGCGTCACAACTGGAAAATACATTTATATGCAGACGACACCCAAATATACAAATCTTGTCCACCAAATGAAGTCAACCAAACAATATCTGAACTTAACGAAAATTTGAACATCATTAGTGCGTGGTCGGAGAATAATGGATTAAGACTAAACTCTTCTAAAACAGTTGCTACGTGTATTGGATCAAAAGTGTTACTGAGTAGAGCCAAAAATAACGAAGCTGTGGAGATTTTGTTAAATGGTAGTGTTATTAATATGAGTAGTGAAGTTAAAGATTTAGGTATAATTATAAATCAAAACTTAAATTTTGAAAATCATGTAACCAAAAAAATAAGTGTCTGTTATTTTAAGTTTAAGTCCTTATGGAGGTATAAGTATATATTACCTCAAGAAATAAAATGGAAACTTGTAAATGCAGTAATTCTTAGTTATATGGATTATGGTAGTCCTGTATATTTTAGCCACCTTACTGAGTCCTTCAAAAACAAAATACAGATATTACAAAATTGCTGTTCACAGTTTGCCTACACTTATATTAATAAGCGAGAACATATAACTCAACATTATAATAACATGAATATACTCAAAATTAATAATCGCTTTGAATTATCATATGCCATTCTTCTATTTAAAGTTATAACTTTCAAAGTGCCTTCATATTTGTATCAACTTCTTATCAAGAGATCTACTATTCATACAGCCAATCTTCGTAACGTAGAATTGTATCAAATACCTTTACACCACACCGCAAAATTTAAACGATGTTTTGAATATATATCATGTGTGTTAATAAATTCGTCGATAGATATATTTAACAAACCTACGTTAAATCAATTTCGTGCTGGATATAAAAAGTATCTTCTAAATATACAAGGTACAAGTTAAAAGTTGTATTTTCTTTTCTTTTTTTAAATTATTCTCTTTTTATATATATATATATATATATATATATATATATATATATATATATATATATATATATATATATATATATATATATATATATATATATATATATATATATATATATATATATATATATATATATATATATATATATATATATATATATTGATACTAGTTAAGCTGTTACATCCGGCATATACAAGTGGCGGCCCCACATTCGGGTCTTCCCTTTTATATATCGCTATAAATTTGATGTATAGATGGTTAGGGGAATTTCCAGAATCCAAATTTCAAGAGAGGGGAAACGATATCTTATTTTTTTTTTGTTCATTTTTGTAGGATACTGAAGATACGTAGCTACCTCCTATATATATATATATATATATATATGAAAAGATACTGATAGTTCGTTGTTACCTCTAACAACGTTGCTAAATCTTTGGAGGTCTGAACGCCCTGTCATTATCCGCAGTGATGTAATGTACATATATTATATCGTTGAATCAACATGCTCTATTGTAAATCTTAAGAAAATGATGTTCTGACCATGACGTGGCCTCATTGGTTTTAAATTCATGATATTTTTATGAAAAATACTTTTATTTACGTATTAATGAATACGATAATGATGTGCACATTTTGAGAGTCAGTCTTTGGCAAGGATGGCACCGCTGATGTTAATTAACTTATTGATATGTGCATCCGTTTTCGGAAACAAAAAATATAAAACATATTCTTGATAAGAATTTTTTATTTTTAATTATTTTAAAAAAATAGTAAACCAGTCTTTTTCTGGTTAAAATAATTATATGCCCCGCTAAACAAAGATACAACTTTTCTCTCATTTTTTTCTTGACTTTTGGTAAGAATTCAAATTAAAATACATTTGCTTTATTTATTGTCTAATAACCCTGATTTTAAAGCAAAATGCCTAAATACGAAATAAATCTATTTATTTCGTATTTAGGCATTTTGCTTTAAAATCATGGTTATTATCATTTTCAAATATATTACTAACAGCTCATGAGTTGAGTACATATACTCAATAACATATTTGTAACAAGGAATCGCATTCTTTGAATAGATAAAATGATAACAGAAACACAGGGTCTAGTTTCACATAATTCATTTATTTTCGAGTGCATTTTATTCACTAGAGAATAGGTACCATAAGTTCCTAACGACTTTCAGAAAATCTATGGTCTGCTTTGTTCAGAAGTTTACACATATTTACAAAGTTGATTTATTTTTTCAAAAGTATATGTATTTTCATACGGCCCTATTTTTACGATAGATTTATTTGATATTATACGTTATTAATAAATTACAAACAGTAATCATTATTTTCAATGAAAGGCTATTTATAAAAGGGTTACAAAAGAAGCAAATACTAATATATTCCTGTAGCTACAGAAAAAAAAAACGAAAGAGTGAAACATATATTAACAAAATTTTTAAAAAATGAACAGTGTAGTCGAACATTGATTTTTATTAAAGACATATTAAATTTAACCTGAAAAGAAAGCATGAGACATGCTAAAAGTGCACAAACAAAAAAAATATTAAAATACGTAATAACATCAATTTTCATTGCAACAAATGCGAAAAGTGTTCTAAATTTGGAAGATGTGTACTTAACCTAATGAAGATAAATTATTGAAACAAAATAAACTGTGGTAAGAATGTTCATAGCTTAATAATAGTCGCTGAGTGTATTAGATTCTACTATAAAACTAGTAAATAAGTAAAGCAACCTAGTAAGAGTCCAGCGGTTTTTTAATTATGATTACGGCAGTGGAAAATAATATTTAAAGTGACAATATTCCCAAAGAAGGAAACTTTATTTAATTTTAATGATTAATATATTCTTACTTCATTAACCAATCAAAACGTACATTTTCAAAAAAATCGACCAATAGGATTTTTTTAAAGTGAGAAAAACGGCTATCGATCAGTGGAAAAAACCGAGAAAAATGTATGTTACTTTTTTCGTAGTAGCCATATGTCAAACTAAAAAGTCATTAAAATTATTAAAATCTGAAATTTCGCGTTTTTATCTTGATTTTTTATACACAAAATGAATGAGAAAAATCAATTTGGTGATGTTTCTCAAGAAAATATTAACTATGAAACCATGAAGAAGAATCTAAATGTAATAACACTGTTTATAATAATTATGTATTTCATACAATGAATATGTTTGATGATAAAAAACATAAGAAAAAGTTTATATTTTTTATTATAAAATGTTATTTTTTAAACTTTAAATAAACAGTTTTGTTCTTTTAATAATTATTTTAGATAATATTTTTTAATCATATATTAATCTTCTGTAATACACACGAGGTTGATTTTCTACTCGGGTAAATTTATTTTGAATGACTCAAACCTGTTTTCCATGAAAATTTTGCTCGAATTAAGAGACATAGGAAAAATCGCTCCACTTTGTGTCGCGATTTTTCCATGCACTTAATTTTCGAATAATTTTCATAGGAAAACATATTTTTGTCCAAAAAAATTTACCCGGTAAAAATCGACCTCTTGCGTATTAATACCCGAATAGAAAATTATAGGGCATGGTTACAGCATCCAAAAGAAAATACGAGGATATACAAGACATTGAACTAAATTTACACTGTCTCTCATATTCGAACAAGCTTTTATATAGATTAAGTAGTTATGATTAGTATTAGTTTTATTTTCAAATGGCGTTAGAAGATATTCATTTCATCTCAAAAATGAATAAGAGTTTGCAATAGTTCATTGCCAATTGCTGTTTGAACAATAAAAATAAAAAATATTAGATCTGTACATAATCTCAATGACACCACGTAAATAACAGTAGCAGACAGTAACAGACAGCATTGGATATTGGATAAATTTGGTGTGGTTGTACTACTGGTCTATATTATAATTACTTTTGAGGATTATGATCTTTTTGTTTCTGAAAGCCTAGCATGATCATGAGAATAAAAAGTTTTTATTTGAGCCATTTTCTTATATTTAGTATAAATTTCGGACTTTTCATGAAAAAAACTTGCAAATAAAAAAGTTTTCTTTCTTTCAAATTTAATCCGTGGACATACTGTATATTAAGAAAATTTAAAAAATTAACAATGACTAAATGCGTATTTATTAAATCAAACTTGAAAAGAAAGCATGGTTGATAAAACGTGCTAAAATGTAGAAACACAGAATAATATATAAAGTGCATATAATCTATTTTCATTACAACAAACGTGAAACGTGTTCTAAATTTTGAAACTAACTACCTACTCCGTGAAGATGATTCATTGGGAATAAACTGTAAATATTATCATTTTCGCGCTATTTTTACAGAATTTGAGCGACCGTAATAAAATTTTACCTAGGTACTCGTAAATTGTCTTTAATAATATCGAGAAAGGTTTGAAAGACTGACTTATTTTTTAAATAGAAAGTACGTACTTTTCTTAAACAAATTTTAAGTAGCACTTTGATTTCAATGTAAGTGAAATTTTCATTAAGTGAAAAATGTTTGTTAATTACATAAGATTTTATATGCCGTCAACAAATTAAAAAAGAACATTATCTGAGACTACATAATAATAAATAACGTTTCATGATTTTTTCTCAAAATGAATTTAACTATATTATTGCATACTTATACATAAATAATCTGTTAAATATTCAATATCTCATAGAACTTGTTAAGTGCCCAAATGAAAAAAAAATTATAGAAAAACTACAAATGCATTATGATCTTTATTTGATGTAATGGTAGAATAATTGTAATAATTGAAATTGGACCATATCCATTATACAGAGTGATCGCTGGAAGCGTTTCATATTAAGTGCATATTGTATGAACTGTTTTATTATAATTTCAGAGAAAAATTTTATTAAGCACACTGTAATCCTTTAAAAGCATTTAATAAACGCTCATTCTGGCGTTGTTCGCGACGTTGCCAATATTTGGAGGTAACAATGTATAGCCTATCATCAAAAAAGTACTATATATAGGCGGAGGTAGCATCGCACTGACTGTTATACAAACGAGATCGATAGCAGCGCCACTGATATACAGTGGAACTAAAAATTTTAATTGCGGGTATAAACGTGACTTTGTGACCTCCACACAAAAATTTCAATATAGCCTTCTGATACCATCTACAAGCTTATAAAGTTGAAAACAAGGCAAAACGTTGTCACCTCCGAAATCGGAGGTAGCAGCGTTATATATGAGGTGACAACGATTAGCCAGTATCTACTTTGGATGTGGCACCGTACTCTGCATACGTATATATATATATATATATATATATATATATATATAATAAAAAAGTTGATGTTATGCAGCAACTTTTGAAAGTTGTTAGAAATGTTAAATGAATATAATGCAAAATAAATTGAAACAATGTTGAATGAATACAAAGCAAAATAATAAAATACATAAAAGTTAAAATTGGTAAATGATAATAATAATAGGCGAGTAGTACATTACATAAATGTGATAAGAATAAAATACAATGGTCTAAATTAATAGACAAGGGTAAAACTCCACATATGAAAGTCTATGTTAACTCGATGTCCTCTTCTTCTTGAGGTTTAATACCGGGTCGCTTTCTTGGAGGGATCAGTCTAGGAAATTTGGTAAAAACTCTGCTTCGCTCTGACGGAGGTGAAGGAGGGTTGTCCGTTGAGGGGTTGGATTCGCAATAGTCCACAACTCCTTCTCCTGCATTTACAGGTTATGTAAAGTAGAACTAGTGGAATGATGAGGGTAATTATGAAATATGTGAACCAAGATATGTGTTTGGTCACAAAAGGTTCGTTTATGAGGTCATCCAAGTCTTTGGAATATTGGTCCAATTTGTTTTTAGCAATATCTAGGTCTTCTACGTCGAGATTGTTTAATTTGAGAGGTTTTAATTTTGGAATTTCGATTTTGTCGGGCATGTGATTACAGCATTCAAAAGGAATTTGGATAGGATGTGAATTGTCCTTGATTTCGGAAAAGTCTTTGGCACTGGCTTGTATTCTAGTAATGCCTGCATAGGCGTAACATCCTGGTTGTAGTTTGATGATGGAATTTTTGTTGATTAGCTCTGTTGTGGATTCTCTCTTTGGACAGTTGATGGTAATGTGAAGTGGTTCGGAATTAATTACTAGCCATGTGTTGTCTTCAAGTTCTTGGACGTTGTATCCATGACTAATAATGAAGGAAGTTTGACAGTTCTCTGGAAGTTTCGGCAACGGTTTTAGTATTCTGGCTTCACATATGGCATTTTGGTCGATAGGATAGGCAAACAGGTTCGAACATAGTTTGGTTCCAAAATAAAGAGGTTTGCATTCTTTCAAATTTTGTATAGGTATGTACATTAAAGAATCATCGTCTCTCGCGATATACTTTTGTGAAATAGATAAAATGTGATGCAGACCAGTTCTGTTATCAAGTATCGGGATAGGATATAGGCGATAGGTGTTATAATTTTGGGGTTCAACAAGTGGTATTGTTAAAACAAATACTAAGTTAGAATCCATTTGAAACGCTTGTAATTCAATAATATCCAAATACTTAGCAACTGCCGATAATTTAATGGGGAGAGGCAAATTGTTCCTTCGTAAGCTCTGTGAAATTTCTTGTAATGCTGTTACCAAATGATTAGGGGTTATGATTGAAGTGTGAATGATTCCTAATCTGGCAAATGTTATTGAATTCAAAATGTCGTTCAAATTATCTTCGATATACAAATAGCTTGCCATTAGTTGTTCGGAAATGTATATGAATTTTAGTTTTATGTGAGCAGCCTCGATAGCTTGAGTCATGGTTTGAATTGTGTGTTCGATTTCTTCGAGGTCTTTGTTAAACGTTTCCTCGTCAATTTGTAATTTTTGTATAGTCGAGTTGAAGTTTTTAATAACAGAAGTTGTAACTCAAATTTGATTTTTGATTAAGTTTTCCAATTGATGTTCGTCGTTATTTAGTTTATTTACACAATTAGTATAGTACTGGCCATCTTCAGCATCTAAGTTTCCAGTTATGGATTTGAATATTGTACCAATACCGTTAAGTATTCCTCGTTTATATCTTTTTGTGTCTGAAAAGATTTCGTCAAATTTTGTTTTTAAAGAGTTGGATATTTGTGTCAAAAGGTTAAAGTCTGTTTTAATTTCACTCGTAAAAATAATTGACTTGATCACCATTATTGAGAGTGTACAAGATTCTGTCTAAGATATTTTGATTTTTGTCAAAAGCTATTTTGAGGGATGAAATGTTTTTATGCACTAGCAGAGTCCATTTGTCATTTGTCACCACGATGTCCGTGTCTTGGTGGTAGTATACACCAACAGTGTTATTGATCGGGGTAATTTTGTATTGACAGAGTGCTGATCCGAACAGCAGGAGAAACCTGAAAATAAATTTAATTTTCAGTATATGGTTTCATTCTATCAAAATTTACTTTGGTTTCTTGTTTTGTTTCGAGATTTAATAAGGTAGCAGAATTTTGAAAAATCTCTTTTATTTTAAAGGGACCGTTAAATTTGTTTTGTGGTTTGTTCTTAATTTGTGATTCTTTTACATAAACTAAGTCACCTATTTTGTACTCGGATCGTTTTTGGGGAACATTTCTGTCGAAACGAACTTTTGCTTTCTCTTTTTGAGATTGTGTTCGACTACGGGCTATTTTATAGTAGTGGGATATTCTGTTGTTTAAATCTCTAATGTATTTGGTTATTAACTCTTTTTGGTTATATAAAGTTTCAGGTGGTCTGTTAGACGTATGACCAAAGATATGTTCATATGGGGTGAAACCGTGTGTTTTATTTACCGAATTGTTATAGCATATTACTGCATATGGTAAAATCGTGAACGGATGTTCGTTCGGGTTTTCAGTTTTATGAATTCTTATCATTTCAGCTAAAGTAGCATGAAATCTTTCTATGGATCCGTTCGATTGGGGATGTCCAACGCTTGAATAAGTTAATTTTATGTCGTAGAGGGTGCAGAGATCTTTGAGCAAACGGTTGTCAAATTCGCCACCGTAATCGCAATGGATTCTTAGCGGAGTACCGTAATGTTGAAAGTATAACAACAAGGTATTTACGACGGATTTTGCGGATTTGTCCGGGACTGCATAGGCCTGTGTGAATTTAGTTAATTCATCGCGAATAGTTAAAGCGTAATTTCGAGTTGGGAATTCGAACAAATCGATATTAATTCTTTCGAATGGCGCTCTCGGGGTTTCTGTGACTACTAGAGGGTTATTAAGGTTTTTTCGGCATACCTTAGTTTTTTGGCAAGTTTCGCAATTTTTTATAAAATTTTCAACGTCTTTAGTTAGACCTTGCCAAGTGTATTTTTCTCTAATTCTTCGAATCGTTTCATTTATTCCGCGGAGTAGATTATTTTTACCAAAATGATTTTGCTCCAATATAATTGGAATTTCATCTTCGTCGGCAGTTTTGACGATATCTTGACAAATTACTACTTTTAAGTCTTTTTCTGCAAAAATGAATGATAGAATTTCGAGTATGGGGAGGTCTAGGTTATTTTCGACAAAGTATGTCTTAGAAAGGTCTAAAACATCTTGATTTTTAAATAATACCAAAAATAGATGTTCAATTACAGATTCGATATCAAAAGGTAGAGGGATGATAAAATATCTCCTATGTCTGACTGTTTTGCTCGATACAATATTGATTTTATTGTTATGAAATTCGGGGTTTTCCTCGAATATGTCCTCGATAATTTTGTGATGTAGATCTTGTAAGTTGTTTTGTTGGAGAAAGGTTATAATATCTTTATGTTCTCGATACAAAAGTTGTTTGTTCGAGGCTTTGATTTTCGAATAGTCAATTAAAGATGTTGTTTTATATAGGTTGGTGAAAGTTTCAAATTCTCGCGAAATTTGTTCGTTAGTGACTGCGTTGTTATCGTCTGTGTTTTCGTCGTCGTCTGACTCCTCTTCTGACTCTTCGTCATTCGCGGCTAGAACCTTTGAATAGAATTTGGAACATTCCGAAAAATGATTAATTTTGATTCTGGAAAGTGCGTCCGCGTTCTTATTGATTTTGCCAGGTTTATAAATTATTTCGTAGTCGTACTCTTCTAATTTGAGTCGCCAACGGGAAAGTCTACTTCCTGGGTCTTTTATAGAGAATAGCCAGGTGAGTGGTCGGTGGTCAGTTACAAGCTTGAACTTTCTACCGTACAGATAGGGTCTAAAGTGCTTTACACTCCATACTATCGATAAAAGCTCGCGTTCGATCGTTGAATACTTAGTTTCTGCACTGCACAAGGTTCTAGAAGCATAGGCAATAGGTAAATCTTTGCCAATAGTGGTTAGAACGAAAGGTTCATCAAAGTTAGGGTAGATCAATATCGGAGTTGTCGTTAATGTTTGTTTCAAATTTTGAAAAGAATTTATACAATCATTGTTGAAGAGAAATGGTATGTCTTTTTGTAGTAGTTTTGTTAAGGGCTTGGTAATCTTGGAGAAATTGGGGATAAAGCGCCTATAATATCCGGCTAAGCCTAGAAATGATTTAATTTCTTTTTCGGTTGAGGAAAATTTAAAATAGCATCAACTTTCGAAGGGTTTGGTTTTACGCCGTCTTTTGTAATTAGGTGTCCTAAATAAGCGACTTCCTTGCGGAGAAACTCGCATTTGTCTGGTTGAATTTTGAGGTTGGCTTTTTGGAGGCGTTTAAAGACTTCAGTTAGACGGGAAATGTGTTCGTGAATTGTAGGAGAGTAAATAATGATATCGTCCATGTAGACGAGACATCGTTCATTTTGAATACCTAACAGGATGTTATCCATAACTCTTTGAAAAGTTGATGGAGCGTTTTTGAGTCCAAATGGCATTCGCACGAATTCATAATGACCGTTCTCAACTGTGAAAGCAGTCTTTTGAATGTCTGCGGGATTAATTTCAATTTGGTGAAAACCAGAAGCCATGTCTAAGGTCGTGAAATATTGGCATTTGCCAAGTTGGTCTAAAAGATCGGAAATGTTTTGCAGAGGATATTTGTCACCAATTGTAACCTCGTTGAGTTTGCGGTAGTCGACTACGACGCGCCATTTCTGTTTACCAGGAGCGTCCAGTTTTTTGGGAACTACCCAGACAGGAGAGGACCAAGGTGAGATTGAAGGTTGAATAATGCCTTGACTTAACATTTTCGATACTTGGGACTTAACTTCTTCTTTATGGACCTGGGGATATCGATACGATTTAGTGAATATCGGTAGGGAATTTTCGGTGTCAATAGGGTGTTTGATTTCATTAGTAAAGGTCAAATTGTCTCCTTCTAAATAGAATATATCTTGAAAGTCTAAACAAAGTTGCGTTACTATTTCGGCCTCTTCTTCGTTTAGATGATCCAAGCGCAATTCGTTCCTTATTTCGAAGGATCTGTCCGTCGTTAGTTGTTGGTCAGAATTTTGCGTGTTTAAGTTAAAAATTGACTTAAATTTTTGTAAAGGATCTAAATTTAAATTGGAAAAATCGACAGTCTTCGGGATGACATTAGCATTGATTATTGTTGTTAGAAATTCTCCGTTTTCGTTTACTTTAACAAGAGCATTAGGTAAACGGACTTTTTCGTTCTCTTGCGTTTGCAAAATAGCGTCAGTGTTTCTAAGGTTACATTTTAGTTTATAAATTTTTTCGGTACGGCCATCAATTTGGATCTTATTTTGATTAGAGTTGTGGTTTGATTGGATTTTGTCGTATTCGGGTTTCGACGAATCGTCGGTTACTTTGAAAAGTGGGACCGTTTTGAAATTGGTTATTAATTGTTTATTTCTTATGTCGACGATACAATGATAGTGCTCTAGGAAATCAGCTCCTATCAGTCCATCAAAATTGATATCTAGGTCGTAGATGTAAACCTTATGTGGGTCGTTATCCGTAAAGGGTATAAGAACAGATTCATTAATAGTAATTTTCTGATCGGTTATACCTTGTATAATTACATTTTCTGAAAATCTCCGTTTGTAATTTTCCGCTGTTTTTGGTTTAAAGATAGAGATACCTGCACCAGTATCGATTAGAATTTTGAATTTGTTTGTGACGTCTTTAATGTAGTATAGATTTTTTGAATTTACGGTCAACAATGATTGCGAAAGCGTTTCTACATGAACCCTTGTTCCGGGAAGTTCAGCGAAGGATCGAAACTATCGTTGAGATTCATTGTTCGTATTTGATTTGTTATTTGGTCGAATTGGTCTGTTTGCTGTGGTGGAGTATCCGTGGGGTACTCCGGATCTAAGCGAAAATCCTGAGGATTAACAGTATAATCCTCCTGTGGCGTTTGAGAATTAGCAGTATAATTCTCGTACTGTTCATATTGGGAATTAGCTGTATAATTCTCTGAAAAGCTTTGAGCGTTTTCTAAATCGTAATTTTCATAACTGTCACTTACATTTTGATAATCGGGTGAATAGTCATTGTATTGATTAAATTGATCGGCATAATTATTGTAAGGTTCGTAATTTAAATGATGAGCTTTTTGCTGGTTAAAGCGGTTAAAATTCGGGTTAGGTTGAATAGCTGACGGTCTTTGTTGGTTAAAGTTTGGATTTGGCTTTATAGCTGAAGGCCTATTTTGAGGTTGATTAGGTTGGTTTTGAGGGAATGTCCTCTGACCAAATTGATTACTTGGTTGCGCGAAGTTTTGATATGAAAAATTTTGGGAGTTTGAATTTCCTTGGAAACTTGGTCTCTGAAAGTTCTGAGGCTGTTGCCTTGTGCGGCATTCGCTTATGACGTGTCCATTTCTTTTACAGAATGAGCAGAATTTCTGCTGAAAATTTGAAGTTGGTCGTTTTTGTTGTAAAGTGGGATTTTTGACCGGACTATTTTTTGGAAATTTCTGTTGCTCGAAATAAGAGAGTTGTAGCTCTCTACGAATTCTACTTACAGCTTTCAATATATTTGGAGGGTTGCTGGCTCGTATGATGCGGCCTAAGTTTGGTTCTAAGCCCGTTAGTAAATTATTTAAAGTCATTGTTTCGATGAGGTCGGATTGCGCGGTTCTTTGCGTCGATGTTAAATTTTGCTTTTGCACTGCAGCGTGCATTTTCGCATTGTGCGTTTGTAAACGCGAAACAAATGTTAGGGCGGATTCACCTGGCAATTGGTGAATGCGCTGCAGGTCCTGAATTCTGGAATCCCCAAAGTGGGTCTCCAATAGTGCTTTGATTTCTGGCCAGGTGCCAGGGTTGCGTGAATTAATTAATTCGGCAGCTTTGCCTTTTAATTTATTTTTGATGTGGACTGTTAATAAAATTTTCTGGTCCTTAATGGCCATACTTTGTGCACAATGGCATGAATTTAAAAATGTTTGTAAATTAATGGCATTGCCATCGAATTCGGGTATCAACGAAAATATCTCAGAGAGCTTGTAAGGCTTAATTTGCTCTGGCTGTGGTTGTTGTTGTTGTTGTTGTTGTGGTTGTTGTTGTTGTTGTTGTAGTTGTTGTTGTTGTTGTTGTTGTTGTTGTTGTTGTTGTTGTTCGGTTGGTGCCGGTGGCACTGGTTGAACTGTCTCTGGTTGAGCTCTATCTGGCATTTTGCTTTTTGTATTTAGGAATTACTTGGACAAAAATTGGTTGCGTATCAGCAGTATGATACGATAAATTAAATTAGCTTGTTACGTTGCGTGCGTAAATGGATTGTATATTAGCTGTATAATACACAATGTTTCGTATTAGCAGTATAATACGAAAATAAATAACTTAAAATTAAATGAACTTGTTTCGTTGTGTTTGTGAAGGAATGGATTCACTTTGACAAGAGAACTGGCTTTGTGCGCCGAGTGTATTAGCAGTATAATACACTTTTAATAAAATAAGTTGCGAAAATAATAAAATAGTAAAATGGTACGAGATGATTCTTAAAATGACTTACGTTAGTTTCGTTTCCATGGGTAGGTTCTTCGTCCGTCAAGGGATTGGGATCCGCCACCACCAGTGAGGAAGGTCTCCTTGTTCTCGCAGATTTACACGCACTAGTTAGGCACCTTCTGCAGATGTTGTCCTTGTTCTTTTGCGCTTCACTACCAGTTAGGCTTCTTGTTCTGATGATGTTTACGGATCCTACCGACTGCGCCAATGTTAGATCACGGTTTACATGAGTGACTTTTTAAAAAGATTTATTTACTTAAATGGAGCCAACGTTGGCTCTTGGAGAAGGAATATAATAATAAATTAGAAGTGTTGCATTCTAACTGAGTTTAATAACTGACTTTACAAAGCATGTCTAGTCGTATTTATAACATACAGAACCTGAGTAAGCAAAATATAGAACAAAGGAAATGCAATTCGACATTCAGCATAAAATGTGAGAAACAAAGGTGAAACATAATATCTCTAAGATAAGCGATTAATAAGAGAAGTCGTTATCATGTAATATGATATACCTGTGAAGGTTTGTTATGACTAAGTCTTTGTAATAAGCGTATAATTTTATATAACATATATACATATATATACATATATATATATATATATATATATATATATATATATATATATATATATATATGTGTATGTATGTGTGTATATATGTATATATATGTATATATGTTATATAAAATTATACGCTTATTACAAAGACTTAGTCATAACAAACCTTCACAGGTATATCATATTACATGATAACGACTTCTCTTATTAATCGCTTATCTTAGAGATATTATGTTTCACCTTTGTTTCTCACATTTTATGCTGAATGTCGAATTGCATTTCCTTTGTTCTATATTTTGCTTACTCAGGTTCTGTATGTTATAAATACGACTAGACATGCTTTGTAAAGTCAGTTATTAAACTCAGTTAGAATGCAACACTTCTAATTTATTATTATATTCCTTCTCCAAGAGCCAACGTTGGCTCCATTTAAGTAAATAAATCTTTTTAAAAAGTCACTCATGTAAACCGTGATCTAACATTGGCGCAGTCGGTAGGATCCGTAAACATCATCAGAACAAGAAGCCTAACTGGTAGTGAAGCGCAAAAGAACAAGGACAACATCTGCAGAAGGTGCCTAACTAGTGCGTGTAAATCTGCGAGAACAAGGAGACCTTCCTCACTGGTGGTGGCGGATCCCAATCCCTTGACGGACGAAGAACCTACCCATGGAAACGAAACTAACGTAAGTCATTTTAAGAATCATCTCGTACCATTTTACTATTTTATTATTTTCGCAACTTATTTTATTAAAAGTGTATTATACTGCTAATACACTCGGCGCACAAAGCCAGTTCTCTTGTCAAAGTGAATCCATTCCTTCACAAACACAACGAAACAAGTTCATTTAATTTTAAGTTATTTATTTTCGTATTATACTGCTAATACGAAACATTGTGTATTATACAGCTAATATACAATCCATTTACGCACGCAACGTAACAAGCTAATTTAATTTATCGTATCATACTGCTGATACGCAACCAATTTTTGTCCAAGTAATTCCTAAATACAAAAAGCAAAATGCCAGATAGAGCTCAACCAGAGACAGTTCAACCAGTGCCACCGGCACCAACCGAACAACAACAACAACAACAACAACAACAACTACAACAACAACAACAACCACAACAACAACAACAACAACAACCACAGCCAGAGCAAATTAAGCATTACAAGCTCTCTGAGATATTTTCGTTGATACCCGAATTCGATGGCAATGCCATTAATTTACAAACATTTTTAAATTCATGCCATTGTGCACAAAGTATGGCCATTAAGGACCAGAAAATTTTATTAACAGTCCACATCAAAAATAAATTAAAAGGCAAAGCTGCCGAATTAATTAATTCACGCAACCCTGGCACCTGGCCAGAAATCAAAGCACTATTGGAGACCCACTTTGGGGATTCCAGAATTCAGGACCTGCAGCGCATTCACCAATTGCCAGGTGAATCCGCCCTAACATTTGTTTCGCGTTTACAAACGCACAATGCGAAAATGCACGCTGCAGTGCAAAAGCAAAATTTAACATCGACGCAAAGAACCGCGCAATCCGACCTCATCGAAACAATGACTTTAAATAATTTACTAACGGGCTTAGAACCAAACTTAGGCCGCATCATACGAGCCAGCAACCCTCCAAATATATTGAAAGCTGTAAGTAGAATTCGTAGAGAGCTACAACTCTCTTATTTCGAGCAACAGAAATTTCCAAAAAATAGTCCGGTCAAAAATCCCACTTTACAACAAAAACGACCAACTTCAAATTTTCAGCAGAAATTCTGCTCATTCTGTAAAAGAAATGGACACGTCATAAGCGAATGCCGCACAAGGCAACAGCCTCAGAACTTTCAGAGACCAAGTTTCCAAGGAAATTCAAACTCCCAAAATTTTTCATATCAAAACTTCGCGCAACCAAGTAATCAATTTGGTCAGAGGACATTCCCTCAAAACCAACCTAATCAACCTCAAAATAGGCCTTCAGCTATAAAGCCAAATCCAAACTTTAACCAACAAAGACCGTCAGCTATTCAACCTAACCCGAATTTTAACCGCTTTAACCAGCAAAAAGCTCATCATTTAAATTACGAACCTTACAATAATTATGCCGATCAATTTAATCAATACAATGACTATTCACCCGATTATCAAAATGTAAGTGACAGTTATGAAAATTACGATTTAGAAAACGCTCAAAGCTTTTCAGAGAATTATACAGCTAATTCCCAATATGAACAGTACGAGAATTATACTGCTAATTCTCAAACGCCACAGGAGGATTATACTGTTAATCCTCAGGATTTTCGCTTAGATCCGGAGTACCCCACGGATACTCCACCACAGCAAACAGACCAATTCGACCAAATAACAAATCAAATACGAACAATGAATCTCAACGATAGTTTCGATCCTTCGCTGAACTTCCCGGAACAAGGGTTCATGTAGAAACGCTTTCGCAATCATTGTTGACCGTAAATTCAAAAAATCTATACTACATTAAAGACGTCACAAACAAATTCAAAATTCTAATCGATACTGGTGCAGGTATCTCTATCTTTAAACCAAAAACAGCGGAAAATTACAAACGGAGATTTTCAGAAAATGTAATTATACAAGGTATAACCGATCAGAAAATTACTATTAATGAATCTGTTCTTATACCCTTTACGGATAACGACCCACATAAGGTTTACATCTACGACCTAGATATCAATTTTGATGGACTGATAGGAGCTGATTTCCTAGAGCACTATCATTGTATCGTCGACATAAGAAATAAACAATTAATAACCAATTTCAAAACGGTCCCACTTTTCAAAGTAACCGACGATTCGTCGAAACCCGAATACGACAAAATCCAATCAAACCACAACTCTAATCAAAATAAGATCCAAATTGATGGCCGTACCGAAAAAATTTATAAACTAAAATGTAACCTTAGAAACACTGACGCTATTTTGCAAACGCAAGAGAACGAAAAAGTCCGTTTACCTAATGCTCTTGTTAAAGTAAACGAAAACGGAGAATTTCTAACAACAATAATCAATGCTAATGTCATCCCGAAGACTGTCGATTTTTCCAATTTAAATTTAGATCCTTTACAAAAATTTAAGTCAATTTTTAACTTAAACACGCAAAATTCTGACCAACAACTAACGACGGACAGATCCTTCGAAATAAGGAACGAATTGCGCTTGGATCATCTAAACGAAGAAGAGGCCGAAATAGTAACGCAACTTTGTTTAGACTTTCAAGATATATTCTATTTAGAAGGAGACAATTTGACCTTTACTAATGAAATCAAACACCCTATTGACACCGAAAATTCCCTACCGATATTCACTAAATCGTATCGATATCCCCAGGTCCATAAAGAAGAAGTTAAGTCCCAAGTATCGAAAATGTTAAGTCAAGGCATTATTCAACCTTCAATCTCACCTTGGTCCTCTCCTGTCTGGGTAGTTCCCAAAAAACTGGACGCTCCTGGTAAACAGAAATGGCGCGTCGTAGTCGACTACCGCAAACTCAACGAGGTTACAATTGGTGACAAATATCCTCTGCAAAACATTTCCGATCTTTTAGACCAACTTGGCAAATGCCAATATTTCACGACCTTAGACTTGGCTTCTGGTTTTCACCAAATTGAAATTAATCCCGCAGACATTCAAAAGACTGCTTTCACAGTTGAGAACGGTCATTATGAATTCGTGCGAATGCCATTTGGACTCAAAAACGCTCCATCAACTTTTCAAAGAGTTATGGATAACATCCTGTTAGGTATTCAAAATGAACGATGTCTCGTCTACATGGACGATATCATTATTTACTCTCCTACAATTCACGAACACATTTCCCGTCTAACTGAAGTCTTTAAACGCCTCCAAAAAGCCAACCTCAAAATTCAACCAGACAAATGCGAGTTTCTCCGCAAGGAAGTCGCTTATTTAGGACACCTAATTACAAAAGACGGCGTAAAACCAAACCCTTCGAAAGTTGACGCTATTTTAAATTTTCCTCAACCGAAAAAGAAATTAAATCATTTCTAGGCTTAGCCGGATATTATAGGCGCTTTATCCCCAATTTCTCCAAGATTACCAAGCCCTTAACAAAACTACTACAAAAAGACATACCATTTCTCTTCAACAATGATTGTATAAATTCTTTTCAAAATTTGAAACAAACATTAACGACAACTCCGATATTGATCTACCCTAACTTTGATGAACCTTTCGTTCTAACCACTATTGGCAAAGATTTACCTATTGCCTATGCTTCTAGAACCTTGTGCAGTGCAGAAACTAAGTATTCAACGATCGAACGCGAGCTTTTATCGATAGTATGGAGTGTAAAGCACTTTAGACCCTATCTGTACGGTAGAAAGTTCAAGCTTGTAACTGACCACCGACCACTCACCTGGCTATTCTCTATAAAAGACCCAGGAAGTAGACTTTCCCGTTGGCGACTCAAATTAGAAGAGTACGACTACGAAATAATTTATAAACCTGGCAAAATCAATAAGAACGCGGACGCACTTTCCAGAATCAAAATTAATCATTTTTCGGAATGTTCCAAATTCTATTCAAAGGTTCTAGCCGCGAATGACGAAGAGTCAGAAGAGGAGTCAGACGACGACGAAAACCCAGACGATAACAACGCAGTCACTAACGAACAAATTTCGCGAGAATTTGAAACTTTCACCAACCTATATAAAACAACATCTTTAATTGACTATTTGAAAATCAAAGCCTCGAACAAACAACTTTTGTATCGAGAACATAAAGATATTATAACCTTTCTCCAACAAAACAACTTACAAGATCTACATCACAAAATTATCGAGGACATATTCGAGGAAAACCCCGAATTTCATAACAATAAAATCAATATTGTATCGAGCAAAACAGTCAGACATAGGAGATATTTTATCATCCCTCTACCTTTTGATATCGAATCTGTAATTGAACATCTATTTTTGGTATTATTTAAAAATCAAGATGTTTTAGACCTTTCTAAGACATACTTTGTCGAAAATAACCTAGACCTCCCCATACTCGAAATTCTATCATTCATTTTTGCAGAAAAAGACTTAAAAGTAGTAATTTGTCAAGATATCGTCAAAACTGCCGACGAAGATGAAATTCCAATTATATTGGAGCAAAATCATTTTGGTAAAAATAATCTACACCGCGGAATAAATGAAACGATTCGAAGAATTAGAGAAAAATACACTTGGCAAGGTCTAACTAAAGACGTTGAAAATTTTATAAAAAATTGCGAAACTTGCCAAAAAACTAAGGTATGCCGAAAAAACCTTAATAACCCTCTAGTAGTCATAGAAACCCCGAGAGCGCCATTCGAAAGAATTAATATCGATTTGTTCGAATTCCCAACTCGAAATTACGCTTTAACTATTCGCGATGAATTAACTAAATTCACACAGGCCTATGCAGTCCCGGACAAATCCGCAAAATCCGTCGTAAATACCTTGTTGTTATACTTTCAACATTACGGTACTCCGCTAAGAATCCATTGCGATTACGGTGGCGAATTTGACAACCGTTTGCTCAAAGATCTCTGCACCCTCTACGACATAAAATTAACTTATTCAAGCGTTGGACATCCCCAATCGAACGGATCCATAGAAAGATTTCATGCTACTTTAGCTGAAATGATAAGAATTCATAAAACTGAAAACCCGAACGAACATCCGTTCACGATTTTACGATATGCAGTAATATGCTATAACAATTCGGTAAATAAAACACACGGTTTCACCCCATATGAACATATCTTTGGTCATACGTCTAACAGACCACCTGAAACTTTATATAACCAAAAAGAGTTAATAACCAAATACATTAGAGATTTAAACAACAGAATATCCCACTACTATAAAATAGCCCGTAGTCGAACACAATCTCAAAAAGAGAAAGCAAAAGTTCGTTTCGACAGAAATGTTCCCCAAAAACGATCCGAGTACAAAATAGGTGACTTAGTTTATGTAAAAGAATCACAAATTAAGAACAAACCACAAAACAAATTTAACGGTCCCTTTAAAATAAAAGAGATTTTTCAAAATTCTGCTACCTTATTAAATCTCGAAACAAAACAAGAAACCAAAGTAAATTTTGATAGAATGAAACCATATACTGAAAATTAAATTTATTTTCAGGTTTCTCCTGCTGTTCGGATCAGCACTCTGTCAATACAAAATTACCCCGATCAATAACACTGTTGGTGTATACTACCACCAAGACACGGACATCGTGGTGACAAATGACAAATGGACTCTGCTAGTGCATAAAAACATTTCATCCCTCAAAATAGCTTTTGACAAAAATCAAAATATCTTAGACAGAATCTTGTACACTCTCAATAATGGTGATCAAGTCAATTATTTTTACGAGTGAAATTAAAACAGACTTTAACCTTTTGACACAAATATCCAACTCTTTAAAAACAAAATTTGACGAAATCTTTTCAGACACAAAAAGATATAAACGAGGAATACTTAACGGTATTGGTACAATATTCAAATCCATAACTGGAAACTTAGATGCTGAAGATGGCCAGTACTATACTAATTGTGTAAATAAACTAAATAACGACGAACATCAATTGGAAAACTTAATCAAAAATCAAATTTGAGTTACAACTTCTGTTATTAAAAACTTCAACTCGACTATACAAAAATTACAAATTGACGAGGAAACGTTTAACAAAGACCTCGAAGAAATCGAACACACAATTCAAACCATGACTCAAGCTATCGAGGCTGCTCACATAAAACTAAAATTCATATACATTTCCGAACAACTAATGGCAAGCTATTTGTATATCGAAGATAATTTGAACGACATTTTGAATTCAATAACATTTGCCAGATTAGGAATCATTCACACTTCAATCATAACCCCTAATCATTTGGTAACAGCATTACAAGAAATTTCACAGAGCTTACGAAGGAACAATTTGCCTCTCCCCATTAAATTATCGGCAGTTGCTAAGTATTTGGATATTATTGAATTACAAGCGTTTCAAATGGATTCTAACTTAGTATTTGTTTTAACAATACCACTTGTTGAACCCCAAAATTATAACACCTATCGCCTATATCCTATCCCGATACTTGATAACAGAACTGGTCTGCATCACATTTTATCTATTTCACAAAAGTATATCGCGAGAGACGATGATTCTTTAATGTACATACCTATACAAAATTTGAAAGAATGCAAACCTCTTTATTTTGGAACCAAACTATGTTCGAACCTGTTTGCCTATCCTATCGACCAAAATGCCATATGTGAAGCCAGAATACTAAAACCGTTGCCGAAACTTCCAGAGAACTGTCAAACTTCCTTCATTATTAGTCATGGATACAACGTCCAAGAACTTGAAGACAACACATGGCTAGTAATTAATTCCGAACCACTTCACATTACCATCAACTGTCCAAAGAGAGAATCCACAACAGAGCTAATCAACAAAAATTCCATCATCAAACTACAACCAGGATGTTACGCCTATGCAGGCATTACTAGAATACAAGCCAGTG
The DNA here is from genome assembly GCA_936432065.2 of Rutpela maculata. Lineage (NCBI taxonomy): Eukaryota > Metazoa > Arthropoda > Insecta > Coleoptera > Cerambycidae > Rutpela > Rutpela maculata. Next base: position 186,228,988 of record OW386285.2, read on the forward strand.
CCAAAGACTTTTCCGAAATCAAGGACAATTCACATCCTATCCAAATTCCTTTTGAATGCTGTAATCACATGCCCGACAAAATCGAAATTCCAAAATTAAAACCTCTCAAATTAAACAATCTCGACGTAGAAGACCTAGATATTGCTAAAAACAAATTGGACCAATATTCCAAAGACTTGGATGACCTCATAAACGAACCTTTTGTGACCAAACACATATCTTGGTTCACATATTTCATAATTACCCTCATCATTCCACTAGTTCTACTTTACATAACCTGTAAATGCAGGAGAAGGAGTTGTGGACTATTGCGAATCCAACCCTCAACGGACAACCCTCCTTCACCTCCGTCAGAGCGAAGCAGAGTTTTTACCAAATTTCCTAGACTGATCCCTCCAAGAAAGCGACCCGGTATTAAACCTCAAGAAGAAGAGGACATCGAGTTAACATAGACTTTCATATGTGGAGTTTTACCCTTGTCTATTAATTTAGACCATTGTATTTTATTCTTATCACATTTATGTAATGTACTACTCGCCTATTATTATTATCATTTACCAATTTTAACTTTTATGTATTTTATTATTTTGCTTTGTATTCATTCAACATTGTTTCAATTTATTTTGCATTATATTCATTTAACATTTCTAACAACTTTCAAAAGTTGCTGCATAACATCAACTTTTTTATTAAGGGGGAAGTTGTTATATAAAATTATACGCTTATTACCAAGACTTAGTCATAACAAACCTTCACAGGTATATCATATTACATGATAACGACTTCTCTTATTAATCGCTCCTCTTAGAGATATTATGTTTCACCTTTGTTTCTCACATTTTATGCTGATTGTCGAATTGCATTTCCTTTGTTCTATATTTTGCTTACTCAGGTTCTGTATGTTATAAATACGACTAGACATGCTTTGTAAAGTCAGTTATTAAACTCAGTTAGAATGCAACACTTCTAATTTATTATTATATTCCTTCTCCAAGAGCCAACGTTGGCTCCATTTAAGTAAATAAATCTTTTTAAAAAGTCACTCATGTAAACCGTGATCTAACATATATGTATGTATATATATGTGTGTATTATACATAATATGCCTTCTGTATCAACTTTATTAATATTACTTGTTTTCTAAATTTTTAGTGTGTACGTATGTGTGTAGGTACGTGTATTAGTAATAGTCGCAATTTATATAAGCACTTAAATTTATGTAATTTCCAGGGCATGGTTGAAAAATGCATATGCAATACCATGTCCTTTTGATGTATATATGAGTAATTCTTCAATGTAAATGACTTATAATCTTTATGTATATACTCAATAAATATTTTTATTATTATTATTATTATTATTATATATATGGAATAAATTCATTTTTTCGATTTTTAATTTGAAATTGCTAATTATTAGCATGAAAATAATACTTCCGGAAAATTTTAAATTAGGAAGGGGATTGTGCGGCATCTTATCCGAAAGGGATTTTGATTCTCTGTTTAGCAGAATAAAGTTTTTCAAATCTGGGGCATTAATTATCGAGAAAAGTAATGTTGAAAATGTAAAATTTTGTAACCTCAGTTGAGGTATTTTTTGCTAAATTGGTGGTTTAAAGTAGTAGTTGAAACTGATCTGTTGTTGCTTTTAAAGTTTTTAATGCAAAATTGTATCCACCAAAAAGATTTTTTAAGGTAGACATTAAGAAATTAGTAATAAAGCTTAAACAAATAACACCATAAACTCACCTTTAAAATACTATCAAGTGGGCCATGGCATATTTTTGTTTCCAATTACTGTCACTTTATTCTAAGTTACTCGCAGGCATCAGTGTATTTAATAAGATTTCTTTATTTAATCAACTTTATTATGGCTTATTTATCCGAAATTCAGAAAATACATTTTCTATTTATTATGATTGGATGCGGTAATAAAAAAAAAAGAACTTAAAAGATTTGTGAAATATTTAAAAATAAATACCCTGGTCAGCAATTATCACAGTCTACAGCAGTAAAATAGGAAACCAATTTCGTGAAACTGAACATATAATAATAATATAGATAGGTAATAATAATGCTTATTGACGTATACAATACAAAATAACATATGTACATGTACATATAAAAGTATACCGCGTATAATAGGAACATGGTACAACCCCCCTTTTTCTTTAGTTTTAAAGATAAACGATTGAAATTTGGAATATCCTATATACTTAATAAACGTCAATTTTTGACACATAAATTATTGTTTTAGCGGAATACCCTGTATATTATTGCATTATTGAATTCTGCATAATTTAATTTTTCCTTTTCCATTTAAGTGTGCCATGACTGTTCCGATTTATTCTAAGATCCGTTTAACGCTAGAAAAATCGAAGTCCCGTCGAAAATACTAAATGATGTGATTTGAGCAAATAAAGTTCATCGAAATGGTTTTTGGGACAAACACAATTTTTTCAAATGGAACCATATTGGTACTATTTATTACTACTATTAAAAAGAAACTTATTCATATACCTTATTAAAATGTGCGATAAAAACAATCAAAATTACAGCTAAGAAAAAATACAAAAATACAATGTATTTATAATTACCTAGGTATACGTAAGATGACCTTGCAATACCAAAGCATTAGAGGAGCTGTTCAAAAAGCTGTCCATTAACGTCAATGCACTTCTAAACTCGAAGATTCAGTAACACATTCTTGAGACACTTTTTTGAGTAGAATCCGTTGCTCATAAGAAGAAAATTATGCATGCCTCAGTTTTCGAGATATAGAGACATAACTTTTGTTTTTTTTTTAATGGAACACCCTGTCAATTATTTCACTATTCGACCACAACTTAAATTAGCTATCCAACGATACATCATATGTCATATTTATCTCTAGGAAAAGTGGTTAATTTTCGAAAAATTTAATATATTTGTAAAGTGGCCAGGGAAAACAACACTTCCTATAATATGAAATAATTTTGCCAAAAATAGGAAAAACTAAACTACAATAAATGTTCCAATTGTCTTCCATTAACATCTATGCATTTTTGATTACTTCTTCTTACAGCATTTGTTGCATTTTCAATCATGACAGGAGTTATTGTCCTAAACGCAGCTAATGTTTTGTTTTCCAATTCTTCTATGTTTTTAGAACGTTCTCTAAATATATTATTTTTTAAATGACCCCAAAGCCAAAAGTCGGCAGAGATTATATCGGGAGATCTAGCTGGCCACAAAATAGGTCCATTATTTCCTAAAAATTAAACAATATCTACACTACTTTTTTGTTTATTAATGTTCAGTTAGCTAACCTAGTTGTTAGCTATCAATTTAGTTAACTTATCTAACCAGACATTGATAAACTAGTCCTCCCCAAATTGAGCATTTAAATAATTTCATCTTTCATTTGACGTATGACCTGAGGCGCCAGGTTGGTAAATCAATCTTTGAAATTGTCTTACAGGCGTATTATTTTGTGGTAGAATGTTAATAAAGTTTTCAGTATTCAAATTACCGTGAAAAAAATTGGGACCTATTATTTGGTATTCAATAAAACACACACAACACACCGTCCAAATTGACGATTAACTGTAGCGGTTATATGTGAATTTTCATGAGCCCAATGGTGGTTATTATGTCGATTAACAATTCCGGCACTGCTTATATGGGTCTCGTCTGTCCATATAATGGGCTCATTTAGCACTTTTTTTTATTTGTTAATCGTAAAGATCTTACAATTCTAAGTGCAAAAAAATAGAATTTTGCGAGACCTGTAAATCATCTAAAATAAAATTATAAACATGGACCGCACGCTTTGTCGAATCTCGACCGCGACGTCACTTAATAGCAACCCGCTAGTCGCACAGAGAAAGACTCGACGATCTCAAGCAGTGCTCAAGCGGAATGCACGAACCGTTTCGTTTCCTATCCTCTGACGTCACGATATTGGTGGCACCGAGCTCTTTAGAAGCGTATATTTCGAGAACCACACTGAAATTTTCAACATTGCCTAATTTTAAATAATCCACAAGACGTATCAATTACTAAAAAAAATTCATTAAATGAGCCCATGTTCCTTCAAATCCTGGCATTTCATTGCATAGTTGCAAAAGCCACTGGCAAAAATCGAGACGCCTTTGAAAGTCGCTTGGATATAGATAGTAACTAATCCTAATTTTGTAGGGTTTGAATTTATTTTTTTTAAGTAACGCAACGCAGTTGTTCTTGGGATTTCTAAATTTTCCTGTATTTCGCGAGACAGTATATTAGGATTTTCTCTTACAGTTTCTAAAATATTTTCTACAGCTTCTCTACCTGCTTTATTATATATATATATATTTGCTCGAGATTTTACAAATGATCCAAACTCTTTTAAATTTTGGAATATTTTCATGTCTGGCTGTCTCTTTTCTGGATATCTAAAAATATTGTTTAGGCGGCACTTTTGGCACAAAGTTTTGCTGTCTATAACTTACCTATTAAAATAAAGCTCGGAAGCTAAATTTAAATCTCCGCATTCTATAAAACACTTAATCATATCATATTTTGCACGATTACTAAATTGAACCATTTTTAACAATGCTCACTCTCAAATTAGTTTTTGACATTTACGATTATTCTGATTTTTTTTTTTTACCATGGCCTTCTCAATAAATATTAAAAATGCGACAAATATGCATAGATGTCAATAGAAGACAATTCGAGCATTTATTGTAGTTTAGTTTTTCTATTTTTGGCAAAGTTATTTTATATTAAGGCGCGTTTGCACGCATCCAGTAATTTAGTCGAGTCGTTTAGAAATTTAGTACTCGACCAGTACTCGACCAATGCGGACAGCGTGTTTTAGTCGAGTGACTTAGTGGAAAGCTCTGTCCGCATTGTTGAGTACTGGTCGAGTACTAAATTACTAAACCACTCTACTAAATTACTGGATGCGTGCAAACGCACCCTTATAGGAAGTGTTGTTAATAGTTTTCCATGTACTCCTCACAAATATATTAAATTTTTCGAATCGAGCTCAATTGGTATATTGGTTTTTGTCTATCTGCCATAGTTTTAGAGAAAAGCCAAAATCCCATCCACCCTGTACATATAGGACAAGTCTATATTTTTTAAGAATTTTATTTCAAATAAGCCAGTATTTTTAAAATGCTCATTCGATTACCAGTACAAAATATATTAAGCAAATAATTAGAAAAAAAAAGTCCATATATCTTTTGACGCACTAGGAATTTTGGGTGCAAATATTTTTTTCGTAAGCAGGAGGTAATAATACAGAGTGCAATTAATTTTATGTTATTAAAAAAAAACTGGTGGTGTGGAACGACTAGACAAACAAGAAAACCTTATATAACATGGGATCTGAAGCCCATAGTTTTGCAGAAAAAAAAATAAACAAAAATTTCGCAAATTTTTAGTAAAACTGTTTGAGAACTGCTGGAATATTGGGGTAGGATTTACGCCATGGTTTTACTACTATCGTGGCGTCTGGTCGCGCATAATTGACATTTGTGCCGATAGGTACTCTCCCTTTTGATATTCTCAAGCAATATTTTGGTTTATGTCGTTGCTTGGTTAAGTACGTACACACGACCTGCCCGTCCATTCTTTTTGTATGTTACTTTTGTTCTTTTTGAATTTTGGGCCACTGTGTTTATAGTTAAAATTTATTTTATGGACTTACCGTTCAAGTCGTTAAGTACTTGGTTGCGTACAAACACTACCTACTTGTCCGTTCCTTTTGTGTTGCTTTTTGGATTTTGGAGCAAGTTTTTCTTTTTTTTTTTTCTTTATTGACAACGTTAGTTGATAGATTAGTATGGTATTTTAAAATGCAGATTTTGGACATTATGGGAGATTACAATTATCCAAAGCTAACGGATATGCACTTGTTGTATGGAAAATGTCGCGGAAATGCAGCTGCTCTCTGACTTACCGTGATCCAATTGACACTGCAGAAAAATTCTGTACCTCCATTATTATATATTTAGAGAAAACGGGGTTTAAAGTTTTAAATAGGCTACTTGCGTATTTTTTTCAGATGTAAAAGAAAACTAGCAATTTGATTTCTTTAGTTTATAAAACAGTAATTTAACTGACATGTTTTATAAAAGAACTACAAATAACAAACTGCACCTGACCATAATTAAGGCACGTGAAATTGTTTACCTCTAAACGAAAAATCAGGTAAATAAAAAAAAACGTAAATCGTAACTCCAAAACATCTTTAAAAAGATTACACGCAGGAAATATTATGAATATTATGATTCGCAGATTTCATTTTCAATCAGATCCTCCATTTTGCAGATTTGGCTTTGCTATATTTGCAGACAAGATACGTTAGGTAATTTTAGATATTATTTAAAGACTTAGTGGTAAATAGTAATATCTCCAATGGGATTTAATAGAAGAAAATTGAATAACTAAATGACGAGTTTTAAGCAGATCACTTTCAACATACGCTGCTAAAAGTTAAATTGTATCATTACATAAACACTCTGAAACACATTTCATTTACAAACACTTTAATTTTTACATAATCTAACTTTAATGCCATTGTTTACAAAAATTTATTAGATTTAAGTAATTTCTACTCATCTCTCTGTAGGTCAGTACGCTGCAAGATTTATTATTTTTTACCTCTTGATACCATTTTTAGCACTAACAGATAATAACAAAAACATGAAGTGGAGTCACGATTGTTTACCACTTTGGTTTTGGTGAAAACCACACTGCACAGAATCGTTCTTCGCATAGATACGACTTTTTACCTCAAAGAGAATTATCAAAACATTGTATCTTAAGAACTAGTAATAGTGGAGTTAAGATCATTTAACATTATACAATTTGTGTTTCTGGTGTATGAGAACAAGTATTAACTCGATTTTAACAAAAAATGGATGTACTCATCATCAGGTACAGAATTGTAGCAACGTATTTTAATGTGCATAGAAACCATAGAAAATGATCCTAATTGACCAAATGTGTTGAACGGAGTGCGTATGTCCTTAGTTCAATGTGCCGAAATGTGTACTGATGGAGATAAAGGTCATTTCGAACAATTTATGTAAATCAGTCAATCAATTTATTGGTAAGCTCTAGATTTCTCGAATAGGCCTGTCCATCAATTCGTTAAAAATTATATTTTTCCTAACTTAAAATACATATAACTATTTTCTGCTATCTTATCTCGGACGTCTAACTGTTCGTTTTCCAGTTTCATGGAATAATTACTCATTTTTTAAGCTTTTAACCTAGAATATTTATGTTACAAATGTTAATAAATCACATTTAAATTTTATAAATTATAAACAACAATAAATCCAATCCAATAATTTTGTTCCGAATTAAAGAACACACATGTAAACAAATCTTATGGCCATCCTATGCTTGCATTTGTGCAGAAAGAGATAACGATTTACATATTCATAATTGGTATAAAAAGTTCGGTTCAAAGCGGTCCCGCCAAAGTAATCTTTACACTTTTTTATGACTTTTTAAAAATAAGTAATAAACTTCTATGATTCGGAACTGTAGTCCATTGACCCAGAAAAGCCGTGGTTCTCATATGTTTCATACCTTAACATTAAAATCATTGACCTAGGTCACTTTTTCCGTTAAAGTGCCCCTAGAGGAAGAAGTCATATAGGTCTTTGTTTGTCTAATCGATCCCCATTACCAGTTTTTTTAATGAAATGAAACTAATTACACCCTGTATATAAGAATCAACAGTAAAATTTCTAGGGGAACGTTGTCGCCAAAAATAATCAATTCAACTGCACAATAATTAAGTCTTATTTTCTTCTACTAAATGCAAGAAAACAATATGTATTAAATGCAGAGAATATGTTTTAATTTGATAACATATACAAGAGTATAAACTGTGTAAAGCTGTTAAAATTTGAAATGGTAAATCAATCATATGGGAGTGAATGAAATAAATCTCTGACATTTTTGTTATCAAGACGTTCCTTAGAACCAAAATAATTGTTGTTTCGTATGACCGCAAAGAATAACACCAAATCTTAGCTGTATCATGGATAATTTGCCGCGCGCGCGAATCCTCGTGCCGCGTTTACAATTTAAATATACGTAATCATTGCATGATAATTTAAACCTTTCATCTCTTATCGATACATATCTATTATAAACAAAATTGTAAAACAGACCAACATACATCGTCGTACATTTAATTCTCATTTTTTTTTTGTTGAGACAGAAAAAATACACAGACAGTTTACGTGATCGTCTGGATTTTTAAAAGTAGGAGTCAAAGGACAATGTTAAAAATAGCTGATTTTTGGCCCCCATCGTGGAACGTATAAAACTCAGAGGAAATAGTTACAAAAGGCTCAAAATTAATAAAAATACGTCTTTGTGGTATCAAAAGGCTGGGGAAAATTCTATTTCATTACTAAAAACACAAAAACAACCCCTAAAGTTGCTTTGAATAATAGCTTATACTGAATGTGAAAATTATATTTATTTTATGATAACTATTAGGTATCGATTCAATAGAGATAACAACAGGGTAAGAACTACTCTTATTCAAACCCTATTCAGGGGGTGGAACGCCATACACAGAACCTAATACTAAAAAAATGGGTACTAAGGTGATTAAAAATATACAAAATGATTTTTTAATACTAGTTGAGTCAGACCTTCAACTGATCCTGACCTCAGCATCCCCATTTTCAAAAACAACCTCTATAAGAGTATGATATAATATTCGCAGCAAGTATTATTAAAAAACTCGCTTTAGTTAGCGATCCTGTAAACCACCAAACTACCCTATTCGGGGATGCGATTCAATTCACAGTCTCGAATACTAAAAAAAAAATGCCACGGCACTTAATAATACACCAAATTATTTTCTATTAGTAAAAGGGACAGACATCTACTTTGTTTTGACGTGAGTATCATTATTATGAAAAACTACCTCTATATGAATATGAAAAATATTTACAGCACGTAATATTACAATAGATCTTTAGTCAACACGTTTCTTTAATAAAGAACAAATAGCGAATTATTTAGCAACCTCGAAAACAACCAACTACCCTATTCGGGTGGTAGAATCGTATTCACCGCTTCAAATAGTAAAAAATAGGAAACAAAATAAATCAAAATCTACTCCAGATTATGGAATAGATAATGTAATATTAGAAAAAAAAAAGATTTTCATTTAATGAAATATATAGAATCATAATAAATAAAATAATAGAATCATAATAAAATATTATATACATTGATTACTTAATAGTATCCCTATAAAGAAAAACTGCCGTTATTTAGAGATATTAGAACAGCATTTAGTACAGAAGATTTACGGAGAAAATTAAAATAAAATGAAAGGTTTCTATTGGTTCTTATGTCTGCATTTAATAAGATATTAATAATGGCTAGACCCTGTAAGGAGTTGAAAATGATATTAGTTTATTCTCTGTTATATTATTCCAAGTAAAGGTACTTCTGGGTAAGCCATAGAACTTCATTTGTTGGAGAAAACTAAATAAGTAAGTAAGTAAGTAAATATGCAAATGGATACTTGCAAAGGAGTATCATTTGGATACTTATTGTGTTTTCCAGAATGCACTACGAGGAGGCGGTCCTTTTTACATTCCGAGTTTTTTTAATCACCTTGGTATTTTTTAACATTAGGTGCTGTGTTTGGCGTTCCACTCTCTGAATAGGGTTTGAATAGGGGTAGTTTTTACCAATTTGTTACCTCTATTGAATCGATACTTAATAGTTATTATAAAATAAATATAATTTTCACATTCAGTATAAGCGATTATTCAAAGCAACTTTATGTTTCAGGGGTGAAATGGAATTTTCCCCAGCATATTGATACCACGAAGACGTATTTTTATCGATTTTGAGTATTTTCTAACCATTTTATCTGGGTCTTATACGTTCCGTGATAGGGGCCAAAAATCAGCTATTTTTAATATTGTCCTTTACGTGGTGGTAGTAATTTGTTAACCACAGATTATTTTATAAAGTTTGATATTACTTGTTTCTATTTATTGATTTAATTTATTTATCTTAATTTTGGAGATAGGATTTTGCAGAGTGAGAGGGAAATATGCGTTTCTTTTTGGTTTATTATACATATTTAAAAAACCAAACACAGTATAATCTTTAAAATTATTTTAGTTACTTGCCATTGCTCTAACGAATATAACTATATACATATTTTTTATCGTAAATTTCTGTTATACTTGAATACTGTAATTTGTCAATGAAAATAGTTCCTAATTTTATTATGAAAGTATGGCATTTAACTTATGTAAAAGATTAATGATAAAAACTCTATATTGTTTTATTCCTTAGAGCAATAGGAAGTACCTGAAACTATTTTTAAGATCCTACTATTTATGATTTTTCAAATATTTATAATAAACCGAAAATAAACGCATATTTCCCATTCACTCTGCACAATCGTATCCTTAATAGTTGATTTTACTTTGGTACCTTTTTATTCGGTTACATTTTAGTTAATAACGATTTCATTGTAATTAAAAATTATATTTGTAATTGATTTATTTGATAAAAGTATGTATAATTGGCGTTGACATACGTAGAATTTGACACTAGCCTCGAAATTCCCCAGTAGTAATATAATTACAATTGCAATCACAGAGATTTTATTAAATTGCCACGACAACTGTCGTAGATTTCGCAGTGATATTTTTACCACAACCAGAATCCCGGTTGTAACCAGCAATACTACGAATAATCGAAATACGTACCACAACGTATTATTTGTAGTATTGCTGGTTACAATTGCAGCTTAGCTGAGATCAATTGACCCCAATTCGTTGTATCGTTGTTATTTGTATGTAGATGAAGTGACAACCAACAAAATCTTGCGCTTGCCTTCCGAAAATCTTCGAAACTAAAACTGATAACAGAAAGCTGTGTTCAAATCTTATCATATGTAAGTAATAAACTTGGTGAAGTATGAATACAGAGACCTTGAAAATGACCTTCAAGGGCAAATCCAAGGTCACCAAGTGTTATCCCCCCTCCCCCCCGATGACCTCAACAACTTTTATAGAGGTCATTTTCTTCATATCTCGCTATCCTGACGAGTTATTTAGACGTATCCATACTTTTGGGACACTGTATACTATCGACATGAAATTTGGCACAGTTCTAAAGTTTGTTTGTCCGACTTAGTTCGCATTTTACAGTATGTTATATAATAATATAGTACGGTCGAAACAATATACCAGTATTTATTTTTCCTCAACAAATTCACATTTACTGATGTATAAAAAATTTTAAGTTGTGCGAGGAAGTAAGTTCGGCGTTACCGTACGATTTATTGTATGTCTTATCGATAATGTTTTGGTACGACTATACACAGATTGATGTAATTAAGAGTCTATAGCTGCAAGCAAAAACCACATGTATCCTTTCCATACCCCGCGCGTCGCCAAACGCATCTACCCAACTATGTGAGAGCAACGACATACGTCTATTCGTCTCTATTCATCTATATCTACCGTCTCAGCCACTGTTGGTGTGGTACGTAGCCGGCAAATTAATTTTACTGCCAGGCGCTTAGAATTTTAATAAAGGTCCGCCCTAGGGCGTAAATTAAAAAGAAAAAAGTAAAAAATTGCCTATAATAATCATATCTTACCTTTATATAGTCTATTTATTTACTATCGCTGGGTATATTATTATAAAATATTTTCAGTGTTCTTTAACAAAAATGCTTGAATTATATATAATATTTATGTTTCACCTATATTCTTAAGATTTCCCTCATTTAAAAATAGGTTGGTCATGGTGGTATTGTGATTTTTAAATAACTACCTTGCTATTTTATTATTTCACTTTACGCACTAGGGCGTAAAATAGATTGTTTATATTTTAATGTATACGTATATTTTTTGGTAACGATTTCGGTATTAGAAAAAATATTGTATGCAATTGGTGTTTTTTCCCTCATGAAAATTCCCAGTCGTGAAAAAGTGTTACTGTACACACTTGTTTCATAAATAACTATTTAATGATAAATTAAATTTAAATTTTTGTCGCCTAATTATAATAATAATAATAATTTATTATTTAGATACATTTATGTACATGATAAGAAATATTATTATATAAGGTAAACTAATGGAAGAATTATACTCTTCGCAGTTTTCTTGTAAATAATGTTAGTTTTTGGACATTCTAAATTTTGTGACACCAACTTTGTTGTGAAAAAAAAAATGAAAAAAAGATGAAAAGAAAAAACCACCACCCTCTCTCGGGGATTCGAACACACGACCTTTGGATTGCAACAACAACAACAAAAAGAACTTACTAATAATTAGGTGTACATGTAATGTGCCTCGCCGGAACATAACCCGGAGCTAGCCAGATAACCACAGTGCGCAGTGCCGTGGTGAGTGTAGGTTGGGCGGGGCAGGTCCGGTTTGGTTTGACAACAATGGTTTGTGGTTAGAGCTCCTGCCTGTCTTAGGAAGACTTAAAACTAAATTAAAAGTAATAATACGTGTCCACATGGACCTAAAACTAATTAATATTACACTAAATAAGTAAACTCGCTGGGCGAAACACGCACTTAATGAATTTTGGTTGTTGATACGGGAAACACAATTAAACGAAAAAACCCGTTCGAACAAATGACGACCTTGCGGTCTGATCGCCGACAAGGAAGGTAGAGTAGTAGTTAAAATAGCTGTGGTTTAAAAAAATTGGGATTTCTAAGAAGTTTTCGGCCTAGAGGGGATTTGGAAAAAAACAAAAAATGGGACAAAAATAACAAATAGTACAAACATAAAGGGGGAAAGAGGGACTGAAAACATATAAAGTTAAGGAAAGATAAAGAGTAAGGCTAGAGGTAAGTTATCGTAGAAGGAAGTGTGGATAAGGGAGTTGCCGGAAGATAGGCAACGCCTGGTATGGTAGGGGGTGTCTTATATCGAAAAGTATGGCATTAGCTGTCTGATTCAGGTAATATTGCGGGTTAGCGGACTATTGCCTAGTTTGAACTACAAAAATTGTTTGTAATGTATATTATTCGAGAATTATATTTCAACGGATTAGATATATTATTATGAAATATGTTTATTAGTAAAATGTATAAACAAAAAAAAAATTATAGAGAATAAAATTTCGCAAGATTTCTATTTAAGTACAAGTGACAAAAATTAAGAATTTTTTTTTTAAATTTATATGATTAATAACTTTTTTATTTACTGATTTATTTTTTTAAAAAGCAATGGGGTTCTTCCTCTAGCTACCTCCAGCTTACTTTTAAATTTCAATACAATCGGACTTTTCTTTCTTAAGTTATCGTGCTTGCAAGAAACGTGACGGACGGAGAGACAAACGGACGGACGGACAGACAGACGAACATTTTGAAAGTTGTTCAGAATTCGTTCACTAACATAATGATATGAAATTTTTTTCTATACAAGCGATATTTACTGTTTTAGAAATGTGCCGATCAAATGCCATATACTCTTCGTTTTTGCGAATAGTATAATAAAAGGCTAAACATAATTCTGGATAATTCCAGATTCTGCTCTTCCACCAATGTCCATGTAATAATACGATTGACATTGATGTGTACACTGTACATATCGATGGTCACAATTGGAATCCTCTATCAATACTTACTTACTGTTACATCTGTCTACTCTACCACTATCTACCACCATCTATTAACAAACGTTTAGCCTACTACTACATCACCCTTGAAATCTGAAAAGGATTTTTTCTGAAATCAATAGACAATGTCTATATTTTCGGCGCGATTTCAGATCGAAAAATGCACAATTCCAGTATTTTAGTCCGTTGCTAAGAAACTATCAGAAAACAGACCGGAATAGATCCGTTGCCAAGCAACGATCAACAAAACCGTACGGGCATGTTACTTTCCTAGGCCGGGAAAGTAACATTCCCATACGGTTTTTTATGTATATTTTAGACAGTAAATAAATACACGCAGACAAACCAACTCACATTAAAATTGCATTTATTAGTAAGCAGTTAGATTGTAATGAAGACAATTTACATCGTCGCCCGGGAATGTATTGCTTCCACACCTAAATACACAATATACTATACTTTTATGAAATGTAAATTATTTTTAATTGTCTTTACATTATAATAAATGTAATATACTACTCTATTCTACTACTACATCTCCTCTAAGAAATATATGGTTTAGTCCTATTTTTATGCACAACTATCTCTTTCCATTTTTAGCTATTCTAACATTTGGGCTTAAATCATCTATAACTACATAGGGTCCATTGTACAATGGATCTAACTTATTACCCATTTCACTTTTAACTAAAATTAAATCGTCTTTTTTGAGTTAGTATATTTGCTATAGATATTTTTTTCTCTTTAATTTACTAGTCATTAAACATAGCAACAGTCATTATAAGGGAAAAAGCATTAGGACTTGTTTTTAATCTCATTGGTAAACGTGTCATCTACTACTGTTCGCGATTTGTTGTAAACGCTGTACATTTCCTATTTTGTTCATCTAATTCAACCTGATTGTATCCTTGGCTAAGATCTAAATGTAAAAAATATATTGCACCTGATAAAGAATCAAGAATTTCGGTTATATTGGGTAAGGAAAATTTGTCATCGTGAATTTTTTGATTGAGCAACTTATAATCTATCACTACTCTTCATTTTTTCTCACCACTATTGTCCATCTTTTTGGCAACAAGGAGTAATGCGGATGACCATTCACTCTGCGCTTCCTCAATTATACCGTCTCTACACATTTTAGAAATTTGCTTACTGATTTCGTCTTTTTGTGAATGTGGAAGTCGATATGGTTTTGCGTAAACAGATGTGGCGTTTTCTTTTAATTGAATAGATTGTCTGTAGAAATTTGTAACTGACAACTTGTGTCCTAGTAAATGAAAAGTATCTGCATATTTTGCACAAATATTTTCTATTGAGATTTGCTCTTCTTTTTTCGGTTGTTTCAGATTTAATAGACTCAATAACTTCATCACACGCTCCGCTGATATATCATCACCAACAAATTCACAAGAGTCATACTCACTCAACTTCTCTGTTTTTGGAATACAATTCTTTAAACACACTTGAATTTCTCGAGTGTTAAGAATCTTAACAGGGATTTTCCCATCTTTCGATTGTGCCACAACACCAGCCATAAACACACCCTCACATAATTGTCTTGGTACAACCACACATTCCTCTGTCATACTTGAAGGTAAATACCGAATAATTTCACATCTTGGTGGTATTGACAGAATGTTGTCAGTATCGAAATTGAATTTTAACGTTATCTGTTTATTATTATTCACTAAACATAAATTATTTTGCTGGAAATTAATTACTCCGTTGTATTTTCTAAGAAAATTTTCTCCTACTATTCCATCACATTTTTTGCAATAGTGGAGTCAAATTAGGACTAAAAAAATTCTCAATGTGAATTGTCTGGTCAGGGCAGTTTTTTTGTTCTAACGTGTTCAAGGGATCAACTTAAGTTCACAGTTCAGTTTTGCAGTTTTTGCGAGGTCGGCGTATTGTTTATTTAAACAATTTAATTTTTTCGACCCTGTTTTCCATAGCTTTTAGTTGAATATCTCGAAATCTACAAGTCCCATTTAAAACAACAAAAATAAGAACAGTGTTCGTTATGAGCTGTTCAATAAAAGCATATATATAAGGTAAGGGCCTTAAATGAAATTCAATTTAAAAAGAAAATAAAAAATTATCTACTTAACGGCGCTTTCTACACCACAGATGAATTCTTATCTAGCGACTTTAATCTGATTTAACATAATTTTATAAACACTAGGGCGACTCTCTATGTCCATGTATCCATGTTTTTAAGGCACGTACATTGTTTCTGTACTTACCTGTTTTGTATTAATTTTATTTGTCAACTTATACCCTGTCCTTGTAGTATACATTTTTATTATTCTACCATATTTATCTAGATGTTTTAGTACCTACTTGTATATTTGACGTGTGTAAACATTTTTATGTATTTTGACATGAATAAACTATCTATCTATCTATCTATCTATCTATCTATCTATCTATCTATCTATCTATCTATCTATCTATCTATCTATCTATCTATCTATCTATCTATATATACTATAATCCATTAAAATTTTTATTATTGTTTAAAAAAACTTGAATATTGCAAAATTATGCATTATTAAACAAATCACTGTTCTTTCAAAAATAATTGATAATATTCAATGAAATTTTGAAGAAATATAGCTCTTATAAAGTACAATCACCACTTAAAATTTCAAATCAATATAGTTATTAAAACGGCTCAAATATTGAATTGTTGCAAAAACTTTGCACCTTTGTGAAATCCTACCGTCAACATCAAGAAATGTGTATGATGGCCAAAATTGTAGCTTTTTATAAATACTTTAAGAAAACGCAGAGGGAATTTTTTTTTCAAAATTTAAACCCTTTTTATTGCAGTTGTTTATAATTTTCGAAATTGTAGTTATAATCAAATTCAAATAACTCTCTGGATTCTTTATTAATTAAAAAACGGTAAAAGAGTAATGAAAGTAGATTAAAAAAGGCAACTTTAAAAAAAAAAATAATGCTCTACTTGCATTTGGAGCTGAGATACGTTAGTTTTTACGTTTAGGTCACTTATAAATAAACAAATCGATATTTCTTATTGAAATTTGGACTGGTAATTCTCCAATGTCTATCCTGTTGTCTCTGCTACTTGAAAATAATCCAAAGCTACAATTGTTAAGAGATACTGCATAGAGACCCGCAAGTGGGGTCTCCAGTGATTTTGTTAGAGATCCGAATATTACCAAATATGTCTACAAGTTATATTATGTTCTTACAAACCAGACTCAAGTGGCTAGATGTCCGAGTGGGTAGGTGACTACCACTCCGAGGCGCATAATTGTAGCTCTAATTTAAATAAATTTGTGTTCAGTTCAGCTTCAGCTTCAGCTTCACTTTTTATTCAGGATGCGGAAGTCTCGGGTTCTAATCCTGGCCGCGAAATATATTTTTTTATTGTATCAGTGAATTAAAAGTTTTACAAAGCTGTATCCATGAACATAAGGGTAGTTCTTCAAATTAGGTTGGTTTTCCATTTTCGTGACAAAAATTAAAAAAGTTAAAAAAAATTTAAAATGTGCATTGTGTTCTCAAAGCCGCTTTATTCGATGTTATTTTAACAATTGTAGCTTTGGATTATCCTCAAATAGCAGAAACAAAATAATAAGCATTAGAGAATAACCACCCCAAATTTCAAGAAGAAATATCGATTTGTTTATTTATAAGTGACGTAAACGTAAAAACTAACGTATCTCAGCTCCAAATGCAAGCAGAGCATTAATTTTTTTTTCATAAGTTGTGCTTTTAATCTAGTTTCATTACTCGTTTACCGTTTTTGATTTCATAAAAAACCAGAGAGTTACTTGAATTTGTTTATAACTAAAATTTCGAAAACTATAAACAAATGCAATGAAACGGGTTTAAATTTTGAAAAAAAAAAATTTTTTTCTCTGTGATCTTAAAGTACTTATATAATGCTACAGTTTGAGCCATCGTACAGATTTCTTGGTCTTGATAGCAGTATTTCACAAGGGTGCCAAAGTGCCAAGTCTTATCAATAATTGTATATTTGAGCCGTTTTAATAATCATTTAGATTTGAAATTTTAAGCGGAGATTGTACTTTGTAAGAGCTATATTTTTCCAAAATTTCATTGAAAATTATGCTTTATTTTTGAAAGAACAGCAATTCGTTTAAAGACGCATAATGTACAACGTACAACGTTCAATTTTTTTAAATAATAGTAACAATTGGAAAGAATTTCAGTTTATGTACTTTTGTTCCGCAACTCATAACGAACATTTTTCTTCTTTTTGTTGATTTCCATAAGACTTACAGATTTCGAGTTATTCAAAGAAAACCGATGAAAAACACGGTATAAAAAATTAAATTGTTTAAATAAACAATACGCCGACCTCGCAGAAACTGCAAAATTGAACTGTGAACTATAGTTGATCCACTGAACACGTTAAAACAAAAAAACCGCCCTGACCAGACAATTCACATTAAAATCCTAATTTGACTCAACTACAAGATAAAGATTCAAATACATGAAATTTTTGTTTAAATATTATATTTCCTACATTTAATTTTAAATACGCATATCCTTCTGACACTAGAAATCCACCAATTCCTTTTATTTCTAGTCTGTCTTTTTGTGTTCAAACATTCTGATTTAATTGCACATAGGGAAGCCCCTGTGTCTAGAAGGAAGTTTAATTTTTTATCATTCACGCCAAATTTAACCCAACTCATGTATACATTTTCACCATTCTCTAGAAAAAAATAATTTAGTTCATTTTGGTTTGAATCAACAGTATTCGATAAATTGTTTTGTTCCTGACCTACGATAACGTTTGTCTCAGCAAAATTCGAGCGACGCAATCGACCTTGCTGCTCTAGTACGTCTTTGTCGTTGCCCTCTCATATTTCTATTATTATAAAAACGCTGATTAATTGATCTTGAATTTTGCCTACCTGGATTTGTTGTATGTAAGAAAATCTATTTGCATTATAATTCATCATATTGAAATTATTTTGATGAAAAGGACCCTGCACCAAATACATGGGAAAATTGGGCTCGATGAAAAGTTTTGTAACTTTGAGAAAAGGAAGTTCTCGTTGTCCCGATTAAACTTTCAAATGTAACTTGGGTCTGAGAACCCGCCGTTTTTGAGTTACAGGCAGTCGAAAAATGTATAAAGTAGGGATTTTCGCTTCTTACGGATTAATTGACACTAAATAATAATAATTATAAGAACATAATAATGATTATAAGAACAAGGTCTACTTTACATAGTATTTTCGTACGGAATGCTTCTCATTTGCTCCCTCATAGCGGTATATATGTATATAATATACAGCGTGTCCACGGATGGTCTTAACTATACTCGTTAACATTTTCGTTTTCTGTTTATCGAAAAAAAGTCATTGTTCACAATTTCTTTTGCTTGTTTATAAACACGATTCACATTGAGAAACTTCGATTTTGTTGTATAGGGTGCGCAAAAAATTTTAAAATATAGATTTTCAAAATTAATAATTTTTAAATCACTTTTTGAAGCACTAAAATCAAAAAGCGTTCCGAAAAAAAATATATTTATTTCGACCCTCCCTAATGTGGGCTAATACTTCGGCGGAATCAATGATTTTAGATTTACCTACAACGGCGCTGTGCCAAATAGTAAACGATTGCAGCTACGTACGAACAGCAACCTATTACCATTAGCAGTTACAGATATACGGAGTGTAACAGGAAATTGTTATACCCCCAAATTTTTTCTTTATTTTTGCAGATAATTTATTGAAACTTGTAGTTGTTAACATTCGGTTTACATTCAACCGTATTCAAGGTAACACCGATAAACTATGAACGAACCTTCACTTTTATGATATTGTCATTTTTTTGTTTAGGATGTCTCCATCGAATATTAGTTCTGCAAGATAATATAACGCTTGTGATATGTGCCTGTAAATAAGTAAGTTTGCATAGTGAAACTACAGTATTTGATTTGGCAACAGTGCTGGATCTCAGCTTGAGCTATATATTTTAAAAAATATGATCTTGGATCTCGACTTGATTCCGGATTCCGTTTTGTTACTCATTTATCAATAATACTAAACTTGCAAAATCTTTTCCCTTCTGAAGGATGAAGGGTTACTTTAATAAATGTTAAGTTAATGGTAAAACATATATATCCACAAGCTTTTATTTTATTACAGATCTCTAACAACACTCTAACTCTTGTCCTAAATATACTTGGATCTCAACTTGATAAAAAAACATGTATATATATATATATATATATATATATATATATATATATATATATATATATATATATATATATGTATATATATATATATATATATATATATATATATATATATATCCGACTGTTATACGGTTAGGTGGTGTTTGCCTCCGATTTCGGAGGCGGAGACGTTTTGTGTTGTTTTCATCGCGAATGTCTTGATAATTAGTAAATTCATGACTCATTATTATCAATAACGATCAGCTTTATTGGTGCGCATATAAGATTATGACAAAAAAGGAAGAGATAGAGAAATAGAAGCATTTAACGGCATTTTTTACGGAGGCGGAAAATACCTATAAACATATATAAACATATACCATAGTCCGCTACATTTTTTACCAGGTGGCGCTGCTGTTTTAAACATTTGATGTATATAGGTATTAAATGCATCCTTACAGTAAAGTAGCGATATCGCCTCATAAACTTGGCAACAGAGTAAAGAGGTACACTATTCCTATATACATCTGTAGAGATGGTAACTAAAATTATCTTACTAAAAATATAAATAACTTTTATACACAGAAATAATACTTTCTAGAGATCAATGGGTTTTTTAATTTTTTTCAATTTGGGAATAAAAAAACGTTTATTTTGTTCTGAAGGAAATATTTTTGTACTCCTTTATAGCTTAGAGCAAATTAAAAAAAGGTCTTTACCTTATTAAAAATGTATTTATTTAACAGGACATGAACATTCCTTAACGTAACTAGTTGCCCTTAATCCACTATTTGTCACTGCCGCTGATCTTATATAATAAAAGTAAAAAAAAAAATTAGAAGACGATTATTATTGGGGGGGTGGTCTAAAGAATAATAATAACACAGGTCAACATTTAGTTTAAAAAAATACACAGGACTCTACCTAGGTATCCAGGAGTTTTTGGGGTCGCTGATTCCGATGTCGAGGTCGGTTAAGCTCTATCACGTCAGGTTCAAGGACATCTATCTGAAGGTCAAACTAAGAAAAGGTGGTTGAAAAAATCTGAGAAAATTCACACAGGTTTTTGGGGTTTGCTTACCCTTAAAAGGCATCCGGAGGTCATTTCAAGGTTAATTTGAGAAAAACAGAGAAGCTGTCAAAAAATCTGAAAAAATTTATATATAGGTTTTTTGGGTCGCTGAGTCTGCATTCGATGTCGGTTGACCTCTACCACGTCAGTTTCAAGGTCATTTGAAGGTTAAAATAAGAAAAGGTGGTTGAAAGAATCTGAAAAAATTCACACAGGTTCTTCGGGTCGCTGAGTCCGAATCTGGTGTTCGCTTACCCTTAAAAAGCGACATCCAGAGGTAATTTCAAGGTCATTCTGAGGTCATTTCAAGCCGGCATTCGTCCGCCAACTTTAGCTGCACATGAAAATTCTTCGGCTAACTCAGTGCAAATATATTTAACTCAATGAATCAC